>VXBR01009757.1:2071357-2118679 GCA_013400215.1 Cisticola juncidis | reverse complement strand
GGCCCCGCCCGGCGGCACCAGGCGGAGCGGCCGCGCTCAGCACCCGCCGCCCCGAACAGCTCCGGCGGGCCCCGCCCCGGGACCGCCCCCCAGAGGGACATTCCTTCGGGAGCCGCAGCCGTAGGAGAAGGAGTAAGCAGTTCAAACTGAGAGAGGGGAATTTTGAGATGTGCATTAGAAAGAAATTCTTTACTGTGAGAGTGATGAGACACTGAAACAGGTTGCCCAGAGAAGCTGTGGATGCCCCAACCCTGAAAGCGTTCAGGGCCAGATTGGATAAGGCCTTGCACAGTCTAGTCTAATTGAAGGCGTCCCAACCCATGGCAGGGGGATTGGGATTAGATGACCTTTAAGGTCTCTTCCGTTCTGTGGAAGCCCTTAACATTCTGTGATTCGATGATTCTATGACTTACATGGAGAAATGACATCTGCAAATAATCAGGGTTGGGTGGCGGTCACTGAAACTGCTGATGGTTCTGTGAACCTGAGGAAATAAACAAAGAGACAAAAAAGAAATTGTGAAAGGCTCCATCCCAGCCATTTCTGTTCAGAAATTGCAGAAAAAGAAAGCCAGTAGTCAAAAACATAATACACAGAGCTGTGACCTCTTGACGTGCAAAAAAATCCCAGATAGGTTCTTAACCACCCAAAACAATGATGAAGAGTGACCCTTCAGAGACTCCCCGTGCAAGTCTCTGAAGTCATTGCTAAATGAGTTTTAGAGAAGTATTTGCAATTAAATTAATCAGTTTTACGTCTGTCACAAGTTCTGTTTTATTATGAAATTATTGCTGATTCTGTAACACAAATCAATAACAGTATTATCCCTGAAAATCAGCAATCCTTCAAAACAGCTGCTTTGTTCTATTTTGTCAGATCTATGGAGCCTCAAAGTGCTAGAATGGCACATTGAGACTTGTCTACAAGCTCTGAAAAACATAAGCTTGCCAGTAAATGTAGAGAGGTGGTGATGGGGTTTGAGCTGTGTACCAAGGGATGTTATAACAGGTCAAATGATAGCTCTGTGTTTTCAATTTCATTTGGTTCATTCTTCCAAGCATCTTTAAGCAGACTCATTCGTTTCTTTAATTACTGGAAAAAGCTTAATGGCTGCATCAAAAGTATCATTATGTCAGGATGCTTAGAATAAGTAGCAAAACCCCCACAACATTTAAGGAACAGTTTTAAGACATCTTTGTACTCCTTCATATTTTTGGCTTGTTTTAGGCCATGTCCCCAGTATAACTCAGAATTGCCTCCAAAACAAATCCACATTTATATTCTGCCATCATGGAGCCTCGAGTGCTGCCCAGAAAATTCACATGCAGCTTGTAGTTTGGATTTTGATTTCTCCTCTTCCTCTCCCAAATCACAGAACTGTAGTTCAGTGATTCATTGAAGCATGTTGGCCTGTCAGTAGTGCAACTGCTGAAGATTGATTTTCTCTGGCTATGTGCTCTATGGGTTTTCTAAATTTCTATAAATTATATTTTTGACACTTTCAATTTCCCATCAGTTTTACTTGAAACTGATTAATGCATTCCAAGATTATGGGAAGATGGAGGAGCTAGACAGTAAGATGATATAATCCTCATTTGTTTTGAAAGTCAGGCAAAAATGCCACAATTTTATTTTTAGAAATATTTTGGAGAGTTGATCAATCTATTCATAACAGAGGTACTGACTGTGAAGCACTGATTTGCTAGAGGTGACACTGGTTTACTGCTGCTCTGCTGTTGTACCCTCTGATATTACTTTTGCTTCCAGAATATAAACCAAAATAAAGCTCACGCCAGCATGGTGCACATTGAAATTATCAAAGGAAAAAATGTACCAGGCCATCCCTTCTCAAAGGGAAGGAACTGTCAAAGATGTGGAACTACTCTGAGCAGAAGCTCCCCCTTCTGGATCAGCACACAGACAGCGTTTGTTAGTGGGGGCCCACTTAGAGGGCACAGAGGGTTGCTCATCCCACCATCCTTGTTGTATCCAGAGAGTTGATCCCTGGTTGTCAGTGGTGGTGACACTGAGGCGGCAGGTTTTTGCAGAAAACACAAAGAAAAATGATCGCTTTCTGTTGCTTTATGATGAGTAAGCTGTGGTTGGAAGGTATCTCCAAGGAGAATACACTCTTCTTCAAATAGATGAGTGTTTAAAAGACGAAGAAGGCTAAAGGGAGGTCACAGTCCTGTTGTTTTCCTTCAGAGTCACACTTAGCAGTTTGAAAGTTAGTAGGATATCAGAACATCTTCCTAAGTTAGGATAAGGATGACATGCTTACATTTTTATATGGAAGTGTTGATACTACCCTCAGATTAGCTTCTTGGGCTATATATTCTAAGTGCAGCAGATTTATTGTTTTTGGTATTGGTGCTGGAGCACAACTTGTTTTGTTGTCTAATTTTCCTGGCTCACAATATGTATGTTCTTAGCCTGGCCTTGTGAAAAAGAAGGCATTTGTAGTCATGTTGAGCTTTTTTCAGAAGGTGGCAGCAGCTTATTACCTATGAAAAACAGATGGCTGCTAAACATCAGTGTCTACCTAAGGCAAATCTTAAATTCATAACTACTTATACTTAATTTCACATTTCTTTACTAGTTCATTGTTGTGAGTGCTTCAGCTGTTCTCTGGGTTGTGGAGTTGCAAATTAAAACTAATATTTAGTTTATAGTAACACTAAAAATATTTTGTTCCTGTTTCTCATCAAATTGAAGTTTGGGGATGGCTGATTTTCATGCAGAGGGCCTAAGAAATTCATAAAGATATTTGTCAGGTTTTAATTTTTCTTTCCCGTTTTCAAAGGATACATGCATGTACCACAGTTTATTGTCCAAAATGTTCACTTCATCAGGCATGGGCCAGCTAAAGAGACTGCTAGATTTCTTTTCCAGAAATGGAGACTAGACTACACATATATTCTTTACATCCAAACAATACCTGGCAAAATAATATAGGATTTCAGAATTCATGAATATTCATGTTTCCAACCATCTGTTGATTATTTTCAATCTCTATTCGTATTCAAAATTTATAAAATAGCTGAAACTATGGGAATAAAGTCTGAATGTATCTGCTTTTCTATTCCTTTAGTTGATTTTTTCCAAAGTAATAGAATAACAGGAATTTAAAAAGCAGGAGACAGAAAGCAATGGAGTAGAATGAAAAAGAAATGGAATATGTAGAAAGGGAGCAGGGAGAAAAGGCAAAAGGCAAAGTTATATCTAGGCTTGCTCATCTGAAGTGCTTTCCTATGGGGTCATGTTTTTCTTGTGTTTGTTGTTGTTTTGTTGNNNGGGGGGGAGCTTTTCTTTTTTGGTTGGAATATGTTCTCAGAAAAAGAAATATATCTTCCTTTTCATTTGATGTCTTCCAGACTCTATGCAAACAGTAAACACATAATGCAAATGTTATCTGCAGAAAACGTGTTGTTGGCATGATGTTATCATTAAACACATTTTCTCTGCTCCAGTTTGCTTGTGAGAATCTGTCGAGTAAACACTCATGATAGATACAAATCAGCTCAGATGCTGGAGTGGACTGTTGATTGACAGCTGAGTTTGAGCAATTTGCACACGAATGAATTGAAGTGATAACCTTTTCTTTGCAGCTTGACAATTCAGGTTTCTGACCGTGAGAGTAAGAAGAGTTCTGCATTAATAACAGAAGATAGGGTGGTGAATGTTAGAGTGGAGGCAAAGGAATTAACTCAGGTATTTAACTCAGGTTTTGTGTTTTGTCTTTTTT
Source organism: Cisticola juncidis (assembly GCA_013400215.1). Taxonomy (NCBI): domain Eukaryota; kingdom Metazoa; phylum Chordata; class Aves; order Passeriformes; family Cisticolidae; genus Cisticola; species Cisticola juncidis. Next base: position 2,114,934 of record VXBR01009757.1, on the reverse strand, counting down.
AATATTTCACATCCTTCTCAAGTAAAATTGTGTAATGCTGTGGTAACAGTGTTATGAAAACAGCAGGAGGAATAATTTTTCAAATACCTGAATGAAAAATTTAAATGTGATCGTGACGGTGCTTCATATTGTATTGATTTTATGAACATCCTATGGTAATGCAAATTAAAAAGGTATGACTGGTTCCAGCTTGAGATGGTTTTAGTCCAAGTATGGTAAACCTTTTTCCTTGTGCTCTTAAAGGAGACAAAAATAGCCAAGCCCTGTCTTTGGAATGTGTATGTGTGTTTATAATTGTCCTTGTCTTTCTACTGCTGTATTAAGTAACAGTGTACTAAGAACGAGAGCTCTCCTGGTTGATAAAGTGGAATATTATTAACACCCCCCACACACACCTTTCCATATGCCTGACTGCATTTGTGCCTAACACAAAGCAAGTATTTTACTACAAAACTGGGAAGGAGTCAGAGACAAAAAAAAAATATGCAGGAGATTGCATTTCAGAGACCCTTCCCCACTAGCAGCAGAGGTAAGGATGGGGCTGAGACATCAGGTGATTGCTGTAACATTACGTCCATACGTGCTGCGATTGCTTCTCTGCCCGGAGACTGCATAATTGACTGCACAGCGTAAGGCACCACGTGGTATCAGCACAGAGACTCTGACGGCACAAGCACCGGGGCTCTGCTGCTGAGATAAATATTCCAAAATAATAACAAAAAACCCTCCTTGTGCAGAGCAAGGATGGGTACGGGTGAGAAGAGGGGAGCCATTTCTGTAAAGTGAAGTTAGCAGTGTTTATTAACTGGTGTAAGGTGAAATTCCCTCTGAGAAGAGGTCACATAATCATCATGGTCCTTGCTGCCTTCTCCTTACTCATTACTAGGGTGAACTGATTGTTTCACCAAAATCAAAATCAGGCAGAGTAAAAAGAGAGGTAGGGTAAAGCTAAGCAAATAAGTCCTAGTACTGCTGACAGAATAATACCACTCTTGCCACATACCTTTGCTGGATCTTGGAAAAACACTCTTTTTTTCAACTGGAATCCACCAAATACCTCTTCAGCATCCTTCTGGTCAGTGCAACAGCAGTGGTAGCTGTTTCTTGGGGCTTTAAACCTGTAAAACCACAGTCTTAGGGATGAAGGACAGTTATTTTAAAACATTTCTCTGTTAAAGGGTTAGTTAGGATTAGAGCTGCCGATTTCTACCCAGAATTTCAGCCAGAATTTCTGTAGAACTAGGTTACCAATGATTTACAAACAGTAAAACCTAATTTAACAGACAGAGCCCAGGCTAAGCTAGGAGCAGAAAAATTAATTTGCCTTGTAAACAGCATCATTAAGAGGGGAACAGTTGAGAGAAGGAAAATGAATCAATACTAAGCATTTTTTGACAGCATATTATCACCTTTGAAGGCACTGTCTCTGTATTTCTACTGCAGCAGAACAACTTGTGCTCCAAGGTGTTAGCCAAACGAAGATTTGTATAAGCTATGTCCATCAGTCATTGAAAAAAAAATCCTACTGCCTATTGAAAGTGTGGAAAGCTATTTCATGTACTATCTGAACATACAGAACTCACAGCCCAAATCCTTTATGCTTGAGTTTTTGGAGGGGTTTTTTTTGACATGCATGAAGTTTTGATATGCGTGAAACTACAAAGGATCTCTTCCCAGAAGGAAAATATCTAGCTGAAAAAATTACTCATTGCTATTTCAGCCATGGATTCTTCTGCAGCACTGGATGTGATAAAAATCAGTTGGGTAATATGCTCATGATTAGTGAGTCAATGGGAGCTGGTGGCAGCCCTGACATTGATCAATAACGTCAAGATTTTGAAACAGGTTACAAAATAAAAGCAGGCTCTGCAGATGCCACTGAATTAGCAAATACATTGGATGTAACTACCAACATCTGTAAGTGATCCCTCATGATTTTCATAGAAAGGACAAGAAAAAAAAAAGACAAAGAGTTGGTCACTAGGAGCAGTTTTATACAGAATTCTTCATTTACGAACTCTATCATTTAGTATGCTCCTTTTACATTAATTGCTTTGAACTTCTTAGCACTTCTTCCTTTTTAGCAGTTTCCAAACTCTTTGGGGATGTTTTCCAGTGGCAGCAGAACCTTTGTATCCTGATTCTACAGGAAAACAGAAATATAATGATGATAATGTTTACTTTACTGGTGACAGTAAAAATCATGATCTGACTGGACAGCTTGATCTATACTGAAAGGAGTCAGCTTCCTTCACTCCATTCTTTTTAAGGCTTCCTTTTGACCTCCACTGTAAAACACGAAATTTTTTGTAAACTCAAATTTACTTCCATTTTCTTCCAAACTTCTCTGTTTTCTGCTCTTTTCTGGGGGATGTTAAATAATGATAATGAGTGTAGCAATCATTGCATATAATTTTAACCCATTGTGTTACAGCTAATAGATCTCTCAGTGACATTTCTAAAGCAATTTCTTGGATAAAGCTTTGTCTCTTAACTGAGAATGCATTGGCTACTTTAATAAATCAACTAGCACAGGGAAAATATACAGTTTGGCTCAGTCAGTCACCTGAGTTGATGCGATTCTATCCTTCTACTGTCTTAAGTGCACACAGCCATGATTAGGTGGAAAGACGATAAAATTCATGTAAAAGAGTTCTGAACCTTGTTCCAAAATAGTAAAAGACTGTTCTTAGGTTTTCACTTAATTTTTAAAAGTTGAAGTGATAGCTTATAGCCTTGCCATGTTGGTTTACCTGGCTAGTATTTTGTCAAAGAAGTAGGACCCAATGTATTTTTCTGTTGCAGGCATAAAAATTGAAGCCATGATAGGTGGAAGCACAACGTTTTTTCTTAGTCTGAAGGTGTGCAAAAAAGATGGGTAGATCCTGTCTCTGTCTTGGAGAGCAGATCTTGTAACTTGTCCTCCCAGCTCTGACAAAAGTCTTCTGGTTGCTTTAGTTGTCTTTGGAGCAGATTCAAAACCAGCATCTTTTATTTGCAAATTGGAAATGCTAATAGATATCTATAAATGGAGAGTTGCATTAGAAAAATTAATTAATATTAATAACACACTTTGAGGTCATTGTGTTGAATAATTAAGTGATGCAATTAAAAATACTATTGTCTGCTTTCTCAGTACAATTCAGTTCCTCTTTTGCTGTTGATCTGACTGTGTTTTCCTTTGATTTCTGTGTTTGGATATCAGTGAGGGTTTTTTAAGCCCTCTGACTGTACAGTTCTAGCAGTTGCACTGTAGGTCACACACATACAAATCTCTCCAGTTGAAATCTGTGGTGTGGTGTAGTGGTGTTTCTGCTTTGCTACCAGTGGAGAAACGAGTTTTAGGTGTGTCAACATCAGCCTGTTAATTGGAACGCTTATATGAGTTTTATCCCAAGCATTTAACTTCTATCCTCATTAAAAAAGTCTTTCTGGACTTCAAAGCAGGAGGGCTGTTAAATTAACTTAGACAGATGAGAGAGTGGAATTTTCTTTAAACTGGGCTGCAAATCACAGATTTTGTATTGAAGCTTGAGGCAAAACGACTTGAATGCAAATAATCCTCCAATGTTCTTCCTACCGTTCTCCAGTATGTGCCTCCGAGGATGCATATGCTTCCTCACAGGTGACAAACTTGGCTAGGCAAATAACACACAGGGTGTCAGCATAAAAAATCCCAGTCATTTTATCTCAGTCAACTGTAATTTAAGCATACACACGGTGGCGCGAGAATATCTGCATTTTGATACAGATTACCCAGGGTAATTGTGCAATGAAGATCACTGGTTGCATTAATCAAAAAAGATCTTAAATGTGATATAGACTTTGTTTCAGGGAGTGTAAGTTTCAAAATTTTCACAACACTTCAGATTTCATTATTGTTTAATAAGTACTCATATCTTGAATACATATGTGAGCTATTGCATATTACAATTTCCAGAACTGGCTGGTAATATTATTGAAAAATACTTTTAAAATGCATGTTAATACCTTTTATTACTTCAAAGGTGGACTTGAAATATTGTGATAACAACCATTCTGTCAGAGTTTCTACACTTCTTATCCGAGCTAATCTGGAAACTGTTTATTTCAGACCCTCAGAAACTCAGTATGTCAAGACGTGAAAGTTCCAGCAGGTTCATGGTTTGACCAAACCAGTTTGTCCCTTCTTGTGTTTCTTTTATAAAGAGAAAAAGAAAATACTTGGACCAGATCAATACAGAATTTTAATGTTTGTATCTATCTATCTATATCTATCTATATCTATCTCTATCTATCTCTATCTCTATATCTATCTCTATCTCTATCTCTATCTCTATCTCTATCTCTATCTCTATCTCTATCTCTATCTCTATCTCTATCTCTATATCTATATCTATATCCTGAGCTGTATCAAATGTAGTGCGGGCAGCAAGTCAAGGGAGATGATTTTCTCATGAAACCTCACCTGTATTCATGCATCCAGCTCTGGTGCCCCCAGCATAAGAAAGATATGGAACTGTCGGAGCAAATCCAGAGGAGGGCCACAAAGTTGATAAGGGTACTTGTGCAACTCCTCTATGAAGACAGGCTGAGAAAGTTGGGGCTATTCAGACTGGAGAAAAGAGTGGAGACCTCCTAGCAGCCTTCCAGTATCTGAAGGGGGCCTATAAGGAAGCTGGAGAGGAACTCTCCATCAGGAACTGCAGTTGATAGGACGAGGAATAATGGGTAAAAAATGAAAGAGGGGAAATTTAGATTGGATATTAGAAAGAAATTCCTTACTGTGAGGATGGTGAAGCACTAGAACAGGTTTCCCAGAGAACTTAGTCATGCACCATCCCTGGCAGTTTTTAAGGCCATGTTGGATGGGACTTTAAGCAACCTGGTCTTGCTCATGGCAGGAAGTTTGGAACCTGCCAGGAACTTCAGGCTCCTTTCCAACCCAAACCATTCTATGATTCCTTTTCATGAAGATACTACATTCTTACTTAAACCAGACAGTGCTTTAGCCAGTGTAAAGGGCTGTGGCAGAACACAGTTTAAATGCATTACGCAGTATACTTTTCACCTAGGTGGTTTTCCTATGGCTAATATTGTAGAGAAGTTATTTATACCTGAAACTGGGAAACTAAGATTAGAAGTGGTGCAATTCGCTGTAAGAGTGTATTTGATTTGAATCATGAAGCCATTTTAAAAGGCCTTCCCAGCACAGTCAAGTTACTGTGTAGTGCATATGTGCTTGACACTTCTGGAGTTGAGAGCCTGTCTGTATTTTTACATCTCCAGCAGCTATAGAAAAGCCAAAGGACCAATCTTGAGCCCGTGTTACCAGAGTAATGCTAGCTCTCTGAGTGAGATGTCCTCTGCTGGTAACTCATATTCCTGACTGGAACTCATACTATATTCAGCAGAGTTACTGAGGCTTTGCTAGAGGATATTATGGAGCTATGTGACTGCATAGCGTCTTCATTATTATTGTTTGATTGTAAAGCATGCACACACTGCAACAGCTCATTTTGATAAAATTACTAAATTTCTTTGCTCTTCTCATCTAAGTAACTGTTGTAGAGTAGATCTTCCTGGATCTCTTCCAGCTGGGCCAGACTTCAACCTCTTGCTCTCTGCCAATATACAGTCTACAAGTGTTCATATTCCTAATACTTAGATAAATACTGGAATGCATACCTTTTCTTTTCCGTTCTCCTTTTCTGTATAAAAAATGAAAGTCTTCTTCAAGGGCTAAGAAATGTGGCTATGTGGGGGACTAGGATTTAGATGTGCTGCTTACTTAGATCAGCCTCACAACCTCAAATCACACTGTTGGGTCCATCCAGACTGGAATCTGAGGAATTTTCTCAGGTTCTGTATAAACTTCCTGCCAGATGGTATGGAAAGTTTGGATAGTGTGTGGGATTGACAGTTTATTTGAGAGGTAGATTAAAGTGATAATGGTATGTGTTATAGGGTTTTCTGGTATTTTTGAACAGCTCTCAGGAAGGTTTATATGCTTCGTTTAATGTTAAAAAAGCTCTCTCCTCTAATTCCTTAGCTTTTCCATTTTTATCATCAATCTTTTTAATCCAGAGGAGGCAACAATATATTTATCCCCCTTTTTTCACAAGAAAAGGGGCAGAAGCATAATGTAATTTAATGCTTACATGAATAGCAATTCAACCACAGTGTCATAATATTTTATTTATGTAATTGTTACTCAACTCCTATTTTCAAGAAAAAACTAGGTGAATTATATTTAGGTAATTTCCATACTTCATAGAAAAATTTTTAAGCTCCTGCAGCAAAACTCTCCTCTCCTTAGTGGAAATACAATTTTTGTGAGTAAGCGTCCTCCTCAAAATAATAAAAATAATAATGTAATATTTTTTCAAGAATAGTGCCATTAGTCAGTTAATGTTTTAGTTACAGCATGCATGGCAAAAAGGGAAAGACTTTGCTGTTGTTTTGTCAGCTATGGTATTAATATGGCATTTCAGTTTTGCTTACTCACTTTCTATGAGCTGCTGTTGAAACTTCGAGTCTGAGGATCATTTCTTTGGTGTTACTCAATATTCAGTATGTCATGAGATGAAATATCATCTCAAGGTAAAGACTTTAAAACCTGGGATCTGACTCCATGATGTCTTGGTCTTCCATGGCCTCTGGATGTTCTCTCTTTGCTTCTCCATTGGTCTGATACAGCAAAGAATGGCAGATGTGTTAGACAATTATACAATTTAAAAATTGCTTAAGCACCTGTAGTCTGTTCAGTGACTATAACACACCTATCCATAGGCTGGCATTGCCTTTGGGCAAGATACCACTTAGTCATGTGCCTATTAATGGAGTTTGGGATCCTGCCTTATTTTGCACCATGTGTCCCTTGATTACAGCGAATTTATTCTCCTATTCCTTTAAGCTGTTTCAATTATTTATTAATCTGTGTATTGCTTTAAAGAGCTTAGTAATAGCCTGCATGAACACCCGGTATAATTTTCTCCTGTAATAAAGCTGCCAAATCCTCACAAGATATTGCCCAACCATCACCCTGCTCTGCCCCAGCTAGCTCATGGCCTTTCAACATTCAGGCAGCCTCCCTAATCTGGGCTGCCTCTCCAAAACCAGAGATGCCAAGATCATGCCTACACAACACTTCAGCTTCAGAATTTGAGAAATAGCATTTATCATTATAATCTAACATCATCATTTAATAGAATTTTGTTTATTAAAGGGGGTGTTATTATTTTAGTATTACAGGATATAACACTTGTTAGACAAAAAGAACAAAGGGGACATCTGCTTAAACAACTTCTACATCCAAGAGGTTTTGAAAAATGGCATGACCTTCTCTCTAAGTGAATTCCATACCATTGACATCCTGAAGAAAATCCTCAGTGCTTCTCTTGCAGTTATTTCCCTAGGATATCCCAGTTCTGGCTCAGGACACTGAGTAAGTGGATCTGTTGGAAGAGTCTGACCCTGCACTTTGAGAAGTAGCTTTAATTTGTACTAGAAATAAATTTTCATTCCTTATACTCCAAGTCTGTATAATGAATAATCCTTGGGCCCTGGCTCTCTCAAACAGGCCACAGCCCTTTTGAATTTTCTCTCCTCCCCTACACTAGCCGGCATCACACCCCACTTCTCCCAAGCAGGACATAACTATTCTACTCCATTTTCCCCTGCCCTCCATTCCACTATCTTCTATATCACATGCCTATAAGCCCTTTTCCTTCCTCTGCACATTAGGACAAGCTGTCCCAACCAGAGCTCCACATTTGTGTCCCTCTGTTCTCTCTTTCAGGCCCATAAGTCGCTCCCAGCTAAATGTAATTGGGGTTTAATTCTACTAAAAACCTCAACCCCTTATTTGATTTATTCTGGGTGTGCAAAAAGAGGAGAGAGACTTCTAGGTGTAAAGCCTTTATTATACACAGAACAGTGGACAGTAAAGGAACACATTAAAATGCTCACCAAGACCATGAAAAGGCTGTGTTTTGCCTCCTTCCCCCAAAAAGGTCCCAGGGCTGTTGCACTATTTCTTGTCTAGCTAAGACAAGTTTGTGCATTCTTCTGAACTTTGACAACATTAAAATAATGGGATAAGAATTTAATGACTACATTAAAATAATGGGATAAGAAATTTTGTTCGATAGTTTTCCATACTTTTTACTGAAAAAAATCTTGTGATTGATTTGGAGAATGACAATACAGCACTTTTATCCTGGTTTGCTCTGGAAAGACATGGATTGAAACCAGAGATTTCTGCACCCATTTTCCTGAATTGTTTGTGGATCAGGCTTGCCACGGTTGAGAGATGCTCAAGAAGACTTCAGTTAAGCCAGACCATCTCCAGCTGCTAAGCTGAATGAAAGGAGCTGAAGAAGCTTAGCCAGGTCTTGAGTCTTTGCGCTCCAATTTTTTTCTGCCAACCCATTTGCACACAGGTTATCCCAGCTCTGCGCCTTAACCATGCTCTACAAATGTACACACCACCACTCCCAAACTTTTACATGGAAACCTGCATACTGTCCCCCAGATGCCATCTAGCACTACCTCCACACAAAGCCACCCAGTCTCCTAGGCAGCCAAAACATTCCAAGAGCTGGTGCAGCCTTGCAGTTGTCAGTTGAGTTGGCATGAGCTAAAGTAGATGTGGGTTTGAAGGAAGGTTGGCATTTACTAAGCAACCAGGTTCTCACTGGGAGAAAAGAAGATACAGGCCCTGATTAGAGACAGAGAGATGTTGCTTGGAAGATGAGAGAAATGAGTGAATTCTCTATCAGAGTGGAAAATCTTGTGGTTCCCATGCTTCCTCCTCAGCTTGAGTGCTGGAAATAATATATGTGTTTGGGACATGGTGGAGCACATTGTCACCCCAGCATGTTGTTATCTGAAGCCTGCAGGCAGCATGGAACTCTAGCTCAGATTTGTGCCAACCTCTCCATTCTTATGAGAGTGTTCTTTCTTACACTTTTGGCGATTCTGGCACATGGAGAGTGAGTGCTCCATTATGCTCCATGTGGTTTTTCATTTTACTTTCTTCATAGCAATATCCAAGCACAAGTCTGAAGTGATAGATCTGTTATCTGCCACTAACAGCTCAGCCTCATGGCTCTCTTGGGGAAAATCGTGCATTTGGAGCACTGCTTTTGTTTTGGTTTTCTTTTAATAGGATCTTGTTTCTGTTCTATATATAAATAAAACAAATATGCATCTATTTGTATGTATAAACCTATGTAATGTACCTAAAGTTTTGGGGTTTTTTTCTGGAGAAGGCAGGGCTCAAGAGGAATGTCTCTTTTGAAAGGCAGGGAAGATAATATTCAAGGTGGTTCTCAGTGGATGCAAGAGTTCATTTTTTAGCCTGAGGCTCTGTCCTGAAGATGATATTGATAGGTGGACTTTATCCTCACGGTGGAAATTGTCACTTTATCTTAGGAATGGAGTTTTAATGGCACTCTTTATGTCTTATACAAATGCATGAGCAACTGTGCTATTCCTTCCACCTGCTTTTCAACATCAAAACCCCCAGAAATTACTGTTAAAAAGTCTAGGCCCTTGATAACCATCATCAGCTGGGATGCCACCAGTGGTAAAAAAGTTATCAGCAACCTGCATCGGTAGGCTGAAATTGACTTCAATATCAGTTGAATGAATTCCTAAAAAAAAAAAAAGAGAAAGAAAGCAGGTTTGCATTTGAAGCATCAACTGTCTGAGAGTGAGAAAAGATTACTGTAATATATTGAAAGAATAGTTTCCTATCTGCCCCCATACATGGTAATTAACTTATATGAGACCAGAACTATATATTATACATGAGCTGAGAGCATCCAAGCTCTTTGTAGACTAGGCAACTTACCTACTTGTGTTACTATGGGACTGTGTTTTGGGTTTGTGCTGAACACAGGGTTGATTATACAGAGATGTTTTTGTTATTGCTGAGCAGGGCTCACACAGAGCCAAGGTCTTTTCTGCTTTTCCTACTGCCATGCTGGCAAGGATGCTGGGAGTGCAAGGGAGGTTGGGAAGAGAAACAGCCAGGACAGGTGACTCTGACTGACCACAGGGATATTCCAGACCATTTGACATCATCCTCAGTATATAAAGTGGGGGGAAGAAGGAGGAAGGAGGGGATGTTTGGAGCGATGGAGTTTATCTTCCCAAGTAACCATTGCATGTGATGGAGCCCTGCTCTCCTGGAGATGGCCGAAGATCTGCCTGCCCATGGGAAGCAGGGAATTAGTGCCTTGTGCTCTGCTTGTTTGCATGGCTTTTGCTCTCCTATTAACCTGTCTTTACTACAACCTATGAGTTTTCAATTGTTCACCCTTCTGATTTTCTCCTGAATCCAGCTGGTGGGGGAGTGAGTGAGCAGCTGCCTGGGGCTTGGTTGCTGGCTGGGCTTAAACCACAACACTGCTTCACAAGCAGTCATGCAGCACCTCTGAGTATAGACTTTAGAGTCCTTCATTTTAAACAATAGTCTCACAATCTGCAATATCAATATACTGCTGTAAAATATCTTTACTGTGCTTGGTATTACCTCTGTGGCCACTCATTCCCCAGTAGCCTCTGAAAGGATAATTCAAACAAGTTTTGTTTAGTTTTGCTTCATACTTCTTCAGCACAATAATATGCCTTGTTACCAGGTTAGCAAGCACTCCCTGCTCTTCTGGTATTAATAACATTACCTATTCAATTCCAGTTATCTCTGTCGATCTCCAGCTTTGTGATCACACTCAGAGACCTTTTCATAATTCCTGGCTGAGGTACAGCTTTCAATTCCCTCCCCATGGAAGTTATATTGTGTGCATATGAATCTGTGACACAAAATATAGATGTTCACACTTTTATCTGCACTGTAGATGAAGCTTCAGATTCACCAGCACCAGACCAGGTGCCCTAACTATAATGGTACAATTGCTTATCATTATCCTTATCTACAAAAGGAAGTGTGAAATTACAGGATTCATAATTCACATTACATGGAAAAGACATACAAAATGGATGCAATTTGAAATAATCACATTTTATTTGTTTATGCTTAAGAAATATGTTTTAGAAATACTTTGACTTTTAGATAGGCCATTTTGTACACTGTGTTTAGGACAAGTGAAGAGAATCAAAGGTGGCATCTTTGGATCTCTGAAGTTCTGAGGAGGAATGATATGGAGAAGGCTCTGCTAGCTTGGGTAACTTCTAATTACCTGGATACTCATTCTTGATAGGAAATAAGATACAAACTGATGTGAAAGAAACATGCACGGTGCCTTTGTATCTGCTTGTCTATCCTTCTGTAGAGTCCTTTTCCCTGACACTACCTCTCTTAAACCCCAAGCCATGCTCACAAGCTCTATGTGAATGTGTTGCCAGACTGCAAATTGCCCCATGGTTGGTGGAGTTTGGGAACAGGAGGTGGCAACCAGAGCCATCCAGCTTAGTCCTACAGTAGCACACAGGCAATTTCTTAAAAAGATTAATAAATGTGCAGTTTTCTCTGGTTCTTAGTAGAGTGCATGGAAGTGAACAAAGAAGGACTAAAGTCACAGGTAGATGTGGCTCTACACAGAAAAGGGAGTAGATGAATGGTGAAGCCCTTTCATTCATAGGGATGAATCTCCTTAGACATACAAAATATGGACTATATTTAGTATTCTTGACTGAGCAGTGACACCTTAGATCTGAGGCCAACTTCAACTCCCTGTTTTATTTAAAAAACTGTGATTGTGTGGAATCAGCTGGCAGTGTCCCTTCTAGATATGTGTATGCATAGGGGGAGAGGCCCTGGCATGCAGAGATGGTTTAGGCTGCACCCCCAAAGGGGCAGTTGCTGCACAGACTCCTGTGTCAGCAGGTGTCAAAGGATCCTGATGTTTTTAGGGATGTATTTGGGGCCAGACAGGGATCATGCAACCTCTGCCCAGACCAGAACACCTTTATGTTAGGGAAGAGCTGCTATGCCATGGGGGAGAGCAGAGCTTGCTGAAGGTGTTTTACAACTCTCCCAGGATGTTTCTGTGGTTTCAACAAATCTAGCTTCCCCCAGGAGAGCCCTACTGCATCCAGCTGCACATTTGCATGCTGGCCCACAACAAGATGAACCACATTTTTATGTTTTCCATGAGTTATCCAGTGTTCTGAAACCCATTTGGATTTTGGAAGAGGCCATGGACTTCCTGGAGATCTGGAGTAAGGAAACAGCCCAATTATGCCTTAACCACAGATTTTCATAACTGCCAAACACTCAGATGTAGATCAAAGAGAGTGAAGGAGAGGCATCAGACATGTTCCAGTGCCAAAAACAATAAGGGGGAACAGGATTGCAGACAAAAACTGGAGGAGATCAACATTACCTCTGTCATCTCCTATCAGTACTTGCCTTCACAAGCTGGGCAGATAGTGAACTACAAAGCACTCGGATTTTGTCTGACTTTGAGGGCGCGTCCTTAGGCAGCCATACCTTCACTGGGGTGTCTGGGGTGCCAGGCAAAAACACACTGGGCCTCTCCTTGGACAGGCACACAGCTTTCCTTCCAGGCAGCACCCAAAGAAAAACACACCTGGGACAGGCAAGGAGGGCTGGTTTGTACAAACCAATCAAGGAAACAATGAGCGGAAGACTCAGCATCTTCCACTAGCAAGTCCCAAAGTAAAAGGTAACCCAGAGTTAGGGCTTTGGGTACTTGTTTGCACCTGCTTGGTAAACAGTGCCCTAGATATGAAGGACAAAGTCAGAGACCCTTCTGTTTTCTCCCCCTGGTTTGTGAAATTGAGGAGTTCAACACAGCATATCAAGTGGCTGAGTCATGAATCAGAAGACTTTAGCAGCAGAGTACAGCAATAAAACTTAAAATCAAGCACTCGCCATCTCTGAAACAGGGACTTTCCAGAATGGTTGGGAACCTTCATTATTTATGCTGCACAATTAAATATTCACCATTTCCTGCTAAATTGAGGTTTATTGAAGTAAACAATGATGCATAAGGGCAGAACTGGACAATTCCATTTTTAGGTATTAATAATTCAGAACCGTATTTGAAAATAACAGAGGGATATGACAATACATCATAGAGGTTTTTATTATATCCACCCACTACCTATCCACCCACGCAGAGATCTGGATACCATTTCTACTTGGAAACAATATAGCATCATCATATCTTCGCTTGTTTAAGTATACAGATACACAGGATATATTTACAAGAATGCAGTGTTTTTTGTTCAGCTGGATGACTCATTCTTTTTTCTGCAACCAAATCAGCCTCTTATTACTTAAAGTTGGTATTGACAAACATTCATGCTTACGATAACAGAAACTATGTTTATCAGATTACATTAAAATAGAGAAAACTGTATTCTGCAATGTGGAAAATATTCTGGAATGAAGCTCTGACGGGGACCTCTCAGTTTTGGTATTATCTTTAAAATCTGAACACTTGTGTTTATCACACTGTCATTATTTATCTTGCTGTCACTTAAGGGCATGTTAAATTTTATTGCTTTGGGACTGATAAATTCCTTATGCAACACTGGCTAGTTGTGTGGTCTGCCTCTGACACCAATACAGCTACAGCACAGAGGGCAATGTGGGGTGTGTGGAAAGGGCAAGAGAAAAAAAGGAGAGACAGTGGATGCATCTCTTAGGGACGTATTTCTACTGCAGTGTAAGGTTGTAGTTTTTGTTTAAGGACTCATACCTTTGCTGTCATTCAACAGCTTCAGGATTGATTTAGTTTAAGTTAAGATTTTAGAGTTTCTGCTTGCCCATGGTGCCATGCAATGCTTGCAGAGATGTAAGTATCACTCCTGCCTCATCAGCCTCAGGATCTCTTCATCCCAGTTGTCACCCCAAGGATGTACAGGGCTGAGGAGAAATTCATGTAAGACTGATTTCAGCTTTCTGGAGGTCAGTCTAGATTCTGCTCCATAGACCCTGTATAAGAGATTCAACAAGAGATTTACTAATATAAGTACCCAAATTCAAGATAGAAAAAGAAGATTAATTTCCAGCAAGTAAATCCCAGTGTGAATCCAAATTAAGCAAAGACAAAAGATATACCTCAAGTGAAAGAGGTAATCAGCTTCGTCCTTTCAATGAAATTGTTTCAGGTTTATTTAGGTGAAATGAAGATAAAAATTTGCCTGGCAGAAGCTTACTTTATTTTATAGCTATCTGGTTATTTTTTCTGCTGCCCAGACCATCTGTTCCATTGGTGGGTATATCATCATTCGCACACCCACTGAATGCCAAATTAATCCAAGTCACACAGTTACACCTCCCTTCTGACTTAGACCAAACTATATTTTATTCCAGCATAAAATAAGCATCAGAACTAAGTTTGCCTCACTCACTTGCAAGGAGGAAACAGTGAGCTTTGGGATCTACTGTGATCCATTAAGGGGACTACCATAAAACACCAGAACTTTTGTAGAGGGTCCACCACAACTCATCAGCACTGGACAATAATGGATGCACAGCAGAAAAAGGGATGGAGAAACAGAGCAAGGAGACAGCCATGCTGACAGACCCCTCTCTCACACTCCCAGGGTCTGCATCTTTGGAAAACTGAGTCTCCATATCCAGGAATTCTCAACATATTTCCTTTTTGTCAGTCTTTTAAGCTCACAGAGGCTTTGTGACCGCAGCCTCCTGTGGCAATGAGTTACACAGCTGAGCTGTAGTTTGAAAAGTTACCTCCTTTTGCTTGATTTGAAACTACCTCTACTGATTGCATTTAATGCTGTATTGGAAGACAGTGAACACTTTTTCTCCATTGGCTTCCTTCTAGGCACTTAAGATTATTTAGATATTTATCATGTGCCCTCACTGGTTTTCTCTTCTCTCAGACAAAGGTTCCTGATCTTCTTGACCATTTCTCATACCAGAACTGTTCCAGATTTTGCAGCAGCTTTGTGTTTTTTCCCCCACACACTTCTTTTAAGCTGGGAGGATGGGGATGGAAGAGCTCACACTATTTAAATGCAGTCACATAGTAAATTTGTACAGCAACTTCATGCTGTTTTCTGATTTGGTCTTAATTTCTTTCCTAATACTTGGTTTGTGTTTTTTAAATGCTACTGAGCACTGAGCTGACATTTTCAGAGGCCTCTCTATAATAACCTCAAGATTGCTTTCCACGGTAGTAACAGCTACTTTAGTGACTATCATTGCATATGTATAGTTGGGCTTCTTCTCCCATGTGCATTACTTTACATTTATCAATATTGAATTCAACTGCATTTTTATTTCCAAGCCATTCTGCATTATGATATCCCTCTGCAGCTCTTAGTAGTTGGCTCTAAATTTGCTTCTTTGAATAACTCATTCTTATCAGCAAACTTTGTTGCTTTATCTCATCCATTTTCCAGGTCACTTAGGACTAGATCAATCAGTGCATTCCTGTGGGAATACACTGTATATAATATATAATAATAACAACATGCAATACAGCCCAGTGGGACTCCACTGATGATCTTCCTCCAAGGACTTTTAACCTTAGTATTCTATGCTTTAACTATTTATTTCGCCATGAGAGTACTTTTTTTTTATCTCATTGCAGCATAAGTTCTTTACTTTCAGGTAAGCTTTGTTGCACTGAAAATGCAGCTTAATGATTTTAAAAGGAATTTCAACTGTGGTTGTATCCAAACACAACTGAGGTTCTAGGGAGACAGAACCAAACTCACTCTTTTTTTTGTCACAACTCAAAAAATTTTCTCTCTTCCAATCATCATGAAACTTCTGCTGGACAAGCCAGCCCCGAGGACATTCACACTCCAACTGGAGATGCACATAGGCATCTACAGAAACAAAGATTGCACTGGCTGGCAAAGATCTAGGTTTGTTCGACATTTGATTCACTAGGATGTACTGGAGCTTCCTGGCAGTAGAGGAGTATAATTATCTGAGTTTATGTCAAGTGTGAGAGAGACTGTGGCCTGCAGAGATGAGGTCACTGAAATGTGTGTTCGGGAGACAACTTTGGGAGCTGCTGGCAGATTTGCAGACCTGGGAGGCAAACAGTAATAATGGCCTTGGGAAGAAAGGGCAGTGGAGGCAATTACTGAGTGAGACATTTCACAAGGCAGTTCTGCACTGAATGCCAGAGCATTAGTGATTTAGTGTTAGGGGCGGTCAAACTAAAAGCAGCAAAATACATTTAAAAATAGAGAAACAAAAGGGCAAATGCATAACTGCCACATAGGACTTCTTGTGACAAGATACTGCCAGTATGACAGTTGCACTGGAGTTCAGATTCAGCGTGGACTATAATTACTGTGGAGTGGCAGGTCTGTCTTTTCACCTCTGCCACAGATGCTGTGAAACAGCTTTCTCTAGTGATTATTCCCATCCACCCGCCCCTTGTCTCCTTGCCTAGTCCTAACCACATTTTTCCTATGCCTATTCATTCATTGAAGTCTATGTTCCTTTGCAATGGCTTTTTTCCCCTTTTCTTGACAAAAAGGTATCCTGTATGATTTAATCTTTTATTTTAAAAAGTGGAGTATTTAATACTTTCAATTCTTTGAGATCCTCAGCTGAATAGGCTTTATCTACTTGATCCCTGGGTATATCAAAGTTGGCCTTTAAGCTTAACTTCTCCTCACTTTCTGTCTAACTTAAAAGTAGACCTTAAAAGGTTCCTTCCATTCAAAATATTGATGTACTTAAAATAAAATGTCATCAGAGAATTACAGGATTGAACTCCCTGAACTGGAGCATGAGTCAGGGAGGGTTAACAGTGAGTAAGGTTGGTGAAAGCTAACCCACTTCTTGTAAATGAGCCAGCATCTGGAAGAAGCTGTTGTAACCTGCAGTAGAAAATTTTGACTAAAACATGATGGCTGAGAAGTGAGTTGTAAAACAGAGACAGCACAGTGCTGAGGCAGGGAGCTGTGGCATGGCTGTGAAATGGCCTTGTGGGTCATGGCAGCTCAGGGGCAGCTGTAACTGAGACCACAGCAGGTAGAAAGGGACACACAGCAGTTGTCCCTCTGATGCAGCACTGTATGGGCAGTGACTACTGCTTCTGAACCTAGGGAATGGGGTTTTTTTTTGGTTTTTTTTGGTTTTTTTTTGGTTTTTTTTTTTTTTTTTTTTGATTCAGAGTCTGTGGTTCACAAGGGGTAGTCAGAAGGAAGCTGGAAGTCCATGTGGGGAAATGTGGGGAATTCCTGTTGGAGCTGCAGACAGGCATGATGCAGTGCACCTCCCCACTGTGGCACCAGTCTCTCCAAAGGCAGGGCTGGGGAGCTGTGCAATAATGCAGTCAAATGTGTGTCTCAAAGAGATGGCTGCTTCAGTGCCACTAGTGAACAAATGTGATCCACAGTGAGTTCCTACACCAAGCAAGGTCAGGGAGTGCTGAGGGAGGGGGTTCAAAAGACCATCAACATGTCCAGATGAGAGAAAAATCTCTGAGAACAGAAATTTAACAAAAATATCTGGTGACAGGGCCCCAGCACTGACTGTCCCTGCCAGCCCCCAGGAGCTCCCCACAATCCAGCACCCCACATCAGCCCCCAGGGCTGTCAGCCTCTGCCCCAGCCATGCTGCAGCAGGGCCAGTCTCCATCTGCCCACAGCCCTGTCCAGCCATGGGCTCCACCAAACCAGGCCCTGTGCCCAAACCCTGGGAAGTGGCCTGGGTAGGGGGTTCTCCTGGCTGGAGGTAGGATGGAACCCAATGGAGAGCTCCTGGCCAGACATTTGCTGAAGCAGGATTCATTTCTGGTCAAGCAGCTGTCTCAGCACACCCCAAACAGGACTAGGAGAACAATTGTGTAGCACCTGGGCATTGTGACCATGGCAGTGCTGATTCATTGCCTGTATCACAGTTCTCAAGCAGAAGAACAGATGAGGTTTTGTGCCAGGCCAAAAAATGTCAGGTTGATTTTTTCAAGCATTAAAGCTTATGGCTGCACCCATGTACCTCATCTCCTTGGTGCTCCTGAGGAGAAACCTTTCTTGCTCCTCATGCCACCATGGCTTGTGTCCGGTGAATGCCAGTGTCTCTCTCCACGCTTGGGAGATTTGATAGAAGCCTGTGGGGAGTTGTAGGGGATACACACACAAGTGCCATCTCACTGCAGGAGCTGCAGGGACAAGCAGTCATCCCTGATAACCCTTTTAGTGTGTAGGCAATGCCACAGAGCTCTCCTAGGGCTTGTGGAGCTGAAATAACAGTGCTCCAGCCTGAAAAGCTGACTGCAAGACACTAGAGTATAGACATAGGATGATACTTCAAGAGCAATTCTGTCAGGAGCTGCCTGTCTCCACTCCAAGCATTAGACTGAACAGACTGTTTTATCAATAAAACACAGGTGTTCAGATGTCTATGCCTTTCATACAAAAAAAAAAAAAAAGCAATTATTTCATGCCTAAACTATTTGCGTTTAACTAGCAAGATGCTTAAGACAGAGAAGTTTCTTGTGTTAGTCTTTTTGTTAGACTTTTCTGAACAAAACACAATCTGAAATAATTTTCCACTGCAAAATGGCCCAGAGTATTTTTTTTGTCATCTGTTTCCATTCAGGTACTGCCAGTGTTCTTTGCTGGCTGAAAGGATTTGGGAAGCAGATTGACACAGTGGAAATTCAGTCAAGCTGGATGCATATGCCTGCAAGACAGATCAGGAATTCTGTGTTACAAGAATAAATGAGGTCAGGATTCATAAAAGAGAACCAGGT
Source organism: Cisticola juncidis (assembly GCA_013400215.1). Classification (NCBI taxonomy): domain Eukaryota; kingdom Metazoa; phylum Chordata; class Aves; order Passeriformes; family Cisticolidae; genus Cisticola; species Cisticola juncidis. The sequence goes on along the minus strand of VXBR01009757.1, from coordinate 2,096,266 downwards.
CCCACTGAGCCATGGACATGCTGGTCCTGTCATCCTCTCCTTTGCCTGAAGATAGTTGTGTGGTTTGTTCCAGCTTGGACCAACTTCCACTGCGTGTTTCTGGAGGCATGGGGAGAGGGGCAAACCTGTATCTTAGATTTTGTAGTGTGTACCTGTTCTTGGAGACCTGTTTGCATCTTCTCATTTTCTTAATCTCAGGGAATTTGAATTAAAGGTTAATAATCTCTATAGCTCCAGTGAGAAGCTAAACACTCTTTGTTGAAGAACACCCATACTTCCTACAGAACAAAACAGCATGGTTAATGAATATTTCTCCATGATGATTTCTGTGATTTGAGTGAGGAATTTACAGACATATTTGAGAACAACAGGCAAAAAGGGATCAAGACATTCCTATGATCAGTGCAGTAACCCAAGTATCAGGCAGTCATTTCAGGGAGCTGTAGGCATTAGGGTTGTGTCTCCTTGAGAAAAGCATTTTTATATATCAGGGATTCCTTGGGGTGAGGAAAAAAAAAAAGAGAAAATGCTTGTGCAGAAAGAACTCTAAGCCAGGGTCTTAAAGTTTTGTTCAAGAAAGGCCTCCAATGACCTACGTGGCAGCTGGACATATAAGAGTGTCCAGTCTTTAGGATCAATAGATATAACATTGAAAATGGACTTTGGGAAAGGTAGCATGTAAAGTCTCTGAGGGGTATATGGTCAGAAGGATTAATAGTGTCTTTATTTTTTATTGATGTGTTTCAAAATGGCTAACTGTGAGTTTCATCCTAAGCAGTGTTGGACCACTGAAAGCAAGTAGTGCTTTTGTGAGTCTTATTTTATCAGAACTCTTATGCTTTTGTACAGACCAAAATGGAAAAAGAATTGCAAATCTTTTTTTGTTATAAATGTTTTGTAGCTCTCAAGATGATTCTCAGTGGGTGGAGACAGGTAGCAGTGCAGAAAATAATCTCTTACTGGTAACTGAACAAATGTAAATATATATGTGGAGTAGAAAAGCTTTCTGGCAAATGTAGACCTGTGATAGAAATGGCAGCACAGCACAGCAGAGCTCCATGCAGGTGTGCCATTTCTGACAGAAGCCCGGTATCAGCAAATTCATCTGTAGAGAGCAAACAGAATGGCTTTCTGTCCCTGCTTCAGTTTGTGTGTGGGCTATTAAGACTGAAGGGGGAATTATGCGATTCATGCACAATATGGAGCTGCCTGACAGATTGCAGACAGATGTAAGCTTGCTTTGCCTGAGCTCTGCACTGACTGAAGCTCAGCTAATATATTCTGTTTCTCTGTCAGGCTTATTGCATCAAGCTCAGCATTATGCTGAAAACGCAGTCACGTGGCCTCTGCATCCAAACTGGCTCGCTTCCCACCAGCTTGAAGCAAACTTGCATCTGTCTTCAAAATAGGGTGTAGACATAACCTTTTAACAGGCCAGCACTTCTGAGCCCGCACACTATGGAGATGGAACATGCTCAAAGCAGAAAGGAAAGGATCAGAGGTTGTTCAAACTCTTTGAAGGAGAAGGGATTTGAAGATATGTGGGGGTACATAGGAACCTGGAAGGGGTTACAGGGAGTAGGAGCAGATGGTGGCTTGACTGACAAGTGGAGATGCAGAGCATCTAAGTATACCAAATGAAGTGGGTCCCTGGAAGAAGGAAATGGAACAGAATATGTTTCACACAAGCTTGTTACTATGGCTATTCCCTGACTAGCAGATTCCACCTGTTTGTGAACATCACTCTTTATTTCCGTGATATGTTCCCTACATGTGATACTGAGCAACCAAAGAATTTGACTACTGCCATGCTGATACAGATGCTTTGAGAGATTTCATTTGCACACAAGATGTCATTTTGTCACAAAAATGGAAGTATTGATTGCTCCACAAATTATACTGATTATAAGTCAAAGCATAGCAGAGACTAGTGAGATGGCTAGAGTGTCAGAAGGAATGCACCTACTTCCTTCTGAGCAGGAAAAAAACGTAGCTCTTTTATTTACAGTATTAGTCAAGAATCCTACATGCACTCACAGCTAACTCTAAGTGCTTTTTGCTTTAAATTCGAAATTTCTAGTAGGAGCTCATTTTTTAACCTTTATTTTTAAAAATCCCAACGAAATAAAGAGTAAGATTCTAATGGGGTCTAAGTGCCCTATTCTGCTATAAGTCCCATTTTGTTTATATTTGGAAGAACAGCAGTTACCATAAAGACAAATATATTGTGCAGACTCAAATTTCACTTTTTTCCTAAACAGTCCACATCCCTCCTTTAAAATGCAAATGGATTTAAAAAATATTATTATTGTCCTAATGTGAAAAACATATATTCTTTCCTGTATAATGGAGATGTTTTCTAAGCTCAGGCAAATTTTGTTCAGTGTCAAAACATCTGTCCCCGTGACTTTCAGCTAATTTTCCAGAGAAAAGGATGTAAAAAGTGAAAATATTTATAATCCTTGCAATTGATGGAAATGAAAACAGTAATTCCTACTACAATAGAAATGTGTATATGTACAACCTATGTACATATATGTATATGTACACATATATATGTGTATATGTATATATATATATACACATATACACATATACATATATGTATACATGTACAACCACCAGTGAAAATACTTTGTATAATAATACAAATAATACAAATAAAATAATACTATAATAATACAAGTATTATTCACTTGAATTTGTATACTGAGAAAGAATGACAAAATTTAGCAATCATTTCATTTTTATAATGTTAATATAAAGTTGCAAATATAATTATTTACAAGGCCCTATATTTAATCTCATGTTTAGTTTGCCATTTATGGTTTAAAATTAGCACCTTTAATGCCTCAAAAAGTTTGTACACAGTTACACTTTCTCCAGGACCTTCATTCATTGCCAAAATGTGCTTGTTCTGCTTTCTGCTTTACACTGTAGCAGGACTGGCTCCTATGTCTTTGGCTATTCTGAGAGCTGAGATGCTGAATGTCTTTACCTCCAGGTGACATCTGTAATCTCATGTGTTGTTTAAACAAAGGACCTTTTCAATGAATAAAAGACTGTATCACCTTCTATGAAGTTAACACTGGTGATTTGGGGCCAAAGACAGCATTCAAATAACATAACTCTTGGGTGCTCTACCTGATTGCTATTACTTTAAACTTTTTTCTTATTTCAGTTTTTATGAAAACCTTGAAGGTTAAGATTTAACTTGAGACAACTTCTCTGAAAACCCGGAAGGACCTCTGAATACTGTGATGGTTTTGCATATGATTTATAAAGCAAAAACTTGCTTTTCTTTGTTTTAATTTTCTCAAGCCTCTCACATAGTGCCACATTTGCACCCAGCAGAGTGCAAATACATAGTTTCAAGATTTCAAAAACACAGAATAATTAGCAATGTTTACTAACCAGCTGGGCAAAGCGACGTCCCACTGGAATAATTGTTTCTCCACTTAAGAAAAGCAGTGAAAGGTCCATAGTCTGGCCTCAGAGAACCAGTAAATGGAAAGAGAGCCTGGCCCCTGGCCTGCTTCAGCAAAGGTCAATTTGCTGTGCTGAAGAAATGCTTGTGTGTCTGTCTCAGAAAGTCCCATTTAAAGGCAGTTGCCTCTCTGAGTGGTGAGAGATAGATGTCATGGAGATACACTTTTAAACTGTTAATAATCTTACATCAAGACCCCTATAAAAGCAGTGATTTATCCCTTAGTACTTCAGTGAAGAACTCCACTACTTCCCCAGTGTATACTCCAGTCTTGAACTGCCATTAACCATTAGAAAGGTTTTCCAGAAGGTCATCTGAAATCTCACTTGCTGTGGCATGAACAGTTGCTTTTCCCCTGTTTTCAGTCACATGGGAATTTATTAATTCAGGTTATTTTGCAATAATGTTTTAAATATTGAAAGGCTTCTTACATTCCCCATTTTCTAGGCTAAACAATCCCATTTTTCTCACAACTCCTCTTCTTGCCCACCCTGGGCCTTTTCCAGATGATCTGCATCTTTCTTAAAGCACGTGATATAAACAACTGTACGCAGAACTCCAGTTGTGTGCTTATATACACCACCTCTGTCTCTCAGTGACTTTCTTTGTTCCTGAAATATTCAGCTCTGAAGCTACGTCAGTAAAGTACATATCTACAGAATATAATGTAGAACATATAACAAAATATATGTATGAGAGTAAAGTAAGGTTCTGTAGGAATCTTCTTTGTAGGGTACAAATTTGCTTTGGTGGAAAACTGGTACTGAGCAAAACGTGGCAGCAGATGTGAGGTGTTTTGTGGGACCCTGGGGCAGGTATAAGGAAGTACAATATGATGAAATGAAGTTAATCAAAGAGCTTAGAGAATTAATATTCCTACTTAACACTTCACCCATTCCAAGCATTTTGGATGTTTACATTCCACTGCATGAAAAATTAAATCTGTTATTCTAAGCAAAACTTAAACAGGTATCAGTGAACTGTCTATACTTTCACTAGCTTCTAAGTGCAATTATCTAAATACTCAGGACCTCAACCTTGATTGCTGACAAATAGCAGAGCTGAGGTGTAGACAATAAGCCTTACACTTGCCTTGCAGTGTTTACTCTTTGAGTCATGTTTTAGAGTAAGTGGAGATTCCCTAAAGATTCAAAAGCTTCCTAGCACTTCATTTGGGTGTATATTAGAAGGTCCTAAACTCAAGCTTTCCTGAGTCCAAATCAGGAGGGAAGATTCCTGTCTCTGCCACTGAACACTTGAAAAGAACCAGTAAATATCAATTACTTCTCGTTTTCTTAGCTAATGAGGTGAAATTTGACCATCTGAACAAGTGACCAGAGAGAGAGGGGAAGTGATAATTGTGTTCAGAAATGGAAAAACAGTGGTGAAAACATGATAAAGCAATTTCACTTTTCCTTTTTTTTTTTTCTGATGCAAAGCTATTTGTGGAAAAGAGAAACATAGTCTAGAGGGACAGGCTTTGACTCAACAATAGCTGCCTGAAAGGAACCCACTGCTTGCTTTCCCCAGTTCCCTTCTCTCCCTTTCCTGACAGTTCACAGATTACTTCACTGCCATAAGAAAGGCGTCATCTCAGCAGCACTGTAGCAAATGCAACAGAGCAGAGAGAGGACTTGGGCTTCTGAGCTTTCCCATCTCACTCTGGGAACCAAAGGCAGCCAGCTTTTCTCCTGACACAGCTCAATATGCATCACTTTGGGGGCAGTTGTGGTTTAGGGTGGCAATCACTAGCAATATTAATCCTTACCATGTTTAAGGGACTCACAGATCAGGAACCCTTGCTGATTTCACCCCAGCTGCCTCTCCTCCCCTTTGATTCACCCTGGAGTTAGACTTTTTTACCTCCTCAAAATGGAAGCTTTAATTGCCCTTGTGTTAAACCTCATTGCGGTACAATACATGTAATTAGATGACCTCAGGCAAAAACTGAGTCTTTCAATAAATTGGCATTGTTATTGGCTACTGACCCACTGCTTCTCATCTCATGCACTTACTCCGAAAACTGAGCAATGATCCAAGTTGATCCAGTTTTGTATTTCAAGGGTGTGCCAAAAAAGTTTATGTAGACTGCTACGTACTGCCCTATAAAATTTTTCTTTATTTCACATATCCAGTAGGCTTGTAGTAGAGTAGGCATTAAATGTAATGTTCAATACATATGGCCAAAGGAAGTGTGTTTAGAAAGCATGGCTAATAGTGTAGGGACAAATTCCATTTTGTTTCCCGTAGATATTAAGGCTGACAGACTGTTAGTTGCATGATCATTAGCTAAAGTGAGCTCCACAGCAAAGCTTGAGGCAAAATAATAATAATATGGTGGCAGATGAAGCAGGAACAGCACAAGTCAGCAGCACTCAGCCAGCAGTTAGCAATTCTTTTGCTTATTAGCAGAATGCTCAGAGTCCAGGCAGAATTGTTAGACTGAGGTTTTTTATTAATTGATCTTTCTGAATTCTTCCTATCTTGAGATGTTGCATCCTTACTGATATCAGTTTTTCAAAGCAAGACCTAGAGACTATGAATTTAATTTTCTTTGAACAAGTATATGGGTAAGGGAAGTTTTTCATGGCCTACAAGACTCTGTTTTATAGCAGCATGCAGTGTTCAGTTTTCTAATTACTGTTGTATTTAAAAAATAATTTATGCATGTGTATTATTAGGACCGCAAAATTATTAGATGTAAAAATCTTTGTCCTGATGCTTATCCCTAGGACTGGAACACAAAATTACACCAAAAAGCTATCCATTAAAAAATCCTGCTTTTTTATTGTCTTTTTACTCAAAATTAAGAAAAACTGAGGAGGATAGAAAGGACTTAAATACATTCTTCATGATCTATGTTTCTTACACTGACTGTCATTACAGTTATAGATTTTATAAGTTTACTCAAAGTCAACCAAATGAGAAACAAGCTATGCAGAGCAGTGTTTGGTCCCCGAGGGACACATCCATGAAAAACCATGAAGTCATATTTCATAATGACATATCTGCAATGCTTGGCTAAACCTTCAAATTTCACAGGCATAGCAAGTTATTGTAGTCTCATTTTATTTTTTACTTTGGTTTCCAACTGAAGTCAGCCAGTTCTCCACATTTGTTAAAAGGTCTTCAGACAGTGTCTGTCTCTGGCTGCCCTCTCAAGAGTGAGTCAGTTCAGCAGCACCACTCTGACCACCTCAGTGTTGTGCTGTGCTGGGAGGGACTCTAAGACATCCTTCAGAATGTGGTTGGAACAGAGCTACAGAGCCCAGAAAACTGTTCCAGGAGGTGTGTGTGTGTGCATTGTTTGAAGAAGGGAAGGCTCTGGGAGAACCTCACTGCAGCCTTCCCATACTTACAGGGGGCTTACAAAAAAGGAAGGAGAGCAACTTCTATGAGCAGATAGTGACAGGACAAAGGGGAAGGTTTTGAGGAGAGATTCAGGAAAGATGTCAGGAAGAAAGTCTTTAATCAAAGGATAGTGAGGCACTGGCACAAGTTGCCAAGAGAAGTTGTGGATGCCCCATCCTGGAAGGATTCAAGGCCAGGTTGGACAGGATTCTGAGAAACCTGGTCTGGTGGATGGCACCCCTATCCATGGCAGGGTGGTTGGAACTAGATGTCCCTTCAAATCCTAACAATTCTATGATCCTATGATTTAAAATAGACTTTCCCTTCAACACAGTGACTAGTGAAGGCATTAGAGTTACCTAATTCTTTACTAATAGTTGTCTAGTCTCACACATGTTGAGGAATTTTTTGCACTTTTCTCTCTTAGGAGCATGTCAGAAGTCCTTTATCTTCTGATATTAACCAGTGTGCCTGCAGTCTGGTCTAAAATGAAAATACTCAGTGCCAGACTGGATTGATTTTCAAGTAATATTTGACAGAAGTGACTAAATAATGGATGCTCCTAATTATAGCACATGTACAAGCACCTGTGATTTCTCTCAAGATGTATTATTAGAAATTTTTTAACCACTTTTGTTTACATTTTTATGAAGTTTCTGGGCAATAGCATAGTTTCAGCTATTTAAGCTTACTAGTCAATAAGTCATATGGCATCCAGTCTCCACCTTCCCCAGCCACCACAGCTTCAGTTCTGGGGTCCTGCATGTCAATAGATGAATTTAAACTGTGCCTGGAGGAAGTCTTTGAGATGGAAGCACACAGTTCAATAGTGTGGGGAGATTTACCTGCTCTCTTAATCTCAAAATGTGTGAGCATTTCTAGCAAGAGTAATTGCTCATGCTAATACAAACTCATTAGCCATGAATACTTTCATATGCAGCTTTGTAAGAAATGAAGTGTAAATACTGCTGTCAATCAACATTTTAATCGACCAAATGTTTGTGGAAAACCAATTCAAGATATGAACATGCTAAAAGTGAATTCACTGTGAAATTTCGCCACTTCATTATGAAAGTATTTGCAGTACTGACCTGTCTCCACCTGCAGCTTTATCATTGCTATGATTTTTTTTCTAGTTCTAAAATTGGTCTTGTAATAATAGAAATGTGAAATTTGCTGACAGATTTCCCAGTGAGCTACGATGGGCTGAAGATGCTATTTTAAGCACTCTTGTGAGAAAAGTGATTGGTAGTATATACACTGAGCCCTGATTCAGCAAGAAGGATCCCTACTTCATGTTCAAACTACAAGAAACATTGACGAGGAACTCCACATAAATTAATGGAAGGAAACACTGCAAGATGCTTGGAAATGCAAAATAATTATGCTAGTAATAGACAGCTGAAGATTACTCAGAAAAGTTCAGCTCTAGTCAGTCTCAGCTGAAGAAAACAAGCAGAAATTCAATTAATTCAAGAGGGTTATAATGATTTTAAATTTAGGATTTGATCTTACATCTAAATGTGAATTTATGTAATCACAGCTTCTGTCAGTTGAACACCCTTACATCTTGTTGTCCTGCAATGAAGACAAAACTGGTTTTCACCTCTGTATGCTCAGGTCAAACAAACTGGGAAAGTGATGGAACAGGCAGATCATCTAAACCCTTTGGTAGGAAAGAGACTTCTGAAAAAGATATATATTTTTTTTTAATTTAACATCATCTGTTAGTTTAATTTAACATCATCTGCCTGGAAGTTGAAACTGGTTTTAAGGGTGATCATCCAGATCATCTCATGCTAAAATAGCCTGGGAAAAGAGGTAATTTTAAAAGAGTGGTTAGTAGTTTTAGTTACTCTGCTGTTGAGATCTAAAGTACAGTGAGCTGTATTAGTTGTAAATGTCTTTTCAGTTGCGGCTGGATTTAGATGGGGATTATCTCCTGGCATGGCATGAAGTTAAACACGATTTAGAAAGTCACTCTCTATAATAACTTTAGTGGTTTTGCGCTTACTTAATTTTATTTTGTCAAGATCGAATTAAGCCAATTCTAGGGCATTAGGGAGGTGTGTGCACGAGGAGCCTGGGGATGTGGAAGGGAGAATGAACCTTTGGCTGCATGGATGCCAGCCCAGACAGATTTCATACTCTCTTCCCAGGGGGGATGGAAAGAATGATGGAGCACAGCCGATTTTATCTGCGTGTGATACTCACTATTATTAAAAGGGAATTTCAGGGTGTGGAGTTAACCCTCAGAAGTCTGTGCAACCACCCGCACGTGTCACGTAGTATGTGTCAGGTAAAATACACTCGGGGTCTCTGGTGAGTCTTGCTCTTTGCTCTCTCTTATAATTGCCTTTGCCACTGGTGTTCTCCCCAGTTTTATTGCAAATGGAGAAGTTCAGGCCTATTCCACACGCCCTCACTTTTCTCTGTCATTCAAGGAGCATCTGCTACAACTTCTTTCTACTCTTGTTCTTGTCTAACTCTAGTTTTTCCCTCACCCTGACTTACATAAGAGTTGCATATCACTAACAACTCACTGTTTCATTACTTAAAGGAGGGAAGTGCATTCAGGTATGCAGCTATTATAGAAAACAAGAGTAATCATGGATGGAAGAGTTTAAAATGAGTGACATCCAGTCCAACACAGGGTTTAGGGCTTTTCTTGGTTTGGTGAATTTTGGCTTGGGTTTTTTGTTTGTTTGTCATTTTTTGCTNTTTTTTTTTTTTTGTTAAAAATGATGTATTTTACACCTTGGGCTACTTCCCATGAATGAAGTCTCCAGAGATTAAAAAACCCAGAACGACTGTGTAGATAATACCCTGTGGATTTAGTACAGAATAAATGAGTTTAACCTGAAAGGGTGTTTGGAGACAAGAGGACGAGGCAGAGTTTAGTGCTTTTCCCCACTGAGTTTTTCTTGCAGTAAAACTGCCAAACCCATTCTCTCATGTTGATTTATCACATGCCCATTATTTGCTCCAAAGTAAAGAAAACATCTTTTCTTTTTCCTTAGGAAGTGTTAAAGACAAAGCCTCAGTCTCTTTTTCCAAGCCTGTCTGCCTTTCTGGGCAGCCTGCCCTCAGTACAGGATCCCTGTTCATCCCAAGGAGGGCAAAAGAGAGCAAAGAGAGGAGTCTTTTCTGACATCCGCAGCTTTCAGGCGCCAGAGGACAGTGCCTCGGCTGGGGGGGCGGTGGGAGCTGCTGCCGAGCCCTGGCACAGGGCACAGAAAATCACACCGGACATGTGGAAGGTGAGGGAGCAGAGTGCATCCCTGCCCACACATGGAAGATGGCAACAGTGGGGAAAAACTCCAAAGAAGTTGTGTCCTGCCTTTAACAGCACAGCAGAATCCTGCGTTTCCCTGCAGTCACATTGGGAAGAATTCCTCTCTGGGATTGCACTGGGCAGAACACGTCCATGCAGCTTCTTCTTGAAGGCTGTGGCTTACCATTTCAGCTAGATCCTAACTATATGTTTGATTCCACATGTTGCCTTGCCTGCCAAGAAGGAAAAATCAAGCCTCCATTTCTTTGTGGGTTGTTCTTTTTTTTGACCTCTGGAAACTGTACCCTTGAACTGTATTTTCAGTAATTGCAAGATTTATTTTTGTGTTGCTGTACATTAATCACATTGAAATAGGAGAAAAGTGAAAATAGAGAAGAGCATTATTATTGAGCAGGAAGAATAAAATCAAAACATTCATATCTAATTTTCTAAGACTCTTGAAAACAATGGTGCTGTTTGGGGGATAAAAAAAAGTAGAAGGAGAAAGCTGCCAAAAAAGTACATAAAAGCAAGTCAAAACTGCACAAAAAAGCATGATGTTCCTTTAAAAAGCTATATGTAATCACCAGGATACCTGACTAACTGGTACATAACATGTTCTTCTAAGCACAGTAACTCTCCCACTGAGAGAAACACTGTGAGTCAAACAAGAATATACATGCTTTGGAAATACTTTTCCAAAATCATGACACTTGTTCCATTAGTCAATCTGGTACACTTTCAACGGGTAGAAAACTGTTGAGCCTTAAAGAAAACAGTCTCACAGAAAATAGAGAAGCCAGGAGCTAAGTTGCAGAAAATTAAACTTCTGCAGAAAAGAAAATATGAGGACAGGCTATGATCTTGTTGGGTCAGCTTCTATTAGAGGCCCTCAAAATGTTATAGTTTAAGCCACATAAATTCCCATGATTAATCAAGCAAAGATAAAGCTGCAACAATCTTGCAAATAATTTAACCAAAAAGAATAAAGGAAGAACTGAAAGCTTTAGCACTTGTGCAAAGAAATAAATTTTCATATCTTTCCAAATGTCTTCAGGTCTGTTATGCCTGACTTGCTGCTGCCTTTGTGTTTTCTGGAAATTAGGTTGATTTTTCTGGATAATGTTTTGTTGTTCTTGAGGTAAAAAATAGACCATCAGCCTAAAAGCCAGCCCTGAGGAAAGGAGGGACTCCCAGTTAAGACTTGGAATTTTTGCTCCCCCAGTGCCATCTGTAAACAGGGTGATGACAGAAGGGCAAGAGTTTTGGTCCAGAGTCTCAGAGAGAAGCTAAAAATTGTCTACTCCCTCCATGTCAGGGCCCTTTGTAACAGTAAGTGTGGGAAAAACACATAAATCATGTGAAATCCCTGTTGCTCTGCAGTGCTCTGTGGTCACATGGATGGCATTCCACGTGGGTCTGCTGGACTGGGTGGCAGTAAGGGGCAGGTGGAGCATCTGGCACTGTCACCTGCTCAAGGTTTCAGTTCCACTGAACTGGGCTTGCTCTGTTTCAAAGCTGCAAACTGAGCAAAATTTCCAATCCCTTTCCAAATAAAGTTGAATGTGTTGTTGATGAACCTTCAAGATTTTTGTTTTCTGCACCCAGATTGATTTCTGGTACCCAGTAAATGTAAGAAAAGCCCTACACATGTGAAATGGTTCCCAGCTAAAATAATGGAGATACTTCTTCTACCTAGCTGGCTATAGAAGCCAAATTTGCTCCAAATCAAACCTGTTCCATTATTAATAGGAGCAAATGAAATGCACCTGAGAAGTGAAAAACTATTACAAAAATCAAAACATCTGCTTCCCATGGCCATCAGAGATTGTGGCAAGGGAAGGCATGAGTGACCAACTCACTGAGAGACAGTACTGCTGCAATAGAGCAGTTCTGATGAAATTCCCCTAAAACTGTCTTTGGACTGGGGTTTCAGCTGTGGATTTCAGTAAGTCTCCAGTGTTCAGGAAAGAAGGATGATTTCAAGGATTTTTCTGTTGCTTGGCTTAGGTTGTTGCTTTGACTCTACACAGGGCATGCTCCTGGCCAGGCCTTGAACATGCAGGATGTCCCCAGTGAAGCACAGGACAAAACTGCAGCTATTGAAGAAGCCAGCTATTGCTGGCTTTAATGCTATCTTTAGCTGAGACACAAATTGCTATATTTGAATGCATTAGGCTTTTAAAATTGTGTCAGAACACCTTGATGTTGTGTTTGGGTTCACACATCTCAAAAATTGCATGTTTGCTCTTTTTCCTGCAGATGGTAAGGCTGAATGAGGAGAGCCACTTTGTAGCTGCAGGTAGCAGCTGAATTTCTTCTGCACCGGTGGAGTTTTGTTGCTGACTTTGGTGGGGCTGCCTTTCATCCTGAGGCTTCACACTGGGAAAGGAGGAGCAGGTTAGAATGGATAGCTGGAGAATGGGCAGTGGGAAGACTTCTGCCACTCATGCTGTGACCTGAATCCCTGCGTCCTCCTGGCATGCCAGAGTGCAGTGGGCATGGGTCTAGCACCACAGGGAAGCAGCAGTGGTTTGCACATCCAAAGTTGCCACATGGCTCTACAGAGGGGACTGACATGACCTGCCCTAAACCTGCCTCAGCTCAGCTCTGCTGTGAACCTTCCTCCATCTGTGCTGGGAGAGCAGGACCTGTTGGATGTTGCCAGAAACAAATCAGGAATTAGTTATAAACAGTTATTAATGAATTTCAGGGCCTATTTATGCTTCTGGATTGTTTTATTTGCTTTCACTTGTTTTCAGCTCAAACTTTTTGCCCTCTTCTCCCCACACTCAGCTGGAGGCAACCTCCAGGTCAAAGAGGTAATGATGCAGCCTATCCCTGACAGCAGGCAGGGTCCTCTTCTTACGTGACTACCACAAATCCACTTTTGTCTTTCTCCCTGCTATGCCCTCTGGGAAGCAAAACACAGTTCCAAAACCCAAAATATATTAATGAAAACTCTGCTTTTATAATGATCCTCAGGACTTTTTGGACATTTTTCTAAATTGGATGGCTACATTACCTCAGTATGGCAATTAATGACAGTTAAATATAAATTGAGAATTAGTATCTGCCAACTTGATATGGCAGGCAGGCATTTCAGGCTGTTTCCTATGGAAATCATTATTCTTCAGTTACACTGTTCCATCTTTGTCAGCTGGTGTATAACCTGAGTATGTTGCTTTTCAGATTAAAGAAAAGCTTGGCATTGTAACAGGGAAGAAGCATGGCATCTGCAATAAAAATGCCAAAATCCTGGAAGCTGCTCCACAAGCCTGAGTACTGCGTGCAAAGCAGATGGTAGGAAACTGAGCACATAAGAAAATTCACGAGCTGTGTTGCATGTGACTGCATTGCTACATTTTATTAAAGGTAGGTTTTCTTCAATGTGTGCAATATACTGAAATGTCTATTAAAGCTCTGGTAATGCTCTCTGGAACAAGTGCCATTCTTAGCCTTTGTGCAATAAAATAAAGCAGTAGAGAAAGAGAGAGATCATTGTGAACCATAAGGATGATTTGGAAAGAACAGGAGAAACGCTGCCTGTTCAGCAATGGGGAAAAACTCCAACTACTTCACAGGATGCAGCTTCCAACCTTCGTCCTGTCTAATGAAGTGAGCCAGGTTACACATGGGAATGAACACTTATTTAATAAATGTTACCATAGATTTTCCGAGTGCATTTGTAATCCAATAAAATAATTCCCATTCTTCAATTAGATATGTGTTTCTTTCCCCCCCTATCTAATCAGGACAAGCTGAATTACATCAGACAGGACCATCGTGCCTCCTTAGGCTCGGGCTGGCAGTTTCAAGATAGCAGAGCACTGCATTCCTGGCACAGGCAGAGCATTATAACCTGTCGAGTCAAAGTCTTTATCTTTTCTTGGCGATGAGTCAGTGTTGAAATGACAGTCAGAACATGCCCAGGCAGCAAGGGAAAGATCTGTTGTGGCTAATGGGAACAGTAAGGGAGAAATAAACTTCACCTGACTTTATCAAAAATGTAGAGGGCTCTACTAAGAAGAAATAAATTTATTGACAGTACTCATAAGAAAATTAGAAATAAACAATCTAAACATGCTATGAGAGAGGCTTATTTTATACCTTCTAATAATTTTTATAAGTACACTGTAAATGTTTTGATATGAAAAGAAACATGTCATGTCATGTTATTCTATGAACCAAGAGAATTCAGGACTAGCAGATCTCATAGCTAATACAGGAAAGATGGAGACCACCTACGTAAAAAAAATAAACAAACACATGGTAACTTCTGAATTGCTTAATGAAAAAAATCATTACTACAATTAATACCCTATCTCTTATAAAAATAACAATATTGTACAGTATAATATATCCATCCAGGTGAGGTGGAATACAGAGGACTATCAATTCAGAGTGAATTCAGAAATAATTCCTTCATTTCCCTTCAGCAAACAAGGAACACCTGTTTTTTAATTTTCACCTTTTTTAGAAAGAAATTCCTAAAAATATAACTTACACAACCACTGTACCACCTTCTTTTGAAGGATGCAGGGATGTGCAGCACCTGCTGTCAGGTATATCAGACTAGAGATGAAGCCAGGCATGTGTTTTTTCATTGAAGCATCTCTTTTTCTTTTTTTTAAATTATGATTTTAATTTTTTTTGTTTTTCACTATCAGACAGTAGGCCAAAATCCTATGGCCCCAAATCTGAGGGAAGAGAACTGAGAAAATCTAGCAGGAGACGCTGGCTCCATCCATGAAAGAGTGCAACACTTAACTTAAAAACTGGTAGCGAGGCTGTTTAATAGTATTTTTCATGGTAATTGCTGGCACAAGTTTTTTAGGGTGTGACAGGCTTAGTAACTGCTAAGGAGAGGTATTTGTTTTACACTGCCTAAAGAGCAACTCCATGGTCAAAAGAGTCTTATAGAAAGTTGGAGAAGTTGACTTTTGAATTGCTTCAGTCACCCTAAAAAATGCCTCCTCCCATGAGGCTCCTCTGGTGCCTGCTGGGGCAGCCCCCACAGCCTCTGCTGAATTCAGACTGTGAGCTAAAGAAACCCAAATAAAATTCTGCAACCACATTGCTAAACTGCTCCTATCTCTCATTCACAATCAGTGGAGGCAATTCTGAATGAGGCTCACTGCTTCAGACTCAATTTCGGCAACTTCTGCAAAAGCAAGAGATTTGTTTGGCTTCCTTTCTGAGATGCCTCCTGTACTGTGTAGCAAATATAGCTGCCTAACCATGGGCTTGGGATACAGCTCTGAAAGGGGAAGGCAGTCAAAGGGGATTTATTAACTTTACCTACTACTGCCTCATTTCCTAGTGCTACAGAGCTGGACTATGTATCATAGCAAGAATAATTTAGATGGATGAATATAAATGTACTACTGCTAGAAAAAATATCAGTGTGAAGTGCACTTACATATCAAAAAAACAGTCACAGATAGACAATTCAACAACAGGGTGTCTGAGCTGAAGGGCCATTTCACACAGCAACAAACACTGGCTCAGTTGTCTTCCTATGCCTCGCTAGTTTTTTCAGACTCACCTTCCATCTTCTAGAACAGCTGCTTTAGATACAGCCTCATCATCAGAAAGCACATAACTTAGCAGGTGTATCCTATCAAATTCAATTTCTGACTGGTTTTTCTTTGATTCATTAAGCTCCCATTCTCAAGATGATCCATGGCAGATTGCAATCTTTTCCCATTTACAACATACCAGGGACATTTAATTGTCTGTTCTGTAGAGATGAATTACTAACGTGCTCAGCCACAGAAGCTAGTACACATCTACATGTCATTTCTTCAAATGCCAAGGGTTTTTTTGGAGGTCAATCTAGTGAGTTTTTCAGAATCAATAGACAGGGGCATAGGAATAATAATCATTAGAAAGCTCCTAAATGATTAATGGTTAATTTAACATCAGCTAGGATGCCATATTTAAAGGTAGAAACATACTACCATTTTTAAGTGCAAAATATTAAAAACATATCTTAATACCATGCTTTTTGCATTGCATAGGACCAAAATTTAAGTAGAATTAATGATTTTTTTTTCTCAAAACTCACATTTTATGTAGCAGTGTATGATGGAGGGGTATTTTCAGGCTGTGGGGCAGACAAAGATTGAACTATGTAATAAAATTCATGCATAAATTACTAATGGTACCCTATCTAAGGCTAATATATTGACTAACCCTCCTGTGAACATCAAACAGGTCAGTGCACTAAGAGGTTACTAACTAGCTGATGCCTGTGGTGTTTTTCTTATGGGGGTTTAAAAGGAAAAGAAAATAACCCAGACTTTTTTCAGATGGTATTTTTACTATTGTGAGAAATATATGGGTTCATTTTGCAACACTTCTCTGAATTTCAATTTAGGAAACAGTTTTATGAAGTGCTGATACCCAGACTCCCAGTAGTGCTTAGAAACATGCAAACCCAGAATTATAAAATAGCTTGAAAGTTGACTACAGTTAAAAGAGAGTAATGAGTTTTTATGAAATCTGACACCATTTCACTCTCCTCCATTACAATTAGAAAGTTTAATACAGGACAAAATAGGTAAAAGCCCCCAAATCATCTCTGAGCTATCTAATTCTTTAAAGCTCATGAAATGGAGAAAAGCTGGATAGGAATTCAGGAGATTAACAGATATGTATATTTGTGCAAGAAAAGGAAGTTTTGGGGAAGTCATGCCATTGTATAAAGCTTACTAGCTGAACTTCCTGGAAAATTACTTAAGTGTAAGTGCGGGAGGAAATGCTAAATTGTGTCTTATACTAAAAACTACTTCAATCTCATTTTTTCACTTAAGAAAATGTTCTTATCTGACCATGATTTTTTAACCTGGGCAGTGTTTGGGACAGGGAATGTCTCTCGCTACAGGTTTGTGAAAGTATTTAGGATAATGGGACTTGCATCTTGGTAATACTGCAATGAATTATTATAACTATTTTGTATTTATGAACATCTTATGCATGCACATAGAATGTTTCTTTTCCTATGTTATTTATACAGAGCTACTAAGTGCAGCAAAACTGCATGAATGCCCCAGAGCTTGTTGTTGTACACATAAAAGCTTATTCATTTAAATTGTACATATTTAGAGAGGGCTTTTGGATTCTCCTTGTTAAAAATAGCTTGGTACAGCAATACCCAGAGAAATTAGGACTGGAGGGCACTTTTAGGCTTGTCTTTACAAGAAATGGGGTCATGACCTCTTCTTTCTCCCTGAGGGTAAATACCATGGTGCAGAGGAATACTTTTCCCCCATGTAAGAAAGCCTTTTCCATAGTGCATGTTGGGGACAGTTTTTGGAGATTATTTCCTCAGGTCAGTGACCAGAGCAGGGCTGAGCTCTAATGGGGACAACCCTGGTGGCTCAGGGAGTAGCTGGGTATCAGTGCTTGAGCCTTCTCCTGACCCTTGAGAGCTTATGGGGATATGTGCAGAGAGACTCTTGAGAGACTCCTGGTTCATCTCATTACCTTCAGGCTGGATAAATTCTCTCTGTAGAGAAATAAGTAAACAATAAATATTTGCCTTTTTCTTTCTGAAAAACCTCTGAAGATGTGCATTACACAGTCTCCCTAGGCAGCATATTTTGTCATTTCTCTATCCCTACTGTTTGACATTTTTTCAGTACATTTAATCAAAATCTCCTTTGCTCCAGTTTAGGCTCATTATTCCCTGCACTCACCACATGGGATCCATAGCACATTATTTCCCCCAGCTTTATCGACACATCTGCATTTTATAAACAAAGTCTTTCTGTTTCCTTTAATCTTTCCCTGTAGGATATTACAAAAGGGTATGTCTTTTAGATGTCCAACCAGTTGCTTCTCTTCAATTTCTACCAAATTGGTCCAATCTCTTCTGGAGTCTCACAAGTGAGAATTAAGAGCTCTTACCCACAGAATCTTGCACAGTAAAGTTACCTTGTGTCTCATATGCATGACACTCCGCTGCAACGTAGCTTTTTTCAGCACAGAATGTTTTTGACTCATGTTCAGTCTGCAATTCAGGTCCCTTGTCGGTCCTTGTTGGTAGAATTGCTGTCGAAATCACAGTTTCCTATTGTGTATTTGTGTAGTGACTACTCCAGATGAATATGGAGTGTTTGCATTTCTTTTATTGAATTGCATCCTGTGATATACCTATAAAACTGATGAACTGTTTTTGTTGCAGTTCTCTTTTTTGTTGCTGATCTCCTGTCCTCAATCCTGTGCTCTCCATGTTTTTAATTTACTAGATTCTGAGTGACATCTTGGAATATCCAACAATTTGAAAGCATGTTCAGCACTCATCTTAAAAATCTTTTAGAACGGCACCTAAGCGGTATTGTTCTATTTCTGCCCCTTGTTTTGGTCTCTATTCAAACCCCAGCTGGATTTCACCAGCTTTCACCAGCAGGCCTTCTTGATTGTTTATGCCTCCTCCTTCAAAATGGCATTTAGCTTGAAAGAGCGTGCACTGTGATGGCATCCATTACTTCAGGTTTTTAATGTGCTCTTGGCATCTCTTGTTCTAGCCAGAGAGAGCACTGTGCTAAACAGCCCAGTAGGGTTCCTTCTTTCCCAAAAGAGGTAACTTGGGAAGGACTTGGGAAGTTCAGCATGTCTATCTTGTACAACAACCAAGAAAAGCCGGGTTTTAGCTGCTAGTTTTCAGACAATCTTGGGCTCACTCTGTATACATTTTTCTGCAGAATGCATTAAGAACCAGGGGTGAGAGGACCTGAAGGAAAGCAGGACTATTGGCATAAAGTTTTAAAGTCATTACTTTCAGTCTGGCTTTTTTTTTTTTTTTTCTTTCCAGATTCAAGCACCTAAATTCCATCACTCACCACTAATTGCCAATCAAAATTAGTAAATCACATTATGTCCCTCCTTTACAGGCTTGCCAAGTTATGCAGAATAACATATTATCATTCTTCATTATTTCTTGAGTGCAAGTGAAACGGAGTGCGTAGCAGAGGTGACAGGACCCAGTCTGGGAGATGACTGATCCTGACAATTATCAATATAGATAATAATGTCTTTCTCTCTAACCCATACTATCTTTTAATATTTTTGTTTATCTCTTTTTATGAACTGATACAAATACTTTCATTCATTTTCTCCCTTTGCATTGTATCAAAGGGTTAATACTTCTATGTCAGCAGAGTGGGATTCAAGGGCAAAACAACAATCAATATTACTAGAGGCTGTGGGATGTTAATTGTCCAGCCCTGCTTCCTAGTTTGTTTTGCTGTTGGCTTTTTTTTCAAATCTTTGCCTTTATTGATTCCCTACCTCCCCACTAATCCCTTCCAGAAAAAAGGATGGCTGTCACATCTTTCTAAATAAAAGTGACAGCTCGGATGGTAGTGCTCAGGTGAACAATCATAGGCTATTTGTACCAGGAATTGCTGATGTTATTGAGGGCAAGTGCAAGTAAACAGAGGTTACCCACTTCTTTAGTTGCTACCTATCCTCCACACAAAGTGCTATGACAGCACAGCCTGTGCATCCTAACACGTCTGAACAGCAGGCACCAGAGATGCTCGGAGGTGTTGTACCTGACACTTGAGAGCTCTCTGAATTTCTGCTTTCTGAGACACAGCAGTGGGCAACCAGGCTGCCTCCTTTGCACACTGGAGCCCTTCCACAGAGACCTCCTGCTCTACAGGACCCTGTCCTTTTCCATCACTGCTGATGTCCTTTTCCATCACTGTTCTTGTAGAGCAGCTTGGAGAGCCAGGACTGAGCATCCTGGATCCCATGTAAACTGCCAAGACAGGCAGCCTGAAGGGCAGGTTTCTGCCTGAAAGGGACACTGGCTGGGCTGGGCAGAACTGGGGGAAGGAAAGACTGCTCCTATGGACAACTGGTATAGAGGGGTCCTAATGAGCCTTCTTGTCTGGGAGCAACTACAGACGTGTATTATGTAGTCATACACTGTGTGGATAAGGTGAGAGTTTGGAGGAATTCCACCACAGAGATATGGCCACCACTGACAGATTCAGGGCACTGTGGTGTCTAGCCACTACTGGTGTAGGGAAGAAGTGAGGCTACAGTCACATTCCATGCTTGGATCCCTGCTCTGAGACAGGAAGAAATTGTCATTGTGCACATTTTGTAGGAAATAACGAGTGTATGTGTAGAAATTCATTTTTCCCTCTATTTTTTTCTCTCTCATGTAGCACTTACCTCGTACCTGAGTGTATCTTGGCCAGTGCAACTTAAGTGTATCAAACATCCTCCTGAAATCCAAATCTTCCAAAGTTTCATTATCACAATCTCAAGCCATAAACAGATAATGTTGTAAGCAAAGAGACCAGAGCAAATACTTCAATATAACAAATATTTGCTTTGTGTCATTATTCTATCTGACTTGCATTATTAGAGTTACTGTTTTGACCACAGGTAAAACAGCAGCAGGTTGAGCAATGAGCCGCTATTCTCTTCACAAGGAAGAACAAAGGACAAAGCAGCCCTTGGTAACAAACATTTGCATTTGAGCCAGACTGTGATGAGCTTTGTAAGAAAGGCAAAACAAACCAAAAAAGTAGGGGTTTGGAGCATCAAAAGGATGACTGCAAGAACAAAACATCAGCAGTGCTGAGAGTGATAGATTGACACAAACACAGTGTCTTTGGAGTATGGAACATCAATATTACAAAGAGATAAAAAGCAGTTATAAATGAAAACAAAATCATAATATATCTGGAAAGACAAAAAAGTTATCAGTCAGAGGGATGGGCATTAATTAGGACATGCAAAGCAGGAAATCACTTAGAGACACAGAGCCCATTAACAGCGCATAGCCCCAAGCTAAATTCAAATAGGAGACTCAAAAATTACACTTATACATGGTCTGACACACATGGGGTACTGCTGTGATGGAAGCAAAACTTTGTTCTGCAGTAGTTTATGAAGTATGACAGTACCCTGCTGAAGTGCTTTGGCTTACTGGTGAGGAGGATGGCAACACTGATCCAGACAAGGCAACGCTCAACCATGACCCCAGCACCTACAGCACAGAGGTGAGACCTCCTCCAAGCTGAATGGGATGTCAATTCTCCTCTCAGATGAAACACTTTTCTTACACTAAAATAACACCAGTTAACTCAGGATGGTGTCATCAGACTCCTCAGATGCCATCACCAGGCACAAGACAGACTATCTGGTTGATGGGAGTTTCCAGTAACCATGCAAAAGAGAAGCCCTTCAACAATGAATCTCACTGGTGAGCCTGGAAAGTCTCACAGCTCACCAACAAGATGTCACACAGAGCTTTTGAAAGGCTGGGTTACCCAGTAGGAAAAGACTGCCTGGCTTTGCAAAAATAACAGAGTCTATCATGACGTACCTAGGAGATTCCCTGGCAACTCTTGAGTGTTTTGTTAACAAGCCAAGGAATGCAAGCATGAAATGACTCCTATGATTCTGAGAACATATAAAAGCAAATGTGCATTTCTATAAGGAAATAAAATCACCAACTGATGTGTACTTTGCAGTTTTAAACAATTCTGAGTTGCTGAAAATCTCCAAGTATGAGTCTTCCACTCAGCTCTTAATTTCTTCATGAACACATCATCATGTGAGGTAGAAACCACGAGAACTAAACTCACATGAATTCCTGAAAGACAAATGCCTCAGGAAAATAACAAATGCTGAAAAGAATGAAATTTCATGACACATACTGGTTTATTTCAGAGTCCAGCAACTATTATTTCCAAAGTTGTTCAGAAAAAGCATGGAAAAACATAAGAGAAGTTGCTATGAAACAATGGAAAGCCAAGGAGAAGATACAAGCTGTAGGGGTGCTTCCTTCAAGCAGCCTCTGGGGAAGGAAAACCCGTGGAGAGCAGCATTACAAAAGACGTCTTGGTTTTGGCCATTGTTGTAATTGACAGCACAGGAAAATGGGTAATCAGACTATCACTGGAGATAACAAATCTAAAGTTCATTTCCTAAGAAGCAAGCATGCCTAGAGAAGAACCTCTTAGCCACAGAAATGAGTCTATGCTGACATTTGTGGCCAGCACTGATGGGAAGAATCAATTGTTTAGGAAGAGGATACCTGTGCTGTCACACAGGGTTACTAAAGGTGAAAAGGTAATTAAAGGGCCTTGAATCCCTAAGGGTAACTGCCTAAGCCTCCTGAAAAATTAGTCCATATGTTCTGTATTATTTTCCTTGACTGGAAAACAGATTAGGACTGTACGATATATACATGGGAAGCAGATGCAGCTTCATGTTGCTTACACTCACAAGAGATTCCCACATCCACTCTTTGGGAAAGAAACATGAGGAAGTACAAGTTATGCAAAGATTCCTCTGCCTTTGGTGTTTCCTATTTCATGTTGTCTGTTCTTTGCCTGCCACCTGATACAATGTTCTTGTAGACAGAGATCTAGACATGATCACACTGAAAGAGCACAGCATTTCAGAGGTGTAGTATTTTATCTTCCCCTTGGCTTTATTGATCAGCCATTAGCTTTAGATTAAATGCTGCACTGTGATTTTGATTCAGCTGTGAAAGAACCTTATCTGTGAAGCCTAATCTCTTATGCCGTGAATTCATTCCTTAAGGTAGGTCTAAAACTAAGGCTGAAGTTTTGGGAAGGATTGTCTTTCCCCTGCCACATAAACTTTTGTCTTTGTTATGTGTGTAACCATTAATGGTTCCATTGTGGTATGGAGAAGTATTTGTGAGGAAACGTCTTTCTCCAAGAAATGCTCTCATATGCCTCCAGCCACTCAGGAGTGAAGTAGTGATTGCGCCCACACTGGACTGCAGTGCTCATTCCCAGGATATTAGCAGATCTAAACATTTTTGTTCAACTTTGACTTTTAAACAACTAGTTCTTTCTTTTAAATGAAGCAAAAATCATTGCAGAAAAGATTCTTGGCAGCAGTTTTTTCTCTAGCTTCCTGAGGAATGCGCTCACTTTAAAAACTGAATGAAAAACCAATGGCACATAAAACTGCCTCATGACAATGCTGGCAGTTCTACCAGTTTTTCATCCACCCACATTTACCAAGCACTATGCATTTTGTTAGAATTGTAACTTTGAAATGATAACCTCTGAGGACATGGTTTTTAATCACCAGTGTCTCGTTTTCTACTTTCAGAGAATTGTGGAAGTATTATTTGAATAGCGGGTACCAATTTTAAATGTCTGCAGTGATTACAATATCCTGTTAATGATAGTATCAGAAATGTCCTTCAGCTGAGACCTTCTGGATTTTCACACTCAAAGAAAATATTTTAGCATCAGAGAAGTAAAAGCTCAGTATTTTCTAGTCAGCTTAGGTCCAGCACGGAACACCTCAATGCTCTTTTGGCTCCTATTATGGTGAAAGTTTGGATATTCCTACTTTATATCTCATAGAATATATCCCAAGTATGATGCCTAATATGACTTTAAAAAGCCTCTTAAGCAACACTGAACTTATTTCACATTAATCATTTTTTTTTCCTCAGCAACTGTAAACATCATCTATAAAGATGAAAATATTCCTGCTCTGAACAGGAAAGTTTCAAGTTTTGTGGCTGAGTACGTCAGCACCAGACTTCCAACATGACATGCAGAGCTGAAGATCCAAATTACAGGCTACTGCAAACACAAAAGTTTAAAAAACAGCCACTCCCCTCTTTCAAGAACTCTTTTGTATTCTTTTTGGTTTCTCTAAGAACAAGATGATGGTATTTTCCTACTGCATTTACACAAGCCTAGAGTTATAAAAGCCAGGCAGGCAGCACTACCCTGCTGGAAGCTCATATTGACTTGCATAACGACTGCCCTGTGAATAGGGCAGACTTCTTGCATAAACTCAGATTTGTCAGATATGACTTTTTCTCAAGCTCTGCTTGCAGCCCAGGCTTCAAGTGTGATCTACACTGGTACCTAGTTGCAATTGCTCAGAATCTCTGAAAATCATGTGGTCCCTACACACCCATAAGGAGCTTAACTCCATATGTTTCGCTTTGAAAAACTAGTGCTTTTTTAGATGAAAATCTAAAAGCTATCATAGCATTTCAGACCAGTAATAAGATTTTATCAGATCATGATCCCTTTGGTGGCACGATCTGTGTTTTACCTAAATAGCCTGTTGAGGCTCAAATGCCTCATGCTAGCCTCTTTCTGAGTGGTGAGAGCAGAAACAGCTGAAATTTCACTGCTACCACATGGCCATGTCAAACAGCAGCAAGGATCTGACTGAAGCAGATATACCCAGGCAGATGTGACTAGCAATCCATGCCTCCTTCCCCTCTGCTCCTTGCTGACTTTAACATACACCCTCAGGGCAGTGTGGACAGGAGATGCTTCCCACAGCCACACCCGAACTTGGGACACCAAGCCCTTCTAGTCCCATGCGCAGGTGTGGACATGCAAGAGGTTGACTCCTGCCCCTTGTCACAGGTGAACCTCCTTGCTAATGGGGATGGTCTGGCGTCCCTAACCAGCGTCTGTGCTATATTGGCTCTCACTTGCAGTCATAGGCACACTTTGGCGTGCAGGGTGGGCCATCAGTGATTCCAGTCGGTGTCTCCTGAGAGACATGGAGCTGCTGATAGCACTGATGCTAACGTGGGTGTTTTAGGAAGCCATCTCCACATGGCTAATTGTTACATTGGTTGCTGATAGCTTGAAGTATTTGCTGTTGGAGTTGAAATCATTCACACGCATCCACGCCCACACGCACCTCGAAGAGAAGAAGTGTTTTAGTGCTGCAGGTATGCAATGTCTATAAATGCATATATAGTGTGCGTGACGGTGCAATAATGAATTCCCTTACAGAA
>VXBR01009757.1:1856137-2070942 GCA_013400215.1 Cisticola juncidis | reverse complement strand
GGAGCAGCTGGGGCAGCTCTACGGCTGCGAGGTGCGGGGCCGGGGTCGCGGGTTCCCCGGCGCGGTTGCTGTCGCCGCCGTCCCCTCGCCCGCCGCTGCCTCCCTCGCCCCCGCCATCCTCTTCCTGCCCGGAGTCGCGTTTCGGCGGGGGGCAGAGAAGCGCTGTCACCGCCACCTCCAAATGACATTCCCGGTCCGCCGCCCCCACCCCGCCGCTGCCCCGCGCCTCCGGGGATGGTGAAAGGTGCCCCATGTCCTGTAGAAAGGGTGTCCCCCGTGCCCTCCCGAGGTGAATGGGAGGGGACCGCCCTCTGGGGACGGGCGGTGGCTGCCGCACAGCCGGGCATGGAAGGGTCTTTCTTCTCCGGGGAGCGGCCCGGCGGCTGCGGCAGGTCCGGGAATGCCAGGAGGTTCGCCCGCGGGGCTGGCGGCCGGGAGCCGCTGTCCCCGCAGCCTTCCAGGGCAGGGCGGACCGGGGCTCGCCCCCTTCCACGGGCTGGGCAAGCGTCAGTCTCCCTAGAGGCGAGCCGGCCCAGCGCCGGGAGCCCGGCGGGTCAGAGAGCGGAGCGGTGCGCTGGGGACGGGGCGAGCAGCAGGAGCGAGCGGGGTGTGCGGGGGCGGCTGTTGTAGAGGAAGGGCTCCGGTGCGGGTACACTCCCCTCTGGATCGTGGTTTTGCGTTACCCCGACATAGCGGAGCGGGGGAGAGACTGGCCAGGAAACCCCAGAGAGCAGTTCGGAGATCATTAGGGCGAGAATCGAAAACACTGGGGGCTTGTGTGTATCTGATTTGTGCGTATCAAATGTATTTTTCGGTTACCCTGGGCGCAAAGTGAGTGTTGCCGGAATGAATTATCTTTTGTAGAGGACTGATGAGCAGGAGGATGTTTCAAGATTGTTCAAAGGAACTCAAAGGAATGGCAACTGTTGTCTTCCTTGTGAAGATAATGATGTTGTAAGTAAAGGTAGTACCAGTACTTTGTTTTGTCAAAGCTTCATTAAAAATGTAGACCTCTAATCCACAGTGGATCGTATCTCCCTTTCACCTCGGGTATTTACTCTTATAAAGGATGAAAAAGTTAAGGCTCAACTAAGGTTCGCACATACTTTTCCCATCAGTAGTCTGATTCACTTTTGTCAGAGACTTCTGAAGTGAGATTTGTTGAAGCCAGATGTGAATTTTCCAGTTAGCATGTCCAGGAGCCAACATCTCACTCCTGAACATGCTGGAGCTAGGAAGACTGGAGCTTGACAGTCTTTGAGGTTTGGATATCTTGAGTGGATGTGAAAATATAAATAGCATGGATGGAATATCTAGCACACACATAATACAAATGTTTAAAGAAACTCCTTTAATGTCAAAAGTAATTTATTGGCAAATTTGTTAGAATGACACATAAAAAATGTGCATGTGTCAAGTTAAGCCTCCTTAACTGTTCACATCCTTGAGCTGTGGGAAGGAAAGATACAAATGGAAACTCCAGTTAAAAATAATAAAAACAAGCAGTTCTTAGTCTTCCTCTTGGTGTGACTTGCCTCTCCAGTCTCATGACTTGTTTGGCCACATAGACTGTAGGCTGTGAGGATTTTTCTGAGGCCGGAAGTGTTTACAGTTGTTTGGGTGCACTGATGATTCTGTGCCTGTGCAAGCTGATAACTTAGTTAATGTCTGGCCTGCTTGATCTGTCCTCTGGTTTGACTCTTGCTTTTCAAAAGCACCAGGCCTCTTTGGGCTGTGTGCTTCTGACATACTGGTGAACTTGTTCATAAGAAAGGATGTGGTATACAGGACCAAAACAAGGCCCAATGAATTATTCCTGCTCTTCACAGTATTCAAATCAGTATTGTTGGAGGAAAATCATTCATTCTTTTCCATATTTCCAACTGAAGTAGAAGGAGGTCTGCTTTAGATCTCCATTAAGGTGGAGACCATATATAGCTGCATAAAAATAACTTGTTTGATGATTTGGTTTCTGAGTTTACTTTTAGGAGGAAAAGTGGTTTAATATCACAAAATGTTTTTAGATTTGCAGGCCAAGGGCAAAATGTTTAAGTCATCTTCTGCTCTCTGCTATTATGCATGAACTATACCAGAGTCAGCACAGATGATGGTGAAAAGGTCAAGCTATTAATATGCTATCAGAATAAAGTTTTAGATGTATGATGAGTGCAGTGATTAAAGACAATAGCAATTTAATGCAAGATGCTTTGCTTGAATCTGCTTGAATTACTTCTAGGCTTAGAGATGTAGCTCTCAGGCTGAAATTTAATCACCTATGCAGACAGTTAATAACCCTGTCTGAGGGCAAGTTAGGAGGGGGTTGGGAATTGCTCACCTCAATTTCTATGGAAGATCTACAGTAGCTTCCCAATGCAATGACATTTAAGTTCTGTAATGATCTAAAATCTTCCAGGTTGTCAGAAATAGCCATTGAATTTTTAATCGTGGAAGCACTAACCAATATCAATGTTTCATTGCTGTTCTGATTCAGAGCTCTATTTCTAAGGAGCCGTGCACTTCATTTCTGGGAAGAGCAGAAATACATAGAGTGTGCTTGCAGTATGGAGCACTGAAAGTCTGTAAGAAGACTTGCATGTCTCTTTGTGGGACTGCATAGATGTAGTGCCTGCTCACTGTTTTCCATTTAAATAATGTTTGCTATTATGCTGAGATTCATCAGTAAGTGGATACTTGCAGAAAGGCTCCCATTATTCAAAACTAAACATGTACTCATAGTCTCTCAAGTACTTGCAAGTTAAGTCAGCTATAAGCCTGTCTTGGCATGGCGACAAAGTTTAGGAGATGAGGTTGGGAAATAACGAGACAGGTTTGTTTGTGTTCTTTTCCTAGTGGATCTTGTCTTTACTGGTACATATTTAGTTTTAAAAATTGGATGCTAAGCAATATAATGGTGTAGGGGGTGTGACTTAGAAGGAGCTATTTGAGACTATTTTTAATGAAGACCTCAGTTATCTGACACACAGATTAGCTTTAGAAAGGTTACTTCCACATGATGCAGACTTTAGGGATAAAAGACCCTTTACCTGAATGGTAAAGGTTATCAAGGTAGAAAACTTTAATAGGACCGGAGAGACTTTAGCAGGATTTGTTTGGCACCATAACCTGTTGGGCTAACGTGCTCAGGTCAGGTGCTTCAGGTAAGTATTGGACTGGCTGTTTGCTTCTGGGACTGCTTCATTAAAAAAAAAAAAAAAAAAACAAAAAAAAAATTTTATAATCTGTTTGTTCTGGTTTCTGTGAATGCTGAAACTGAGGTTACAGTTTCAGATCAGTATATTGAAAATGAAATGTCTTATTTGCAGGACTTGAACTGGCTTCAGTATTGACCTTTATTAGTTATCTTGGTACTAAAAGTAGTTTCTCCACAGATGCTTTGTGTTTTGGGCTAAGTTCATTATTGGTTAAGAACTCCAAAACAATGCTGCATCATCACTATTCATTCTCTGATGGTTTGCAACTTGTAGTTCAGCATAAAAGGGGTGACAGACCAGTTTTCCAGATATATAATCTATGTTGTGTGCACCTGCCAAACCTGTATAACTTTGTACATGGAAAAAAAGAGACCAGTGGACTTGTCCCCAGAAACCATTCAGTTTTGCAGGTGAATTTCTGTGCTTTGGGGTCCTGCCTATGTAGAGTTATAGCATTTGCTGTAAATGGAACACAGATTTTTGCACAGTAATGAAGAAAGATTTTGCTTGTGCTATGGGTTTATTGCTGAATATTTTTTAATGTAGAGCTTTGCATGTGCAAATCAAATGAGCCCCTAGACTTTGCACTCTAAAAGCTGAATACAAGACTTGCTGTCTTGAGATACTGCTGAGCTTAGCTGAGTAATCAACTATTTTATTAGAGTATGTCTAGTGATGTATGGAAGTCAGTGCTTGGCAGGGGATATGCTGTTGGTGTGGAAGTACCAGAGTGTTGTGTCCAAGCTTATTATTTTTCCATTCCAGGAATGAAAATACCCTGAGATTGTGTTTAAAAATTCACTGTACAAAAATACAGTTGGAACAGCTGCCCATAAAGGCCCTTCAGGCATTTCCTTTAAAAGTACAAATCCATGTCAAACTGAGAATTGTTATGTTAGATTTTCTTCAATCTTCTGGTACAGATTCTGCAATGACAAGCGTAGCATGAAGCACTGAAATGGGTAAGGAATTTCATGTTGGCAGTGGAGTATGGGAGGGAAGGGAGCAGTTTAACTCAGTCCTGCATGGATCAAGAGCTCCCTTTGCCTGGTTGCTCAGTGACTGCAGAGCTGGAGAACACCCTCTTTGTCTTCCTCAAGTTGCTGGATTATGCTAACACTTCCCTCCACGCACTCCGTCTTTTCCAAAACAGCCTGGTCAACATGCTGCTAAGGCTGCCATGTGGTGATGGTGGACCTGATGGCAACATTAAGTATTACTGATGCCTCAGGCTCTACTGAGATAGTGCTTGAAATTCATTACTAATTTCTCAGAAAGGCATTTGGTAAGAAAATCCGTGGAATAAAAAGCTACAGAAACAAACTTTTGCCTACAGTCTCACTCTTTGAATAGTCTTCTAACTTGGACTAAGATCTCTGAAATGGTTCCTTTCTCAATAGATTGGAAATGGAAAGAGGCTGAGAAGGATCTGGGAGCTAGAGAGAATGTCACTTCTTTACAAAAATGCAAGTTAGTAGGAGGCATAATAAAGGATTTCTTTCTTTGGGAGATTGAGTGTTACAGTTTAGATGCATTGGAGTAAAGTACTTGTAGGTTTACCAAATTGCTTAGAAATTTATTCGGATTATTTATTTTGAACAGCTCTTACAGATCTCCATGTTGTACAGTAGGAACTTTGGTGTCCTCTCGTGAGGGCAGGGGTACTGCACAACATACTTGTGTCAGCTGAAGGGTTACTGTGATCAGAGACCTGTAAAGGTCACAGGCAACACAGGTGTAACAAAGGCTTATTCCATCATGTAGCAACCACAGACCCAAGAGCAGAAAATGGGAAGCCTAAGAAATGCATATTGTTTTAAAACAAGCCTTGTAAAAAATATGCAGTTCTTTTCAGAGGAGTGTGCTTAAGGATCTGTGAGGGTAGCAAGCACCTGATGGTGATAGAGCCAGAGCCTTTTGTTTCTAAATTAACTTCTTAAATCTTAATTTCTAAAGACCCTACTCTAGTAGGAAATGGAGCACTGTTCAGCTACTGCTGAACATGCCTTCTTTTTGCATTCAAAATGTGTACAACAGTGCAAAGGAATTCAAGGAGAGAAATTCATCACAGTCAAGTGCAAGGTTCTGCACACGGGTCGAGGCAGTCCTAACCACAAATACAAGTAGGGTGGAGAATGGATTGAAAGCAACCCTGAGCAGAAAACTTGGGGGTGTTGTTAACAAAAACCTCAACATGAGCTGGTGATGTATACTTGCAACCCTGAAAGCCAGTTGTGTCCTGGGCCACATGAAAAGCAGCGTGGCCAGCAGGTCAAGGGAGACAGTTCTTCAGCATTTCCTTCACTCCTGTGAGACCCCACCTGGAGTACTGCATCCAGCTCTGGGGCCCCTAGCATTGGAGGGACATGGACCTGCTGGAGTGAGTCCAGAGGAGGGCCACAAAGATGATTGAGGGATGGAGCATCTCTCCACTGAAGGCCAAGAGTTGGGATTGTTCAGCCTGGAGAAGAGAAGGCTTTGTGGAAACTTAGAGGGGGCCTGCAAGGCAGCTTGAGAGGGGCATGCAGTCAGAGGACAAGAAGAAATGGCCTTAAACTGACAGAGAGCAGGCTTAGATGAGGTATTAGGAAGGAATTCTTACTGTGATGGTGGTGAGGCACTAGAACACGTTGCCTAGAGAAGCTGTGAACTTTTCATCCCTTGAAGTGATTAAGTTAAAGTTGGATGTGGCTGGCCTGGTGGAAGATGTTCCTGCCCATGGTATAGGGATTTGAACTAGATGAACTTTAAGATCCCTTCCAACCCAAACCTTTCTATGATTCCAAGAAAATGATTTTTCTGCTATTTGATTTTGTTTAGTCTAGACATCATTTCTGCACTGATCATTGTTTTACTGTTCATTGTTTTTACCTGAATCAGCAACAATATTCTTGACTTCAGTTTAAAGCTTCACAATGCAGATTATTTTTCAGCAGCTATTCCATAGCAAATTTTTGGCCATTTCTTCTCTGTTCAAGATTCAACTGGTCTCTTTGCTGAAGCAGTAGGTGTCGTTGTTTTATAACAGGGTGAGTAAATAATTGTTTGCTTACATCACTTAAGATTTTATAATTGTACTTTTTATTAACAGTAGCTTCTAATCTTTGTGGCTACAAAGACTCTCGTGCCTTTAGGCAAATTGTTTTACATAGAGCTGGTACTTGATTATCCAGGGTAGCAAAGGAGAGGAGGGGGTGAGTGGGAAAATGTGAATACAATGGAAAAACTGTGGATAAAAAAATAAATTGTAAATTATGCTATAAATCATGCAGTGAATATACAGCTGAAGGGGAAGAGGGGGAACTGGTCATTAATCTACCCCTTTTTACCATTCAGGTTTATCACAAAAATTCATTATATTGCTTTTGGACTTGTGTATAGCTTAGATATGTCTGTACTTGTAGCACAATTAAACTGCAATATGGATGATGCATCCACGGATATCTGAGAGCAGGTTATATTGTGCTTTGTTGAAGGTGCTGGGCTGACTTGAGCACTGTTGGTGACTTGTAACCCTGTGTTATGGCTGAGTGGGATCTCCTTATTCTCTGTGCTTTGCATTAGCTGATCTAACCTTTGCTGTTAAAGCAAAGGCCTGAAACAAAACCAATCCTGTTTAAACGAGGAAAATACCTATTTCATGGAATGTCTGAATCCTCTTACAAGGCATGGGGAATATTTCTAAATAGGTCTTGTATCTAAAAAAAAAATCTGAAATTAAGTCTTACTTCAACTAGAAAAAGTAGTGTGATAGTTTACTCTCATGACCACCCTAAACTCATTCTCTTTTGATTCATACCTTGCAAAGGCTGGCTGAGCTCCTGGTTGCATTCTCATAATTCTCCATTTAGAACAGGTTATCAGCCACTTAAAAAACACTGTAACAGGACTTAAAACCCAACCAAAAAACCTTATGTGGTTTGTAGAGCTTACTGCTGTACATGATGTGTACATAGTTTACATAATATTCTGACAGTGCAGGAGATACCAATGGGGAAAAAAAGCTATCCCATCTCTAACCTCATTCAGTCTGAGTTATGGTCCCCTTGTCTCTTGTCACTACAGGTGATAAAGCAGCAGCAGCAATATCAATCCATTCTTCCAATCTTGCCTGCAGTATTCAAAAGCCAAGTTCTCTTTTTTCCCTGCCTTACATCTAACTCCAGAAACTTCTATTTGACAGCACAAATTGAATAGGTTAGACGTGACCATCCATCTTTGTCACCACAACTTTTGGATACCTGTTATAAAACATTAGTGGCCTACTTTGTTGTTGTCCCATGTGACACATGGAATTACAGAAGTCAAGATTTCTAGAACTTATTAATGCTGGAGAAGGGGTATAAAATCTTAATTGTATGCAGTCCATACAGCAGCAGTGCAATTGTATTTCAAAGGATAGAATAAATTTAGGCTGTTAAAGATCTTCTTGGAACAAGGAATTGTTTGGGCAGAGGTACACACTGAAACAAATCAAATCTTCTTTGAAGTGATAAGTATTTAATTCTGAGGATCACATTTCATTAGCAGAACTGTTACCTCCCCTCCACACTCCACCACTCCCTCCCACCCTGGAAGCATGATATCTATTCTAGGAACCAGTTCAGCATGGCATCTTAAACTATTTTCAGAGAACACACAGATAGCAGCCCCAGAGGGCATCTTGTATATTTTCAATCCTTGTGATATTTATCAGTAGCATAGATCTAGTGGATCTAAGAGATCCACTAGAGAGAGAAAAATCTAGAGAAAAAAATCATCACATATTACTATAGCTCTTTAATCATTAGAGCACTGGTAGATGATTAATTCAGTGTCATACTGTAAAGCAAAGGTAGTACAGAAGATAGGCATTAAAAGGGCCTAATGGTAAATAAGTGAAAGGCTAGTGTGTGTAGTGATGCGAGTCTAGAGGTGACACTTCTAGTGGTGACTCAGAAGAGTTCACCATTCTAAATATGCTGTCAGCGGGAGGATCTCACACTGCATTCCTCTGTGTTGGACTTCATAAGTGCAAATGATGGCACAATCAATGCCTAATGAAAATCCTCTTACCAGACTGTCTTAATAGGATTACTTTCCAGAACACAGAACTGGGAAGGATCTCCTAGGTCACATGGTCTGCCTTCTTATTTGCAGATAAGCTCTTTGCATTTGATATAATTTTTTAATGGAGTAACTTGGTTATATGATGTTTCTTTCCACATTATTTCATGTATTTAAATAAGACTTTTAAAGACACTATGATCTTTTCCATCCCTTCCATGAAATATAGAAAAACATAAACAAAAGACCAATACTTGCTTGGAATGAGCATGCTTGGACTTTCACTCTGGGGTGAAGTTTAAAGAGATTGTAAATGTGCTTTACTACCTATTCTTACTCTGGGCATCATCAGACTCAGGTGATGACCACAGCTGAAGGGCAGAAGTATTAAGACAGTGATTCTTCTGTAGGCCACTTCCTACCTGATAACAAAATCGGTGTTTTGAGTACATCTGCAGACTTCGTGAGAAATACGCTTACTAAAATTTCGTGGAATTAATTTAGCACTCCTGAGAAAATATGTTAGTGGCTTAAGATCCTAACTTATTTTAGCACTTCCATGATAACCTTTTTGAAGTAGATATCTAAATTAACTTTAGAATGATACAAGTGATTAGTTCTACTTTAGGTGACTGGTGTATAATATTTTGACACATGTTAAACACAAAGAATGCCCTGAGCCTTTACAGTTGGTAGCTTTATATATTGAAAGATAGTACCTGAAACATGTAGTGCTTTTTTTTTTTTCAGAAAAAAAAATCTAGAAGTTCTGGAATAATTTTTTTTTTGTTTTTGATATGCTGGTAGTAATCATGCCATTTTAGGTTTATAGTGAAATTTTCTATTCCTGTTTTAGCTGTGTTGAGGTAAAACTGCTTAGTTTTCTTTCTTAAAACATTAACAAAGCTCCCTAGAATCTGGATTATGTTGATACTGAAAACTGAATCCTTTCTGAGTGCAGAAACTGGTGAGGGGAAGGAGTGCTGGTGGTAACTAGTTCACTGGCAGCCAGGAACATTCCAGTTCTTACTTCAGCTGTTGCTGCAGTACTGCCTAGTCTGTTTAGCTAAAGATTTAATCAACTTGCTTATAGCTAGCCAATTACTTTTTGTTTATTAAACCCAAACTCCTAGGCAGAAGATGTGCTTCAGTGTCATGAAGTAATTGTGATAACCAGAGAATTAATTTATATGAGGAAGCAATGTATCAATCTTTCACTGTATAATCTAGAGACTGTCTTGTCTTAGGTTGGGGGCAACAGAGCCTTCCAGGACAGTTCTGTAAACATCAACACCTAAACATCATTTCTGCCTTTTTTTTTCCCAGTATGTCTCTGAACACTTTTTCATCTTCTTTTTTTTTTAAAGTTTTTACCAGATTTCACTTTAAAATATGTAACGACTACATTTAGTATTAGAATTGTTAGCTCTTACTCTTGGTTAGTAGTTTGCAGTGCTTTTAATGTAGCAAGTGGAAGGAGGCAGGATTATGTGGCAGGATACTTTTCTGGGAATCTGACAGTGAGAAGAAGCACTGGAATCAAACAGGGGTCCTATATAGTCTTTAGCTCCTTTCTCTTTTTGTCATCCTTGGTGGGATAGTCACAGCAGGTTATGCCACCTCCTGGATCTGGAGTTGTTTGCGAATTCATTTTAAAGATCCCTGAGGCACTTTTGCATGTTTTGCAGTTCAGGGATTTGCCTGTGTAGCCAAGTGGTGTCTCTGGCCCCCGGGGAAGAGGAGTGTCTGCTTTAAAGCATGTTAGAACTCCTGCTGATATTTCTTGACACCAGTGGACCAGAGCCAAAATGCATTGACTGCCAGTCCCTGGCCTGCCTGCTGCTCCAAATGAGTATCTGGGGGAGGGAGAGTCGTCACTGTGTACAGCACACTGCTATGCCCAGACACCACTTGGAGGAATGACTTGTTACAAACCATGAGAAACTCTCTGTATCTCTTGCATACTAAATTTCTTCAAAAACATTACACTGCTTCTAGATTCTGCAGGATGTGAGTGCACTTGTTTTGATACCACTGAATAAAACATTCCCCCCCTCCCAAGCCCCAGAAAACAGACTCCTTGTCTCTCATGTTAAATCTTAAAGGATCTAATACTTTTTGCTAAAGATATAATGATTGAAAACTGTCTCCTGGTCCAGTAGCACTTTATTGGCTGATAAGACAAAAATGTGGTGAGAGGAGTACGAGTGCGTCAGATGCTTGATGCACCCATTCTGTATCATTTTTATTGCAGAAGTCAATTTACACGCAGCTTCTCAGTGTAAAGAAAATCAATACTGGAGACTAACAGGTTGTTTTTATAGGGCTGCTGAAACTGAGATGAGGAGAGCCATTTAGAGGCCTCATTATATCACGTGCTCTTTCCTTGTGTTCTTTTCAAACAATCTGATGGAGTAATTAATCCTTGAAGTGTCCCAAGAGGCAAACCTACTTAATTGCACTGCTGTTTAGCCTAAATTCCCAGCCTGCAAAGGACCTGGTTTGATCAAATTTTTTTTTCATGGAATATATATTCCTTAGGGGTTTTTTCACCTTCTCTTAGAAAAAAGCAATCAATCTTTCAAACTGACCTATTGGGGCATGGTCCTAGTCATTATTGCATTCTTGCTGTAGGCAGAATTATGTACAAATTGCAGGGAAGCAGTCAGCTGCACCTCTGTTGCTTGAAGATGGAGAGTGACCTGCTCTTGTGCATTGCAGAAGGTAGATATGTCCTGTGACTACTATGTGGAAAGTCATTCCACTTGCATAATCATCAAGCAACATTTAAGCCTGGTGGCTTAAGCTCTGTGCCTTTCAAGAGTGACTACAGTGATTTGGTGTACAACATGTAGTTGCTAATACTGAACTATTTCTGCTTGATGTGAAAGTGGATGATGACAAAAAACATGATGTGTCCTTCCTATCTGCTTTGGAGTGTTTTGTTTAACAGAAGTGACATCCAGGCATAGACTTAGCACATCCTATTTTTGTATTGAGAACACAAGGCATTTGTTTTGGAGACATCACTTGATTTTCAACAAATGTCTTATTGAGATTGAATCTGTGTTATGGGTATGGTTAGGAAGTGTTGAATGCTTCTCTTCCTTTGCTCAGTATAGTCTGTGATCAGTGCCTCTTCTTCATTTAGCAATTTCACACTCTAGTGATTCCTTTAGACTTCTGTAGAGATGCACAAATTAGACAACAATTCCTTAACCAGCATGTTCTAGATATATTTGGATAAGTTCAAGTTGTTTTGACAGTTCAGTTATGAAAACCGCAAAATAGCAGTGTTAGTACTGAAGAAAATTAAATGAAGTCTGTGACTGGATATCAGTTTCTTCTCTGTGCTTACAAGTGACACTGAAGTTGCAGAGTGCAAGGTTCTTTGCATAATGAGTGGAGATTTAATTTTTTAAAAAATTAATGTTATGGACAAACAGAGTGCCTGATATATTCTTCTATGACTGGCAGTTCCTTCTTGGAGGAACAGGCATTTTGGTATTGTAAAATCTTTTGCCTGTAATCACATCATCTTGCCAATGAATTTTTTTCTGTGTTATGCTAAAGATGATAGAGCGGCAGCCAATGTAGCAGGGAATTGACTTTAATTATGGAAGTTATGGGCTCAAGGAGGTGGAGGGTTCTCAAAATTCAGAATCTTGTGGCATTTGCCCTCGTATTTCGTGTGATGCTTGTTTTTCATCATTTAGTAGCAATAGCATGCATCCCAGAGAACTGCTCTGCTTTGTGTCTTGCCCACACTCCCACCTGCTGGCAATATCCGCGTGTTCACTGCCTGTGGTGCGAGGGTAATTTGTCCTCGTAGGATGCATACCACAAGGACACATCTCCTGCCTTGAGAACTGCTCTGAAATGTAAGTGCTTGAGAAGCTGGAGTCATTGGTGACTTTTTAAAAAACCCTTGTCCTAGCTATCATAAACACCACACCTTCTACTAGTGGAAAGGAAATACACCACTCTTGTCTAGAGCTTGCTTCTGTCTGTCTTTGCAGTAGACAGTAGAAGAATATCCACTGCGTCTGAACCAATGGGAAGTGCTGGGTTATCAGGGCCAGGTGGGAAGAGATTGGAGAGGAAAGTGGAAAGTTATGTGGATCTGGAGAGGCAGAACTAAGGCAGAGATGACAGTATGCATGTATAAAGTGTATAGGGGCTGTCTGCCTTGTCTCCATGTTTTTCCAGGTTATTTCTTTCACTAGCATGTACTTCAGATCCAGGTGTGTAGGTGTATATCTCTCTTCAGCCAAATTCTGTGGCTTGCTTGTGCCAGTTTGATAAATACAAGTAATTTTTCTTCTGGCTTGCTTTCTTCCTGTGCTCTCAAGTCCCCGATTGACTTGTCCCCTTTGTCTTTCTCTACTAGAGACTCACAGAAATATTCACAGTAGTAAAAGAGAGAACTTCAGAAGTCAGGGGTTCTAGGGACAAATGAGATTGTCAATAGCTTGCTCTAAGTTTGCTTCTCTTACTCTAGATGTTGCTTCTTGGACAAGTAAGAGCTGGAGTTCTGTGTTTTAGGAGGACTTATTTGAATAATGTTTAAAGCAGTGCCAGTATTGGAGAGTCCATTGGAGGTGGATAGAGAGAGAAGTAATATGGTTGCTATCAACAACTGCTGGTATTTCTACAATAAGGGCAGACGGTCTGATTTAATTCTGAAGACACATGATGTACTGAAATGCTTCTAAAGCATTTGTCCAGTGGTTTTTTTTACATCATCAGATGCAAAAAAATCATCAGATTTGGGCATCAGAGCTGGGCAAATGTCTTCAGGTTCACTTGTATGGTCACCTCCTCACTCTACACCTATTGCCAATAGATGAAACAGTCTTTGTAGATGGCTTTTCCTCAGACAGGTGTTCAATAAGATAAGTTGTTCATGGCCATAAAGATTTTCTTATGGAGCATATCCAGGTCTAAAGGTCTGAGGTGCTGGCTACAGCAAAAATGAAACAGTAGTTTTGCATTGATGTTCTGCGCTCTGTACCTCTTAAAGACAAGCTATGAGGCAAATTTTTAGTAGTGGAGATTTTCCACTCACGAAACTCAGCTAAACACTTATTTAATTTTAGTCCTCCATGTCTGATACAGATGGTTAGTGTTAGAAAATTGCAGTCGTCCACCATTATTGTTGATGTGACCTGTTCACCCTGTCACATTGTGGCATCTGCTTTTATTACAGAATACCACTATTTTCTCATCCTTTTGACCTTAATTTATTTTTTTCTACGAAAAGGCAAAACCTGAACAATATATGCAATTATTTCCATGGCACTGAACAGGAGAATTAGGGATGAATTTTGGAGGCACTGTAACAGACTGGCTGGCTATGCCTTGTAAAAGCATATTTCTTCCCATTTCATTTTCACAGCTGCAGTGTTAAGCATAAAAGCAGTGAAGTTCGAGTGTGTCTGACTCTGTCCTCCCACACTGGCTTGTTTTTCATGTCGTATGATTGTTACTTTTAGGAGTCATCCATGTTTATGTGGGTTTTGATTTTGGCTTTGATTTTCAAACGGTCAGTTAGCAAATCAACTTGAAGAAAGTTGCATGAAAGCCTAGCCTGGTAGTTTTTTGCTCTGGAAGACAAAATACATCGACATATATAGACAAGGCAAAAGAAGGGAAGCCATCTGTGCGTTAGCAGAGACTGACTTGCAGGGTAGCTGTGTGCAGAGCAGTTGGATTTCAGCTCTGCTGCTGTAGATGAAGAGTCTTTGCTTGCTGTAGTCTGAGGAGAAGGGGAAGAGTAATAGCAAGTGAAGCTTGTGTGTTACTGAGAGGAATTAATATATGCAAAGATATTCTCGTTTGGCATGACTCTGACATTGTGTTGGAGATATTGCAGGAAATGAGACATGGAGTGGAAGCTGGAAGAAAAGGAGTGTGACTTCTTGTCTCCTCTCTTCTGACATACAAATTCTCCCCTCTCAAATCTTGTAATGCTCAGTGTAGAGCAGCAGTGATGCTGGAGCTGACTTCTGATAAAAATGCAGCTGCAGAGCAATGGTATTGCTCGTGAGGTTGTCTGGCAGTGAGGGAAAAAAAACCTGGGCACCCGTGGGAAAGGAGGATGGTTGTGGAATCACAGAATTGTTTAGGTTGGAAAAGACCTTTGAGATCATGTCCTAACGTTAAGCTATCACTGCCATGTCTGCCACTAAACCATGTCCCTAAGTACCAGATCGACATGTCTTTTAAATACCTCCAGGTATAGAGACTCAACCAATTCCTTGGGCAGCCTGTTTCAATCCTTTCCATGAAGAATTTTTTCCTAATATCCAATCCAATATCCCCTGGCACGACTTGAGGCTGTTTGCTCTTGCCAGTCAGTTGTCACTTGGTAAAACAGACCAGCACTTCCTTTCAGATACTTGTAGGGAGCAATGAGGTCTCCCTGAGCTGCCTTTTCTCCAGGCTAAACAACCCCAGCTCCCTCAGCTGCTTCTTGTAAGACTTGTGCTCCAGACCCTTCACCAGTTCTGTTACCCTTCTCTGGACATGCTGCAGCAGCTTGTTGTCTTGTAAGTGAACATAGTATTTGAAGTGTGGCCTCTCCAGAGTTCAGTACAAGATGATCATCACTTCGATTGTTGTGCTGGCTACACTATTTCTGCTCCAGACCAGGATGCCATTGGCCTTCTTGGCTACCTGAGTACATGCTGGCTCAGGTTCAGCTGCTGTTGACCAGCACCCCCAGGTCCCTTTTTAGTGAACAGCTTTCCAGCCACTCTCCACAAGCCTGTAGCGCTG
The DNA here is from genome assembly GCA_013400215.1 of Cisticola juncidis. NCBI lineage: Eukaryota > Metazoa > Chordata > Aves > Passeriformes > Cisticolidae > Cisticola > Cisticola juncidis. Next base: position 2,055,904 of record VXBR01009757.1, on the reverse strand, counting down.
CATGGGACTGTTGTGACCCAAGTGCAAGACCAAGTACTTGGCCTTGTTGAGCCTTAGCCCAAGAATCCCGCCTGCCCATATCCCTCTGTAGAGCCTTCCTGCCCTCCAGCAGATGAACACTCCTTCCCAGCTAAATGTCATCTGCAGAGTGACTGAAGGTGCACTCAATCACCTCATCCAGATCGCCAGTAAAGTTATTAAATCCCAATACTGAGCCCTCAGGGACACTACTTGTCACTGGCCAATGGTGAGCAGCAGTGGTAGCCCTGTGTCTGGGCAGGAGCTGTTCCTTGCATGAGCTCAGCTAGGGCTGAGCTCACCTGCAAGGCCGGTCTTTGGCGGGAGGTGCGCTCTGCGGTGCTGGTTTACGCAGCGGCCTGGCAGTGCCGCGCTCCCTGCAGCGCCCGGGCCTTGCCGCAGGTCACCCAGCACACCACGCCTGTTCCATGGGAGTGGCCCAGGGCAGGGAATGGCAGCCAGGGCCTGTCCCACCCCCAGCCAGGAGCAGGCAGCCAGGGGCACTGCGGCAGCCCCAGCCCTGGGAGTCTCCCTGTGGCTGAGCCAAGGGCAGGCTGGGCCTGGGTCCAGCTTAGCAGGGCTGTGGGGAGCCGGCCCTGCTGGGGCAGGGGCTCATGGCTGACCCGGGGGCCGTGGGGACAGCCCTGGGGCCCAGGCTCTTGAGTTTGGTGTCTTGGGCTGGCTTGCCTGTGGGTAGAGCCTGTTTTAGCATACATTTTAATGCCTTTGGGACTGGGTGTTTCTTAAAGCTGTTGGAGGCAAATAGAGGAAGTTTGTCCTTGAAGGGAGAAATCCAGGTGTGGATTGCAGACTGTAATGCAGGGCTATGGGTTCTGTTAACATGTGTGTAATGACCGAGCATTTGAAGAGGTCAGTGCAGATCCAGCTTTGTTATCATAACCAAAGTGGCCATATGAACCCTGATGAGAAGGTGTGTGTTGCACCATTAATTTAGTTTTCATGAAGACTTGTTTTTTGAAGTGCCTTTGTTCAGCCACGAAACCCATTTAAATGTCAACTTCTGAAACCACATTTCTTATTTTAATTTCCTGACATCACAGCAGTTTGATATGCTGAAAGGTTTTGCCTGCTACAGAGTCTTTGTTGCTGAAGCTGAAATAGCTGTAAAAGGCAGAGTGGGAGACAGGAAGGGAGAAAGAGGGGCAGGCTAAGCCCGGAGTCCATCCATGCTGCTTGGAGGCTGTACAGTCCTGTTGGGGACTGGGGCTGGCTGGAGGTGTTACAAGGAGAAAATAAGGGAGGGGCGTGAGTACTATATCTGATCCTCTATTCCTGCAGAAGCTGGCCCTGCAATCTCCCCCCATCACTGTCATCCCAGTGCAGTGTAGGTAACACAAGATTACGGGAAATACAGGAGCTGATTATTTTTTTGGTTGTATCTTCACAAAATTTAGAGTGCTACCTGACCTGCAAAGATTGTTGCAGAGATTCCTGTAGGTAAGAAAACAAGGATTAAATTTGTTGGATAATAGTTTCTTTGCGGCAATGTAAGCTGCTGCTGTGTTAATGGTACCTTTAAACTATCAGCAGGCTAACGGCAGCTTTGAAAATAAAAATTTACCCTGCTTCATCCTATTTATTTCCAAAGAGATGAACATTTCCAATCCTAATGATCCATTTAACTGCCAGGATTAAACACATCTCAAGAAAAAAAATATATGCAATTAAAAAGGAAGAAGCCTGTTAATGTAACATTGAGGCTGTGTGATTGAGGACAGTCAAGCAACTGGAAGACAGATCTTTAAAACTGAGATTAGTTTTCATTTGACTCATAGAGAATTTTATTCTTCCGTTTCCCAGATAAATATTTATATTGCTTTAATTCTGAAGCACAGTCTGAAGTACTCGAAGGTTAATGAACAAAGCTTCAGCACCAAGGGGTAGCTAATTATTTCCTCCATGTCACAGATGGAAACAATCACTTCATGACACATATACTTGATGGTAAGATTCTACTGGAAGGTTGTTGGAATGATTAATCTGTTTAAGCTGTGTTTAATTGTCGGACCATCTCCATTTACCATTTGTAATTCCTGTTTTCTAAGTGTGGAATTCCTCACTCTCTTTAGAAACAGACTTCCTTGTGAATTGCTAACTTCTGCAGGGTAGCAGGCTTGTAGTATGCAAATGAATTTGGTGTTCAGCTGGCATATTTCTTTTGTGTGCAGGACAGCCCTGCATGTTGAACACAGCCAGATGCAGAGCATGTGCCCTGGGCTCCTGGATGCGGTGCACTCGTAAGCAGCATGGATTGCTGTGCACTTGGGTACCTCAGTCCCATATGCCTGTTGCTAGGACTGCTGGTGTCTTATGCCCATGGCTTTTTTTCTGCATTAAACTGAACAATTAAACTGCTTTTTATTGCCCAGGGAATTGTGGGAACTTGTCTGTTCTTGCAGCATGTTTTGAGGGGGAAGAGGAGAAGATATTGTGGGAAAGCATCAAATAACTGAATTTGCTTTAGGGCTGAAATCAAAGGCTATAATCATCAAAAGGTGGAAGAGAACTAGCCCACAAGAAAGAGCAGTGAGGATTTTGCCTGTAGCTCCAAATAGGCCAGGGTGGCTGGGAGTGGAGCACTGAATGCAAGGTGGACTGACTACTTAGGTAAGTGAGTGGGACCTCGTTTGGAGCAACGCGTGAGTAAAGTCCAAAGCTGACAGCTGACTTGCTATAAAACAAATGTTACAAGAAGGCCAGAAAAGTTTTTCCATGAATAAAAAAGTTAAATGAGACAGGTACCATTGCCTTGGCTTCTAGAGCAATGTGAAAGTGCTTTGATGTAAAACTTTGCCCCAGTGGTCTTCTCACCTAAGCCAGATTGAATATAAAGATAACATAAGCCACCAAGCTGCTCTTACTGAGTGACTGGTAATTTTTATCTGCAACTTATTTCTCTGTGCATTTGGAATCTTTCCAATCTGTAAATTGGAAGCTAAACCAGCTATTATTTCTCCTTTGCCTCCATCTGAAGTGTTTCAGGCTTCATATGAATATTCCCTATTTGGGTGCATGGATTTTCAGTTTTAAAAAGTTGTTATTTTTTCTTTGTGTGTACTTTGTTTGATTTTTAAGAACAACAGCATGAGGGCACTGAAAAATTAACCTGCATTCCTTAGTGTATTTTCATAAGTAGTTACCCAGATCTACAGCAGAAACCATAGTAGGAAGTGAGTTCTGGTCTGTGTAGAGACAAGGTGAGACTGATGTCCTAATTTTTCTAATTAATTACGTAATTGTTTAATCCCTTTGGAAAATGGTGGTGTAAATTTGTGTACTTTGGTTTTGAATATTTTTGTTTTACAAAGTATCTTATGACTTGGCTTGTCTTTATTCAGTGGTAGATGCCAAAGGCATTATGTGAAGCATCTTCAGCATTTTTAAAGTGGAATAAATATAGAAATACTCTTGTCACAGCGATCTCCTTCTTGCAGCTGAAGGTAATGGGGATTTTAAACAAAGGGATATTGGTTATGGTTGGTTGCAGTGATTGGCAATGTGTTCCACTGCCTTTTTTTTACTCTGTAGTCTATAGGCCAGCCAGAAAGCTTGTGTTAGGATCTTTTCTGGTCACAGAATGCTACTTGGTTGCCCATATTTTGCTGTGCTGAAATGACCAGACAAGGACTTCAACACCCATTCCATACTCAGTGGATTTTATCCTGTGAACTCTTGTTATGGAAGGCAGCACTGTTTATTATGAATGTAGAATTTATAACTGTCCTGGCTTCTGTGCTTGGCACTGTGTGTGCAGAGCTGAACCATTTGTGCTTTATCTAAGCTACCTGCCTGTGGGAGGAATATGGGTACAGTGTCTTTTACACATATCTTCTACAAGCTGTGAAAATGCGTTTGAGGGGGTTGTTTCATCTTCTGTCTCCCAAACCATCTGGACTTGGAAGAATGTGAGAAGGGTTAAAAGTAGATATTTGGCAGCCTTGGGCAGTTATGAGAAAGTGGGGTCCTCAAACAGTGTCCTGTAGCCTCTTTAGAAACATCTCAACCTTTTTTTTTCCCTTCTTTGTCTTCAGAAAACAGTTCTCACTCCTCCAATCCTGTATGTTGTCTTTGAACCAGCAGATAGAGACCTCATAAATGGCCCAAGCTTTCTAAGCCCTTTGCCAGAGCAGTCAGACATTTCCTAGCTGTTGCTTTTACAGTGAAGTTCAATAAACAGGGCCATGCAGGGATGGAAAGTGTTTGCTGCACTGGGGGAATTTCTCATGTTTAGATGTACTTGTTGTGGAGACATTCTGAAAGTGGTGAGGTGAACTTTAAAACTCTGCTTGCATCAGTCATTTCAATGTTTAAGAAGACTGGCACCAAGTGAAGGTCAGAAGGAAGGAGCTGATGATACCACTTTGTGCTGACTGGTAGGTCCCTGTGCCAGTCGCTGCCCTCTCTGAGCTAGGTTTCAAATGCTTTGATTTGGTTTGCTGAAGAAAGCTTGCCTGTGGAGGTTGCATATGTGTGCAGCCCAGTTCTGCTTAGTTGGAGCAAAAAGTCTATCCAGGAGCTTGGATTCAGGCCAATCACTGCATGAGAAAAATTCTCATTCTCCTCCTGTATTTTCATATGCTCACTCAGCCTGACCAGCGCTTGGAAAAGAACTGGTGTTTCTTTAGAATTTGACGGTGTCAGTCGACTCATCCAAACTTATAATTTGAAACTGGGTATTCTATTATTAGCTATAGCCTGAAGTGATTTTTCAGAATCCACCTGTCATTTTGATTATGCTTACTCTTTGTTTGTTCTTTTTCCTTGTTCATTGATATAAGAAAATATTAAAGAAATGTACTTCCCTCGCAGCTTGTGGCTAATGTGGTATGCTAACATGTTTTACAATGCCTGAAAAGAGTTTTAAAGGAATCTGGTAATGTAGGTTGGAGAGAGAGCGATTGCATGCAACCATGACTATGCATGGAGAGTCCTCTACAGCTCAGGCTTTTGATTTGAGGGGAGGGAAAAGAGAGTTTGGAGCTACCTGAACACTGATTTACCACTACCAGTTTTAAACAGATCCTCTTCCATTGCAGGAAGTCTTCTGAACTGCTTCAAGGTACTTAAAAGCTGAGGAGGAGCACTTTTAATTTTTTTTTAATGGGCATAAACACTTTTTCCAAGCTCAGGACAGCTTGCTGACCTCACTCAAATACAAATCCTGAAAGCTGCTTCTCTGGCCTATGAGTTTGGATTGTAACTAGATCAGGGTTGGCTGCATTTTAAAGGCATTAAGTTTATTTATTCCCTTTATTAGGCTAAAATGACATGTTAGAAATGATTGGCAGAAAAATTTGGCTGTGTGTGTCTTCTGCCATGCTCTTATCACCCTAGTTTGAAATTGGCCAGAGAGATAATGATATCATAACACAATGATAACTGTGGAATTAAGCTGCTTATTTTCACACCCTCTGAGCATCCGTACTAAAGGGAAGAACATAGTTTTTTAGTTGGCAGTGAATCCACACAGGTAAGTTGTTATAGCATCAGTTGTACTCTTGAAAAGGAAAAGGTTTTATTTGGGCATCTGAGAAGCCGTGAATTACAGGAAACCCACACTTCCTTAGCACTGGTGCTTCCCAATCCATGTCATTATTTCTGCTCTGTGTAAGAACAGACATGAGGAATTTAAACACAGATGTGATACACAGCCTTCTTTTGAGTAGCTCCTTTGTTGGATATTGACAGAGTAATCATAGCAGATTTAGCTTTGTTTTGTTTTGGTATGGCTCTTTGGGATTTTTTTTTTTGTTTGTTTATGGAGGACTATTCACTTTAAAGTTTTATTAAAGAAAATTACTTGCTAGCAACAAGTCCCACACTGATGTGAAACATTGTCAAGCTACCAGTCATTCCTTGGATCTACTTTGTTGATGTGCCATTTCATTGCTCTTTGGTGTGCCACAGTGTAAAAAAAGCAAACCACAAACAAACAACAGAAAAAATGATCCACCTGGAGATCCACCACCTCATTCCCCCACACCTCAGTGATCCTGTATGGTACACTGGGAGCACCAGCTTTCATCTACAAGAAATCTTGTGGAAGGCAGCTCTTTTGGGATGCATTGGATGTAGTTTGTGCTGAAAACTACTTTGACAACTGAAATCTTTTAAAGTGGAAAACAACAGAAACATGAGACAGTAGCAGCATGGAGCTTCTCTCTTATCTTTTTTTTCTCAGGGAGGGAAAGGGAGTGCCTGACTTTGATCTTATTACCTTCCTTCCACCTGATTCTCTGTGCATGTTCATGCAGTTTCATGTCTGGAGACTTGATCATAACTTCTAGTATTCCTGAAATATCTCTCATTTGACAAAATCTGTAGGTGGAGATAGAAACCCTGTGAGAATCTGGAGGAGCAAAGACTATAGGAGTCTTCCTCATTAACATGTTTGTGTCCAGGCTGATATCTACAAGGGCTTCAAACCTTAAGACTCTGTGTATTTGTAAAAGAAGTAGCCAGTTAAAAATAACTTTACTGTTTGTTCAACAGAGCATCATACTTCAAATTCAGAGTTCCTTTGAACTGGCTATTCTGTATCAGACATAGACTAGCACACAACTGGTACTTCAGAAATGCACAGGAGTGCTTGTGGGTTCATTTTGATGGCAGCAGTTCTGTATGGTCGTGACTGTAAGGTCAGACCCAGTGTTTGCGGAAGGCACGTGATTGCTTATGGCTGTCATTTTGTCGCTAGAACAGAAATAGGCTGCTCAAGGTATTTGGTTTATATGCAGGTGTTTTGTAGGCGTGGGTCAAATAGGACAGAGCTCTACTGAAGGACTTTATTTTGGATTCCTTGGAATTAGTTCCTCAGCTATGCCTCATAGGGTGATGATGTTATTGTTTCTTATATGTATGTCACTGCTGCTTGAAACTCTGGATTTTGGAGTATATGCTGATTATGGTGTCAGTGAGAACACTACTGTCCTTCACACCTACCATTGTATCTTAAGTTGTGGTGTTTAACTCTTTGAAGTTTTATTCTCCTGCATTTCCAGTCCCGTCTTTAATTTCAAAGGTGGAGTAATGTGAAAAGAATGCAAAATAGTCAGTTCTTTGTCTAAAATGTAATAGTGTTAAAAAGCTGAACAATGTTTAAGAACTGGAACAGAAAGGATGCTCTCAGATTGTATTCTATTCTTGGTATCTGGAAGTAGAAAATAATTTTTTACAGAAAAGACTAGTACACTGTATTGAGTAAATTAATTAAAATCTGTCCAAGTTGAATGTTTGACTTGTTGGGTTGTGAGGGTTTGTTTGTTTTTGTTTCGGGTTTTTTGCCACCGAAATTAACATTTTTTAGATGGTCAAGGTAACCAGTTGGTAGTGCCCATCTTCAGAACTCTGATGTGGTAGTAAAATAATTTGTCTTAAAATACAGTGTAACATATGGAAACATTAAATTTACATTAGTTGTGATTTGTAATATATGTCTTTTGGTCAAGCATTATGAGCAAGACAATCAGCCAGCCTTTAAGACAGTCTGGCGTTAGTCCCATGTCCTGACCCACTGGCTAACTTTATCATGGTCTAAAGGAATGCACTCTCTCCAGATTTCCTGACTAAGATGATGCCTAGACTAGATACATTGCCTCCAGGATCAAAAATAGCAGCAGTGAACTTCAGCTACTCCTGTTGCAGAAGGATGTTGTTTTATAATGGACATACCATTGGCAAGATTCATCTGCTGGGATACAGACCTCAGTGCTGTAGTGCTTGATGCTCCCTTACCATCTCCTGTTGTTTACTGTAGATGGTTGCTCAATCATAGAATCAGTGAGTGGGTTAGAAGGGACCTTAGAGACCATCCAGTTCTAATCCCTGCTGTGGGCAGGGGCACCATCCAGTAGACTGAGTTGCTCTAAGTGCCGTCCAACCTAGCATTGAACACATCCAAGGATGGGACATAAAAATTCCAGGAGTGGGGCGTGATATTATTTCTGTGGTGGACAGAGAAAGCCTGTGGTAGACACAGAAAGCCTGGTGAGAGAAATCCCAGCTTGTGAGCCCTGGGCCTTGGTTTAAAAACAAACAAACAAATTGTGGCTTAGCTTTGAAATATTGCCCAGCATAAATGATTTTGACCAGATGAAATTATCCTTCTGGAAGTTGTCTGCTCCCAAGTTAGATATGACTCTTTACATGTTAAGTGGCTTAGTGTGTGTGAATTTTAGTTGCCATGTGATGAATGTGTGTATTTGCTAGCAGGGAAGGTGAAAAATGGAGAAGGCTAACCTCCAAGTGTTTCCAAGAAGCAAGGCAGTTAAACGAGACTCGGGAATGAGCCTCTGAAGTGTGAATCCAGGAATTTACCTGGTAAATAAACCAGCTAGTATTGTCCAGAAGGACAAAACACATTAGTCTCACTTGATCGATTGCTCAAGCTGTTCTGGCTCCTTGCTGTAAATATATTGTATTGGCTGAGTTCAAGATCTAGAAATTTTGAGCTCATATTACACAAATCATTAAGTAATTTAGAAAAACAAAGTTGGTCTGTCTCTTTACTCCTTAATTGCTCTTGCCAGCAGTTCTTGAATGATGCCAAAAAACTTATTGAAAAGGTTTTGGCAGTTGTTGCATGTCCTTTTACAAGACAAAGTGACCATTATTAGAACCCTACTGTGATAGGCACTTAGTTGCAAACACAAATGAGATTTAGTACTGCCTGAAGAATGTCTAGGGATGATGACTGCAGTGCACCCAAGTGAGATGGTGTTCGATCCATCCAAAAGCTTTTGCTAGTCTCCAGCTTTCATCTGAGGTGGCTTTAATATTCTCAAAACAGGATATTAAAGATGAGCACCATTTTGGACCCTGTAAAGATTCTGGGTGGCAGAAGACTTAACTAATAATACTTTGTTTGTGAACACAAAGGTGGTTTTCTAGAAGGACAATTCAAAACTTGCCTTTCATGAGCTTGTAGAGACAGGGGAATCAGCTCAATGGACATCATCTCAAGACTGTATACTAAAGTTCCCAGTTTGTTTTTTAGGTAGAAAACTTTAGTAAAAAACTAATCACAGTATTTTTCTGATGCACTTCAATGTTATGGGGCCTGAAAGACATGTTTAAGCTTTTAACCTCTCCTCATGGGGATTTTCTGAGATTTTTAATCCTAAACAAATTTTAGCTCCTGTAGCTAGGTGTGGTGCTAAGCAGGATATGTGTTGTTTTTAGCCACTATCTGGCCAGGGAGCAGTTACATATAGGCATAGCTTAGGTTCCTTGTGGCCCTGTGAGCAAAGCATGATGGAATTTTAAAAAAAATGTTAAAACAGCTCTGGAAATAGCTCAGAACAAGACCCCTACATGATAAGTAGGCAAAGAGGCTACTGTAGTACAAAGAGGCTACTGTAGTACAAAGAGGTGGATTTTAGCAGAACAAAACAAGATGTAGCTGTACATACTGCCAGTAACCACATCCTCTAATGTGGCAAAGCTTGTGCTCTTTGCTGAACCAGACTTCAACTCTGGTTACTTGTTTGGAGCATCTTGTTTTTTTGAGGATCAAAGTACTATCTGGAGGTACATGTGAGGTAAAGTGTCTGAGATTGTTTCAGGGTTTGTATGACTACATTTTTAGTGAAGAGAAGAATGTATTTGAAATTTGACTTGTTAAGCAGTCCTTTTAATAAGAATTATGCTGTGTGGGTTTTCCTGTTTGGAATTCAAAGGCTGAGGAGCTGATACTCAATTGCAATCCCAGCTCTCCTGATATACACTACATATTTTTTAATTTTCTATTTTTTTTCAGATGCAAACCACAAGGTTTCTTGGTGTAGTGCAGATGATACTGGCTGTTTTCACATTTTTGCAGCTTTTAATGAACTTCAGCATCTCTTAGCATGGTGCCTGGCATGCTCTGAATTTCAGGATTGGAGCCTTGAGAAAATTATTTGTTTAACCTTGACTCTTTTGATACCAGCTCTTCTAGGAGCAGAAACTGGCCTGAGGTTGCCGAGATTTAGCTTAAAAATTTTGGAACTAGCAGAGAGCTGTTTTGTGTCACTTCATAATAGCTGGCCCTGACAGTTTAACAGAGCTTATTGACCATCTGCTTTGTCTAGTTTGCCACATGGCAGAGTAACAACTAAGCCAAAATACTGGCGGCACAGTGTATTAATTAAACAACTAGCTTGTGAACACTATCAAGATACTAATTTGATTGATGTTGTACATTTAACTCGAAGAGTTTCGTCCTTTCTCCTGCTGCAGTTGTTGGGTATTGAGCTGAAGACCATAGGATAGGTGGTGAGGAAGGAGATGTTTGACTGTATGTTGGAGTCCCTATTGGTTTCCTTGCCCTCTGTCTTCTGTTAACCCACTCTCAACAGATGGGAGCCGGAGTATATTACAGTCTTGTTTCCCTGCTGCTACTTCTGACTCTTTGCCTCTCACAAAGCTGGCAAAGCAACAGCTGTTTCATATTTTTTCTGTTTGAAGGGAGAAACATAGCAATGGGGGGTAGCAGGAGAGACTGAAAGATCAGCCATCTTGCTTGCATAAGACTAGAGAGAAATATCATTCTTGTCTCTTTTTGAAGAGCCACTAACTCCTCTGAGAGCAGATTTCATGTTCTTCAATGTTCATGTTCCTGGAAATACAATGCATCTTTCTCCAAGGTGAGAGAAGTTGAGAGCTTTAAGCAAATAGCACTGGTTCTTGTCTGTGTGTACCTAGCTGGAGGAACCTGACTGTGGGCTGCTTGTTAGTGTGACTAATTCTGCTCAAAGTGGGGCACAGCCCCTGGGAAAGCAGATTTTAAATCCAGACTGTGCTGGTGGCAGAGATGTGTAACATGCTCTCTGAAAGGGATGTGGTAAGACTTTGGCAATATCCAACAACTTTCTGCTTGATCAAGGGACATGCTGTAGGTAGCATCTCTGCATCTAGAAGATGAATCCTGTTGAGCTTGTTATAGTGAACAGATGGCTTGTTAATATGTTCTGCTGTGCTGTGGCAAGCCATGCTTCTTCAAGGCATTGCTAGCTATGCTTTCATTGCAGAAATTTGTGTACATTCTCTTTCTTCTGATAATTTGCTGTAACAATGGGTAACTGTTCATGCATATGTGGATGCAGGTGTATATTTGTGGTCTGCTATCATGATCCTGAAGGGTTAGTGTATACGTATGTGTGCACTGTGTATATAGTATGCCTTGCATGGTGTAGCATGAAATAGTATTGCAATTCAGTGCAACATCAGTCTCAATGTAGCTACTGTTTGGCTCTATTTTTAGCATACCTAAGCTGCTGGAAGGGCTTTGCATAGCATGGAAAGAACTTGAGGAGAAAAGTGAAAGACTGCTGTACTCATTTGGGTTCTGTCTGAAAAGCTGTGTCTAGTTTGCTGCAGACAAAACCTCTGATAACACACCCGTGTTTTGGCCTCTGGAAACTCAGTGCTAACCAGAAGCATTGCTCTGATTGTGTTTGGGACTTCCAGGAGTTGCAAGACCTCACCTAGGTAGTCTTGTTGTGTGCGTTGCCCTACAGAACCAGGAAACTATTTAAGAAATGAGATCTTGAGTATATATGTGAGTTCTCTCCTTTCTGGGAATCTTTGGTATTCCTGATAATTGAAGGTGGCGCCTTCTGGCATTTAAGGTATACTTGAGAAAATTACATTCCTTTTAAAATCTTTCTCTCCTCCTCACATGTTTTTTTGTTTTCCTTTTTTTTTTTTTTTCTTATCCCCTCTATGTGTTAATTAAGATGCTTAAGAGGAATCTTTCACACTTTTGTTAACTTGATAACGTGAGGGTTATAGTCACTCATAGGGCTCCAACCCTGGAAATGAAGGGCTAGGCTTGATACAGCTTTTAAAAAGTAGTCTTTTCCTGGAGCTGTAGTTCAGTCATAGGAAATAGTTCAAGCTGTTGTTTTCTTTAGCACATACATGGGAGTGGTACTGCTAAGAAGAAAGCGACAGGGGAATAAGTGCTCACCCTTCAGCAGCCTGTTGGAGTTCTCTCTATTCACTTCAGCCCAATTGCAGTTTCACTGTTTTTGCTATTGCCAGTCTGCAGATTCATCTATTTTAAGGGTCCTCATCAGTCCTGGACCTGCTTTGTTTGCCTGCATCATCTTTCTGCTACAGTGATTTGTGAGGAACAGCAGCTGTCACATGAGCATCTGGAATTTTTATGGTTGTGCTGGAAAATATTGCCTTGGAAAATATTGTTTGTGTATCTGAGGAGCTGAGGGACACCTCAGTGCTTTGGCCCCATTCTGTTTTGGGCTTGCTAGCACTGTCATGATCGTGTATCTCACCACAGTTTTTCATTATCCAATATGAAAAGGTCTGTCACATGTTTGCTGCTGGCAAGAGACTATGTTGTGGAAGATGATAGGCTCTTTAGCATTTAAAAAGTAAAGCTGTATGTAAATTAGAAGCTTCAGCAATTACTTCGGTTTTCTACTTTTATACAAAGCCAAAACAACAAATAATCTTGCCTTACATTATACTTTTCTCCTTCTGTATGCCTTAAATTACTTCTCAGGCTATGGTTATGGAACTACAAAGCTTTTATTTCTTAAAAAAATTAAAATATATGCATATCATCATAACTTACTTCTTTTGGAATGCCACTTGGAAGCAAAACACACTGCTTCTTCAGCCTGTGACAATTTCAAACAATGCATATGATTAGAGATTGCTGACAAGTCCTGACTTTGCATGTTTGTGTCTCTCTGGAAAATGGAGGCAAATATTTTCAAATATATTTGACATCTGCTTAAGAAAGATAAATCTTGTCGTTGAAGCAGGAGAAGAGAACAAGTTTTAGGCTGACCACAGCAAAGTGAGAATTCAGTTGAAAAAGTGTGCTGTTTAGGGGTCAAGGGAGCTGAAATGAGAGTGTTCCTGGTGCTACAGGCTTCTTGAAAGGCAGCTAGGCTGATATCTGTTCTTAAAACAGTTGTTGCAAATCATCTGCAGGCTCTGCCAAGGGACACTTGCTCAGTCTGCATTTTCAAGATGGCAACACAATTTATAAGATTTGCTGGCTGTTCAAAGTGCAGTTCTTTGGCAGTGAGGAAAGGTTAGCTTCTCCTGCGGTAGGTAAACGTGCTCATAGGGGGCTTCGTAGTGAAATGGGTACAAGAATGTGGGAGGAGCTGGGAGTCAGAAGGATTTGCTGGAAGCTTTTGTTTTACGTGGGCTTTGGACTTCTTCGCAATGAATTCTTCTCTTGCATTCGTGCTCTGGTGGCAAGGATGTGCTCTTGATGTGGAAATAGTGTCTCCTTACAACCCGTTTTTTAGAGACTCTCAGGAAAGTGTGAATGTGTGTACTTGAAACCAAATGAATGGCAAAGCATTTTGACAGACTCCTGAGAGATTTTAAATGGAGATATCCTAAAATGGTAACTTAAACTTGAATTCCTTTGAAGAATGCTACATTTGGGTGTAATAAAAGGATTTTGGAAAGACAGTGAGTGGTTCAAAGCTTGCTGGAAATTAGATATTGACTAAAACAAGATAGAAATGACATGACACAGAACCCATGGGCACAGATGTCAGGTTGTGAAATGTGTGAAGGAAGGGTGGTGCTGCATGATGGAAATCCCAGTTAACAAACCAGTTGGGAAGATAACACTTAAGTGCAAGAAAGAGATCTGAATTATTCCATTGAAAGTCCCTATTTTGAAAGGAATAATACAACATTACAATGACATAGAATATAGTCTGAATTTACACGTTCAGCTTCAACTTCCAGCACTTACTTGTTTTCTCTGTCTTCCAGTGATACAAAATTTTCAGATGAGACATTTATTAAATTGTGAAGTGCTAATGAAATGGAGCTTTCTTTGTATATTTTGTAGTGGCTTGGCCTATTTTGTCTGCAGAGAAATGTTGGGCAAAGCTGCCTTTTTCTAACTCAATAGAAGCATCTGCATTGGCATCATGATGACTCTTCCTTGGAGACTAGGCAAGAATTTCCCAGCCAGGAGAGGAAAGCACAAAGAGGTATTCTGGATGTTAAAGGGAAGTGACCGTGTTTCTATTGTACTGGGCAGTTGCATTAATGTCACAGTCAAAACCATCTGATTTTTAAGGACTATCACAATTTTTGCTGAAGTTGTCAAAGATGTCAAAATGGTAAAAGATGAGTAAATAATAAGTTGTATCTGACTCTCAACTTCTATTTTCCTGATAAACTGATGTGCTTAAATGAATGATGGGGTCATGAACCAAGCAAGACTTGCCAAACTGTTTTTTGGCCAGCTAGGGATCCCTATAAGCTGTTCCATTCCAAGTCAGAGCCAATTTTGGTTACTCAGTGGTGGATGCTTTATAGCAGGGGTTCTGAGCAAGTGCTTCTTAAACAGCTGCTCATACAAGAACTACTGTGTATGGACAGACCAGAGTCAGCACTGTGACCCCTGACTAGTGTTTCAGGCACCCATTCAAGCAACAGATAAATACCAAACTAAAAATAGCAAGTCCAGGGCACAGGATAAGTATTTTCAGTCACCTACATAATAGGCTCTTTTGAAAACTTGTTAAAACACAGGATACCAACAAACTGTTTTGATTAAAAAAAACCCCCAAATAGTATATGCATGCATTTCTTTTACTTTTCCAAAATTCCATTTAGCAGTTAATTAAAGGAAAAAATACTCCTGCTGATTCTTGGCAAATTACTTCCTTAGCTTCCATTCAATAATGAATTAAAAAAAAAAACCAAAAAAACATGAAAAACAACCCTGAGAGGGAAAAAATCTTGAACAGAAGTGGGGAAAAGTAAAAGGATCTGTTATTTAAAGTAAAAGGATCTGTTATTTATCTTTCTTGGCCAAGTCACCTGCACAAGCTCCAGTGCTGTTCATGAAGTTGCAGGCTGCATCCAACACTGTATGAGTTACCTCCCTGCTGCTGATGGGAGAATGCAGCCAGTAAAATGTGGCAGCCAACCCAGGCATCTAAATAAAGAGGAATGGTCTTCTGACAGAGCATAGAAAGCCTTCCTTCCAGCAAGCAAACTTGATGGGTCTGCTGGTGACCAACAGTAGGCAGTGTGTCTGCGAGGCAAGCATGACCTCAACTGAGTTGGCAGAGTTCTAAGTGCAATAAAACTTAGTTTTTCTCCTAACACGCTGTTCTTTCAATAGCAGCTTTGTGGCCCTGCTAGCAAACAGGCTGGAGAACTGTGGAAAGAGAGGAACCAAGATTTCTTCTGCAGAGGCACTCCATTTTCATATGGTCTATATAAACTCCAAAGCAACTCTGACAGTAGTGGTCACGTTGATGCAGAAATGTAAAGTGAATTTTAATGGCTACTTTGCCCAAACTAATTAAAGAGAGCCCCTGATCTCCATTTGAAAATCCCATTGCCACCACTCCTGGATGTAGGTAGGCCTGAATCTACATTGCAACAGCATGTGGAAAATATGATGCTTCAGCTGTTGCAAGTTGTTAATATTAAAAGGCTCTACCTTCAAGTTCATATAGCAATGTTTTTTCATCTACTTGCTCTTTTGTTGTTTGGGAAGTGGTACCATGTTTGATTTAAAGCTTCATGCTGGCATAGCTGTGTGGCACTGAGGCAGTTTAGTTTCTATATATTGGGTTGTTCGCAGAAACTGGCCCTGCCTCCCCTTCTCTGAGTTACTTCAGTAAGGGTTTTGGCAGTGCTTGTACCTGTCTCACTGTGCTTTAACCTAATTTCCCCTTTCCCCTCCTTCAGATGACTTTTTGACACAGTTGACTGTCTTATTTTTCCCCTCACTTCTTATACAGGTTAAAATGTTATGCTAACCATGTTGTGATGTAGGACCTAAGAGCTGACTTAAATTTAGTGCCTGTAGCTGTAAGGAGTTTGTCTGGGGGAAACTGTGGTGTGTTGCCATTGTCTTTCTGCCCTCTAACCTAATTGAAGGAAATACAAAACTGCAGTGGCATCTGCAAAGACAGCAGCTGACTCTGTGTTGGATGTCAGTGCATGAAACCTTGTGTTTTGGGAGAGGATGAAGATATTCAGGGAAGCTGGGTAGGGAGATCTATGCTCTCCATGTGGATGTCCTTTCCCTATCCTCTTTCATAAAGTCTTGCCCATAAAGGGAGCTTTCACAGGAATTGTGTTGTGGGATTGATGTTCTTATCTCTGCCCAAACCCCTGATCCCTCCTTGCTGATAGAGGGACCACACCTGGGCTAAGGGCATAAGAGGCTTTTTGTATCACCTGAGTGCCAGGATTGTGCTGTTGCCATTTTTGTGTATTTGCATGCTCTTTTACAGTAAAAAACTTTGGGGTGCATGTGCTGCTTTAGAGGGGCTGATTCTTTGGATGGAACTTGTAATTGGAACAGCATCTGTCTGTTTCATCTGCTCTCCTGTCACTTGAGAGCGAAGAGGAGAGGCCGATCTATGACAGTGCCAGCTTGACACAAACAACATTTTACCGTGACTGAGGCAAGAGAAAGAGCCAGCTTGGGTAATGAGATGGAAGAACTTGGCTTGAATGGGTGATCCTCCCCTGATTATTAAAAATACCAGTTGTTAATTGCTTTAATGAGGTTCACAACTAGTGTACTGTATGCGTGTACTGTATATCCATTGACACGTTGATATATTTTTCACTTCCACTTGAAGTCTGAAGTTGCAGCTGTACCTAACTGCTGGCATGTACGTGGACATTAAGATGCCTTTATCCTTAGGGGATTCACAGAAATTTTCAGATGTTTAATACCGTGGGGTTTTTTGTGATTCTTTCCAAGTAAGGAAGTTTGAGCTGTTCTTGACTATTGTTAAGTAACATTAACATAAAGGATTTGTGTTCCAGTTGCCCTAGGGTGTTATCCTTATATAGGGTTTGTCCTGCTTGAGATCATTCTGTTCTGAATTCCTTCTTCCTTCCCACCACCCAAACTCAAACCCCACAAATCTGTGACCCTGATTACTTACTCTTTCTAGGCAACTTGCAAAAGTACTGACTGGCTAGTCATGTCAGGTAACATAGCTCACAGAGGGAGCATGTCCCTGTTGTTTGACTCTAAAATCTCTAAATTTGTCATTATGTAGACTGATTAAATAAATTATTTGTGTCCCTCTTTTTTCTGTAAGGTGCCTACTGCTCAAACTGGTCTCCTAACTGTATGGCAGGAAAACATAATTGAGATGGTTATGGAGAAGGCCAGGAATTCACAACAGTGCTCTTTCAGGAGAGGCTGACTAGGCTGTGGGATAGGCATTCTTTTTCAATTATCCAAGGAGTATGGCTGTATCCTTTTTTCCTAATCCTATGCTTTTTCTTGCAGTATGTCTCTGGCTGGGACCAACACACACCTAACCTGCATACTGGCCTGGATCTGAGATGCTGTTAGGTTGTGCTTTAGCTCTTGGAGTTTGAGAGTGCTCCCTGTTCCCTGGGTTCAGAAATGAATCTCCAACAGATTTCCTAGTTGAGATTTCCTTATAATATGATGTGCACTTCCTAATATAAGCTTGAGGGTTTTCCCCCCTTATCTACTAACCAACACAAAGTAAATTGGCAGATGCAGACAGGCTTTTTAAAAGCTGTTTCTTTCTTCTCTGAGCCAGGTGGTTGTGGGCAAGCTTTGGTCTGGAAATCTAATTGCTGTGATAATAAACTATGGCACTTGAATATAAATGCTCTGCCAACAGGGTTTGTTCTCTTGGTGTGAAAGCTGCCCTAATGCAGCTATGTTTTCTGGACCATGCAGTTTGTGCACGCTGGCTGAGCAAGCTGTGATCCAGCTGTGCCTGCCTGTGTAAACACTATCACTGTTTAAATGTCTGTCCATCTTTCTCACCTTTTCTGCAGCTGTGTTTCATCCTCTATATTGCTAGACTTTGCAAATTCCTAGGTAAGCTCCCCCTCTGCTTCACAGCAAGGTTAGTAGTCCTCCATTCAGAGCTCCGTAAGCATTGTTCTTGGCATTACTCTTCAGTTAACGACTGGTAAACACTTAAAATGTTTAACTAGTCCAAACTGAAATAATCTGAGCTGAGGAGGTTCACAGTACGTGCCTGCCTCAGCTGGAATATCTTGGAAAGCTTTTTAGGTAAGACTTCAGTTATTTCTGATGTTGAGACTACAATCAGGAAATAAAAAACGTGATTTTCCACATTACTTGAGGACTTTCAACAGCAGAGTTGAAACTCTGGTATGTGTGATCTTGGAAATTTAGGAGGGACCAGATTTGCTGTGCATTGAAGATTCCTGTGGCCGGTTTATGAGAGTGTTCTCAGTTTAATCAGGCAACTCCCCTCCTCTTTCACTTGTGCTTGTCATGTGCCTGAACTTGTTGAAGTTTGGCAATAAGCTCAAAGATTGTCATATGTGAACAAGCTTGCTCTGTGGGGAAGTAGAAGGGGCTGGGCTCTTGCAGTTTCATCTTGGCAGGGAGCCCTCATCACGGTGCCTGGCAGCTCAGTTGCTCCTTTTTCTGCTTCCAGCAGTCCTTTCTCTGGCCCTCGGTTGCAGAGAGTGGGTACAAAGGATGGATGTGGAAGCAAATACCTGAAAAGGTAGGAATAGAGGTGGTAGGATTTTGCAGGGAACAAGATGTTAAAGCGGAGGACGACATTTTTAAGAACGGGAGCAGAGGGCAATGTGTACTTGAGGATAAAAGTTAGACTCTTGTTCTCCAGACCGAGACCTGTACGTAGGGCTCAGAGCACCTTTCGGTGCTTCACCAGCAACTTCAGGGCCCCTTGTGTTCGCAAAGTGTTACCTCCCTCTAGTGGTGTGTGCACAAGGCTATGGATGTCAGCTCCGGGGTGAGGGTACGCCAGAGCTGGACCATGTAGAGAAAAGACCGTGTCCTTGACTTTTATCCAGCCCTTCATACCATCCTATGTAGATGCATTTGGTGCACCAGTGAATATTGGGCAGCTTGCATAAAGCTGTTCTGTTGACAAGTGTGCACTTAGTGTCCCTCCTTTGTTGTGTATTTAACTGGACCCACATGATGTCAGACTTGAGGATAGGCTCAGCACAGAGAATATTTCTGTCAAAGAGCCACGTTGCCACAGATAAATTATGATTATTCATAAATAGTAGGATTATTGACTCGAATGAGTGGAGAAATTGGGTAACTTTTCCTTGCATGGCTCTGCACTTTTATTCAATAAACAAGAGTGATAGAGGAAGATAGATGTGCTGTTGGTAGAAGAGGCTGCTGCTCTGGTTAGAACAGATTTGGTACAACACAGGCTTTTCCACCTGTTAGTTGGAGCCAAGACTGAATGGCATGTGCTCGGGAGTGTGGGGCCTTGGTCTGTGTACTGCCCTTGAGATTCCATCCTCAGTGACTGGTTGCTAATGAGTTAAGTGCCTGATGGGGGAGAAAATGTAACTGCTTGCTTAAGATTTTATCATACTGGGAGCAGCATCCTAAATATGTTCACTGATTATCAGCAGTACAAACTAATGTTCACTGTTGCATGAACTGCTTCACCTGGACCAGTAAAAATGACAGCTAAATTTTTTTTTCATGTCTAACATTAGATCATCATGTCTGCTATCACATTACTGCTCTGAATATTTTAGGATTGGAGAAAACATGCTGTCATTTAGTAATTGGGTTTTACTACTGAGGATTCTTGTTCTTACTGCAAATTTCATTCACCCTGGCACTTTTGAGTACCTTCTTGCTGTCTTCAGCACCCTTCCCTAATCTTCTCTTCCTCATACCAATCATTAGAGCAGTCTTTTTGTCTTGCTAATAGCTTTATTTTAGCTGTGTATTTTGACTCTGTACTTAACTAGATAGGATTGGCTTTAAATAAAAAAGAGTTTTCTTTAATTCTGGATTAATAATTTTTGATCGCTTAAACTATTTTTTTAACTTTTTTTTTTTCACTTTTATCCACTTTTGCCCTTGTGTACAAGTCCTCCAAAACGGAGTGTTTTGAAACAAGAAGCATGTAAGGTGGGTTTTTTGTTTGTTTTCTAAAAATTACTATTTGGTCATATTCATTTACCTGGACTGAGCGCAATCCATTCATAATCCCACCAGGTTAGATATGCAACCAATGACTTCTAGTCCTGGTAATTTATGGGGTTTTTTTATTTATCATCCTGAGACTTGCATCCCTGTCTTGCAGTGCCATGCATGTCTGCAGATGAACTGGTTTAGAGTTGCCTTTATTAGATGCCTGTTCTAAAATAAATAAATATTTTCATATATTAAATGGATATTTCCAGAAAAACTGGTCCTATTTTCTAGTTTGGTTTTGATCACTTACTGGCGATCTTCCAGGGCTCCTAGAGAAATCCCTGATTCATACAATGTGAAACTTTGATCTGTCTGAATTGTATGGTCATCTTTCCTTCCTTTTCCTTCATTTTTCTCTTGTTATCCTTTCCTGCTGTTTCCAAATTCACTATACAAACGATGGCTTTAACTTTTCATGCTGTGTTTAGCTTCTCCTTTGTTTCCCAGATTTAAAATCTAAAGTCAAAATCAAGCAAACATATTTAATTATTTCCCAGCACTGCAAATGCGATGGTGCACAGTGAATGACAGTGAGGGTGTGGGACAATAGGTTAATTTGCCAGATGGATTTATAGTGGGAAATTATCCATAGGGCTACCATTGCCCTTTAAATTTTAAAGCCTCCAATAGATGTTTAATTAGTAGATAGTTGGAATGATGTCAGACCTGCTTTTGCTGTACTGGAGGTGCTATCCTCATGGTCAGCATACTAGAGTGTGCAAGTGTTCTTCAAGATGTCCCTTCAAAATCCAGCCCCTTGGCTTAGGCTGCTGTGGGAGCTGATTTTGAAGACCTTTCTCTGGTTTCACGTATGGATATTCACCTGTTTCTGTTTCATTCACCACTGCCAGCTGGAGAAGTTGTAATGTCTTAAACTGCTACAGCTATTTACTACTTAGTGCACATCTGTGCCCATGGTCTTTGCCAGTAGCCTGCAAAGAATTCATGCAGCCTAAAGAGTAGTGGGGCTGTCTTTCAATGCAAGGTTGAATTTAAGTTGCATTAAATGTCATGGAAGTTGTCTTTGGTGTTTTCTGACTTTTGAATGATTAAGCAGAAATCAGCTCATATTCTGCCTACATTGTCAATGCAGACTGCAGAAGGTGCTTAAAAGGAGAGTGTCCATCCTCCTCTCCAAGAGTTTCAGCTGATAGATGTTTGCCCCCAGAACCCCCACTCTCCTTCTATTTTAGCTTTTCTGGGGGCTGCTCCTTGTCAGCATGCTGCTGGTGATTTCTTGCCCTCCCCATCCTCTGCTGTTTGCATCACTCTGTCTCCCTCTTACTGGAGCAGAACTGGTAGCAGTCTTTGTTTTTTTGCACAGCCTCATGACAGTAAAAAGACCCTTAAAATACCATCCTTTGGCTATTCACAGATCCTTTCAGGCTTGGCCCAGCCCAGTCTGTATCTAGCTGCTGAATTGTAATTAGAGCAACCAGACTAATCTCACCAATAAAATCTGTCAAACAGAAGGCATGACTTTCTTTCCTCTCTGTCATTACAGCTGTTACAGAATGGTCAGGCTCCCAACCTAGGTGTATGTTTTTCATGCCCAATGTGAAACTCTTTGGATCATGCAGGCGCAGTAATTCAGATAGAGAAAAGATGTTCTGATTGTTCATTCAGCCAAAAATAACAGCACGAGTTACGTTTTTGGGCTTCCACCTCCATTTGTGTTGTGTATCTGAGTTCAAATCTGCTGTGAAGATATATTTTCTGTAAAAGATCGTAACTTAACTGAATGTCATAGTGTCAGGTACAATTATAGTTCCTTGTTACAGAAATATTTGTAATTTATTTTTTGTTATCACTTTCTGTGATGTACAGGAGCTGTGTTACCTCTTATACCAAAGTTTCAGTGAACTGCTGGTGCAGTTGCCCTCTGAATTGATGGCACTGTGAACCTTGAAGATGTAGGAGAAAGTTGTTTTGAAGAAAATAAGAGGAAAGAGGGATAGAAACAATGATTTCTTCCACTCAACTGGTACCATTTAGAGTAAAACTAACTTTTCAGGAGCACTCAATTTCAATGAAGTGTGATCACAAAAAAGCATTATATACCTTCTAGGCATTCCCCTCACTGCTGCTTTTTAACGTTTCCGTTTGCTAGAGTGCTGCTCCAAGAGACAAGAGTTCAAAATGTGTATCTGACAAAATATTCAATGTGCTGAGCAGCACTTCTGAATGCAGACATATGCACAATTGCTATTTACATGGTTCAATGGATGTGTGTTTTGATAAATTTACAATATTAGCAGTAACTCCAGACACCCTGTCTTAACTGTATTTAGGCCGAGCTGCTTAGATAAAATGTTCAGGAGATTTACTTTACCTTTGTGGGGAATTTCTCGTTCTTGATGTGATACGCGAAGTAGGATGGAGTTGGGATAGTAAGCTACTAAATAACAGTACCAGTGTTATGGATTATTCTTTATTCTTTCCAATTCTGATGGCTTTTACTGAACATATAACCTGTGAAACACTTCTCTTACTCTTGTTTAAATTGCTAGTGAATCTATTGCACTGGGTTAGAAACTCCTATATTGTGAGATTGTATTACAGTAATTGGTATCTTTACTTCACCTCAGCAAATGTCCATGCTTACTTTCTGACCAGGCTGATTTGGCACAGGGTGTGCTTTGTGTATTTCTGTTCATTGGATCTAACTGCAAGCATGACTGCACTGTAGTGTCTCTGCACACTTTCATTCAGAGATGGAGAATGGGGAACTTAATCACCCAACTTCTGTCCTTCCTCGTCACACTCAAAGAGGTGTTGAACAGTTGGCATTTTAGCTGGAGTTTGATACAGCTAGTTGTTTGCCACTTCGGTGCTTAACTTCACTTAGGTTAGCTTGAAATAACTTATTTTCATTGCTAATGTTTGGACTCTCTTTTACCCAGTAGAAGAATAATTTTGGTATTACCTGAGGCAGTTGCTATTGGAGATGTTAAATTATTTCACAGTTGTTGAAACTTCTGCAACTTGCTAGAACCACCACATTTTTGTTAAAATGCTTCTTTAAAGGATCTTGAAAAAGGTTGGTACAATAAGGCAGCAGCTGCTGCTGTGATCTTTTTGCTCCATCCTGAATCTTAAATATACCCTTCCCTTTGGAGGTTTTCAGGTCCCTGTTTTCATTAGGTAGGTGCCAAAGTGATGCTGCATCAGCGAGTTGATTGATGGCAGTGTACTTGTGGGAGAAGAGAGTCTTGCAGTGCCCATGTGTTGGTTTAGATGGAGGAGGGGCAACAGAGGAGCTCTGTGCCATGGTTCTGAGGCTGCTGTCAAGGCTGGACTTGGTGTGGCAGAGTGGCTGAGACCAGAGTTTAGTATGTGCAGCAGGGAGCTGCTTAAGAATTTTGGTGAGAAAATGTATAAAATGACCAGCAGAATGTTTTTTTCATAACTGAAAATGAAATAAATGGTGCTATCATCTGTGGATGGTAAATTCTCATTGGGATTCTAGAGTCCAAGGGTCCTTCAAAATATATGGACTGCTGCTCTGACTCAAGGAACAA
Organism: Cisticola juncidis; assembly: GCA_013400215.1. Lineage (NCBI taxonomy): Eukaryota > Metazoa > Chordata > Aves > Passeriformes > Cisticolidae > Cisticola > Cisticola juncidis. The sequence goes on along the minus strand of VXBR01009757.1, from coordinate 2,032,375 downwards.
GGCATCTGATGTGTTGGTGATGCAAAGAGAGAAAGAAGTGTGTGGGTGGAGGAAGTTCAAGAAAAATTCTCTAAAATACTCTATGCCTTAGACTTTGTGCTTTACTGCAGGTACTGAAAATCTGAGTAGTTCTGGGGAGCATGGATGTCATCCTTGTAAGCCAACTTTACACAAGGGAGATCTTCCACAGTGTTACCAACAAAAGCAGTCCAATCAAAAATGCTTTCAAAATAATTTTGTGGCATGCTGCAGTTGTTGTCTACTTCCTCTTCTTTCTACTTTTTCTTCTTCATCCTCTTGCCCAGTACTGTGAGAATAGCACAACATGTCATGCTGGCCATGAGTTAGTAACACGTCCTGGCTGTGAACAAAGGATTGCTCAAGAGCTGTCACCTCCTGTGAGGCTTGGCCTGGTGCTGGCCTGGGAGCAAGGAAACAAGCCTTGCAAATTCCTATTGATTTCCTTGTCTGGCTCCAGGAGGATGGGTTTGTGTGCTATCACTAGGCTGCTTTTGGGGTTAGTTAAAATATAGCTCAATGGACTAAGTGGATGTTTTTCCATTTCAGGAAGAAGAAATGCCAGAGGTAGAAATTGACATTGATGACCTTCTTGATGCAGCCAATGAAGAGGAGAGAGCTCTCAAATTACAGGTAATATTATTTTATTATTTTAAATCAGAAGGTGACTGAAGTAATGCATCTGGATCGATATCTTGCATTTGATTGAAACCACTGTAAATGTAGAATTAGAATGGAGAGACTCCTAGGTCTAGTCTAGCATAGACTACTAGACTATTCAAAGGTAATCAAAATCGTTTCAGATAAAAAATTTTTGGAAGGAAGGTGATAACACAAGTAAATAAAAGTTCAAAGAACCCAGTAATAGAGGGAAGTATGCTAAGCCAAATTTGCCTCATTCCAATTTATGCAAGTATATAAAACGAAGAACAGCACATGGAAAAAGCTGTATGGCTGAGAGTTGGTTATGATGACCAGATAGTTTCTGTGATGCACTTCAGCAGTAGAAATGTGTATACAGACCAGAAATCTCCCCTTGTGCTTAAAATACTGGCAGTTATTTCTGTCTATACCAGATAGAAATTGGAACCCATCAAAAAGTTCAAAGAAAGGGTAGGATGGTCAGGAACAGGAATTAGTAGGGAAATTCAGAACCTATCTGCTGAAATTACACAGTTTAAAACAGCTCTCTAAATCTTTGAATCTTGTGTGAGGTAGGAGTTAATGAATGGAAGAATGAGGGGGAGAAGAAAAGGAACATCATTGCCCTAATATATCTCTCTCTAAATCAACATATAAAACCAATAGGAAATGTCTTCATTTATCATCTTTTCAGATGCATTAAGAAAAGGAAAACTATTCCAGAGTTGTGGCTTACCCCTCAGCTTGCTTCTGGGAGGTGACTAATGTGGTGCTTCAATGCAGCATATCTCATTTTAGTGCCTGTTAGCACTATTTTCCTGTTGCCCACTGGCCAGCCACAGAGACGTGGGGTATGGCCCCAGGCTCTTTGCTCAGCATTCATTAATAGCTTTGCTGCTTCTGCCTAAACCAGCTACAGCAGCCCCCTGCTAGGAATGCCCTGCTAGGAATAACTAACATCTCTATTTCTGCTTTGCAAAGACTCTCATGTCCTCATAGAAAGCTGCCTTTCATGTGTCTGTTCTTGGGAGAAATGTTCTTGGATTCTCCTCCTCTTCTCAGTTTTTCTGGGAGACAGGGATTTTGTAACTTCCTACCTGGAGAAAGAAGCCATTATTTCTCTCCTGGTACAAATCATTCTGATCCATGTAGGGAGCAAAGGTGACTTGTATAACTCTGGGTTTTCAGTAACATCTTCATTCAGTGATTCCTGTTCTTGCTCCTTTTTTTTCTCCCCTCCCTTTCCAGGTTTCATACCATGTTGTTTATGTTCATTATTACTCTGTATGGATACTGACACTTTCATATTTTGCTTCTAGGAAACTCTTGTAGATTGCTACAAACCAACAGAGGTAAAAGACTTTTTTAAAATGCTATTAACCTGTGGAAACAGTAGCTATGTTCAAGCTAAAGTTACTTAATCTTTATTCTTATGATAAAGTAACTAGATGAATATTAATGGCTAGCTGATAGACTAGGAGCTTTATATGTGCTTGTCACTTAGCTACAGTAGGAATGTGATTGTACCTTATGGAGGAACTGTTGGTCATTCCCTCTGAACGATCAATATTGTTTGCTGTAATGTCCTTAATGACTATACTGACTTTTAAAGCTGCCATATTATAAGAAAACTATATATAGTTCTCATGAGATGGCTAAAATATTTGCGTGTTGGATTGTGCTCTTCACTGTGAAATCATTTAATTTTATCTAGGACAGTAAAATTTATTCTGAGAACTGTTATGCAGATATGCAGCTCAGCTAATTATTTATTTTATCCCAAAATAAAATTGTGGGATAACTTGTATTAGCAGGATTTAGTTACTCAACTTTCAACTTGGTTATCTATTAATGTGTCCAGTGCCGATATAGCCTGATTTTCATACAGTAACATGTGCTTACTGGGAAAAGTAAATATTGTAAAAAAACCTACTTGGACTAATTGTAAAAATCAAAAGTCTATTCAAATAAATCAAAAAATTGTAAAAATCAAAACTGACATGGGTCAGTTTGTTAGTTCCATTTACAGTCACTTCTTTCCCAGAAGTGGCTGCTGCACAGTGTTTAATAGAGGGGTTGGCTTACAGGATTCCTCTTGTCAGAGACCTTTCAGCTGTGCATGACTAGAAGCCAGCTATTTGGTTTTGAAACAAGGCTGCAAATAGGTTGGTTCTTCTGTAATATCTGCAGCTGTAGCCACATAAACTGGTGGCGTTTAAGGATAGTCAGACTATCATGAAGAACTGCTGGTGTGGTTGAATAGGCACTTCATAGTCCATGAGATATTTTCTTCAAGGCTTTTCCATTATTATTGGTTCCTGTGGTAGATTGGAAATATTCTCCAGAACTGCTATTATAGTTGCTGGTACAAACATTTTGACAGTGCAGGGAATTCACCCAGAAAGACTCACTTGATAACACCTGTAGAGTTTGTTGTTGTTGGATCTTGGTTTCCTTACAGCAGATAACACACGTCTCCCATTATGGAGATGCCATAGTCCTCAGCTGTCTCACTGTAGTAATGTTACACCACAGATGACCCTGTCAGCCTTCTCCAAACAAGTGCTGTTGAACCCTTTGGTGGTTCTTCTTAAGACAGGTGTGAAGACAGATATGGCATGTGGAGCCTGACATGGCTCTTGTCAGAGGCTACTAAGAGAAAGCTCGAGTCATGACTAGGTGGGAGGAGCAGGTTGCCAAGAGCTTAACAGTCACTTGTGTGCTGACCTCTCATCTCTGTGTTATCTGAAGGCAGAGGTCAAATAATTACTCTTCTTCCTTCTTTGTTAAACATGTCATATGAATGATTTTTTTTTAGCTGTGACGTTTGTCCCAATGCAAGGACAGATTTCAGGGAGCTGATAGGGGGGTACATGACAGATGTCAGCAAGTGTTCCACTGGAAACCTTGGTTGCACAGGAAAGGTTTATGCCATACCGGTAAATTAAGTTGGTGTGGCAGTTCAAAGGAAACAACATCCTGGACACGTGTCCTTGTCTGCCCTCAAGGCACCCGGATCAAGGTGAGATTTTAATACTGAACTGGTGACTTGTGTCTTCAGGCCTCTGTGGATGAGATGGAGGTTGGTCTTTTATCTAGGAGAATATCCATCTTCCTTTATAATCTTTAGACATAGCCAAGTTGAGAGGGTACTTAATCCACTCACTCTCTACAGCTACCTGAAGGGAGGCTGTAGACAGGTGAGGGTTGGCCTCTTCTCCCAGGAACTAGTGATAGGAGGACAGCCTCAAGCTACGGCAGGGGAGTTTAGGATAGATATTAGGAAGAAATTCTTCACAAAAAGGTTGATAGATATTGGAATGGGCTGCCCAAGAGATGGTGGAATCACCACCATGGAGGTTTTCAAGCAAAGTGCTTCCCACCATGGTCTAGTTGACAAGGTGGTCTTTGGTCATAGTTTGAACTTGATCGTGAAGGCCTTTTCCAACTTAATTGATTCTGTGATTCTGTGAGGATAGCTTCCAAAATGAGTCACATCCCAGGACTATTTTACAACAGCAACTTTCCTTCATCTATGGCATGATAAGCCCAGTAATACTGCATAACTGCTAGCTTAGGCCACTTAAAAATAATGATTTTTATCCTGCCATGTGTGGACTAAGAAGAGCCTTTTTGTTGCTTAAACTTGCTATATGAGGATTCACACCTTGTCTAGAAAATCTACATTCTTTTTATATTTGCAGTCATTCAAAACTATTGAGGTAGTTGTCTTGTGAAAGGATTTTTAGAAAATTTGTGGTGAATGGATATGAGCTAATGGAATGTTTCCTGACCAATGAAATACAGTCTGTCAAGTGCACTAGGGTTCTTATCATCAAGAATTATACAATTTGCAAAAAGTAGTAATCCCTAAATGGAGAGAAAGTTATGTAATATGATGGCCCTGCTATTCAGAACGTTAGGAAAAATGATACAGGCAGAAAGCTTGATAACTCCAAGCTCTTACCCAACTGTTAAAAAACCCCTATAAACCTGAAAATGTATGTCTTAAGTCAGTTTTGCTCCGTATCTTCCATTTAGACTAAAGGTTAAGGAAAGACTGAGGAGCTTTTGTATGTATCCTGGTCTGATTTTTCATCAGAGGAAGCTGAGTTATCCAGGTCACTTAAAAGATGGAAAGAGTTCCCAGCCTCTTTAATAATTTGGCCAAAGATAATAGCTGCCAGTAACTCATGAGGAACTATTACAAAACCTTTATTCTAATGGAAATATAGCTAGACTTGTGAATGTGCTTTGAAATACTAAAAGCTTTTTTTAAGCAGCAATTATGATTGTTTTAATTTGTATGGAAATATGCCTAATGTGGGACCTTTATGTAAAAACTTATTATGTGTGTACACAAACTTAAAGGATATGGCATCTGCTAAATCAGTGCCAAAATCAAATTTTTGAACTTTTGTAATTGAAGAGGAACAGGGAGCAGCATCCTCTTCCTGCATCATCTGTGTGTCAGAGCAGTCAGTTCTTTGTATGATCCAACACGTCACCTGTGGAAAATCCCACTCTGACTTTTGTCGAGTTGCTGTTTCAGTTCTGTCTGACATTCTCTGTCATCATCTGATGGTGGAAGATCTTAATATTAGCAATGAATATAACAAACTTAAATATAATCTGCAGTCTTGATGATATTTAGATACTTCACAATATTCTTATTTAGGATAGGAAGACAGTTGTGATTGTGAAATCAGTGAGGTTTTTTCAAGGCACATAGTTAGAAGAAGGCTGACTAAATCTGTATTGCTGTTATCTCTGCTATTGGTAACAGCAAGGCCACTCATTTAGACTGGGCATTGGAGAAAATATGAAATATTTGTGGCTGATGTGAATTAGAGCTTCCACTAGTGGGACTGCCAATGTGATGACAGGAGAAATGACAAGGAGACTCTTAAACTACTTTGGGAGAAAAATCCAATGGTGGGCAATTTTTATGCTTACTGACTCCAAAAGACGCAGCTGAGCAACACAAGGTCTGCAGATAACGAGTGTTTGAAGAGAACTGGATAAATTAGTTTTGCAGTTTATTTACTGCTTTCTTTTTTAATAGAAATATACAAAGCTTGACATGAATGTGCTGGAGATCTCTCCCATTCAGGCAGGATCTATTTTGTTAGTACAGTTCTTCACTTAGTGCAAAATGGGAGAAAAAGGAGATGAAGATACATCTATTTTGTTAGTACAGTTCTTAGTGCAAAATGGGAGAAAAAGGAGATGAAGATACATCATTAAAGAAATTTATATTTTGTAAACTTCTAATAATAATTTTCAATGTGGATTGCAGACAAACTATTGAATTGTTATGCATATTTTCTAGACAACTTGGGCAGAGATTTAAGTTACTGACTACTCAATTGCTTCAGTGGCTGGACTGTTTCAGCAGTTTTTAACACTTTTGAAAAAGGTAGAGATGCATTTGTTTAACTCTATGTTTCTCCAAGTTTACTTCCTAGCTGGAGCAAATGAAAGGCTTGTGAGGCAAGTGATCTAGGCACTGGTTTTTAAAGATAAAAGCTATTTTGTGTATGTATTGACATAATGTATGTTTCTAGTAGGCAGGCATGAATAGAAAGCTCAATGCTTCTGAAACAGAAGCCCAGAACTTTTGAAGGACCATATGTTTATTTTGGTCCTAATTTGTTATGAATTATTTCAAGTTAATCTTACTGTTTGTTTTTTGTATGTAATTGCAAGGCAGCAATATGTAGAGTACCCACAAGAAGCAATAGTCACTGCAGATGTGTCCTAAATCCCCAGTGCCATGTGCTGGGCACAACTGGGCAAGCCGGGGCAGCTGATGGATGGTAAATTATTAAGTCACAGCAAATGTGTTTTGTGTCCATATCACTTGAAATAGGAGAATTTGTGGGGAAAACAGGTTAGAAAACATTCTTTTTAAAAAGCAATGCAGGCAGATGCATTTCCAGTAAAACGTAATTTCTTGTTCATCCATTTGACCACTGAATTCAGTGAACTAAAACATTTTATGTGCCTGCTGAGATCTGCCCTAAATTGTACTATAGTGTTGGAGGGAATTAAGCTTGCATGTTTTCATTTCTGCAAGTACTCATAATTACAACCTATAAATACCCATAGCAATATCAGAATGGAAGAGGAAGTGGTGATTTGACAAGAATAAGCTGTGCTTCTTTATGTGCTGCTGAGTTGGAGAACAACTGGGCTGCAAGTCTTTACTGTAGCTAAGCTTTTTGGTATGTAGTTAGTGCCTTATAAAGAGCTCACCAAGAAGCTAAATTGATGCAAAAATTTCATGCACTGGACACTGATGGTGCTGTGGCCTCACTGGAGAGGCCATCATTCACTGAGGCTGCAGAGATGCTGCACTGGTTCTTGCTAACAGAAGGCATCTTCTGGCCCTCTTCTCCCAAAGCACTTCCCTTCTTTCTGTACAGTTGGCTTTGGGATGGTTTGAGCCTGTGTGGAAGAGAAGGTATTTGGCAGTAAGATGGGTTATTATGTAGGTTCTCTCCCAAGTAGCTGTGGGATTGCTCTCCAGGCTCACTTGAGTTTTTACTCACAAATAATGAAGCCATCTCCAAGAAATAGCCTTGGGCAATCTGTTAAGGAAATCTTGAATTTTGACCTGGCTACAGGGAAGTGAAGCTGTGAAGGAAAACTAACTTAGGATTCATTTCATGCTCTAGTGAAGCAGGAGGACTAGCAACTCTAAATTTTAGTTTAAAAACTAGTCCTACTACATGTGTACTGTATGAGGAAGAGAAGTCTGGAGAGGCAGTCTAATTAGTCTCCAGAATTAATTGGAAAACTTGAATAGGAAGTCTGGAATTCATTGTCTGTCAAATGACCTCATTAAAACAGTGAGTCACACCACCAAAGCAGAGAGGTGAAATGATTTCCTCCCCTTCGCTGAATTACCATTTCACCTTTGTTTTTTGCCTTTATTATTTTTTTGCCTGAGGCTGAATATAGATGAGTTCAAATGAACTACAGATTCAGTCTGTCTCTCATTAAAATTTGCCTTTAGAATTAGAAAGATGTCTTCTAGAAACAATGATTTAATATTACAAATTAGCAAGATTCTCAATACTTGTAAAAGGGTGCCTCCTTGCAGAAAATCTGCAAAAAAGAATTTTAACTAAGTTTGCATTCATTTTTGCACTTTTTAAAAACTTTATTTTTCCATTTATTTACCAAGACGCAAGGTGATGGTATGAGATTTTTCTTGTATTAGAAGTGCATGTACCCTGTGTATTTCTGGCTATAACCCTTCAAGGAATAATGAATAAGTTCTTGAATCCTTAGCTGAATTATTCTTGTTTTTTAACTCCATGAATTAAATCAGTATATGTAGGTAGATAATTCAACCTGTATTACAGAAGTACTTTTAACATAGATTAGTACATGATCAGCTTTCAAACATCTGATGGCAAATTTCAGTGTATCTTGTTAGAGGCAATTTCAGTAAAATGCTCTGTGTAAAATGATTTTTGTGTATGGAGTGGAGATAGATGTGGATATTAAGTCTTGACTCAAATGGCCACAAGGAACAACACTGCAATTTTTGAGCGATGGCTTAAGAAAACAAAATGGGTATCGCTGACATAAACCTGAGCTGGTTAGTTACAAAGTGAAGGTTTATTGAAATGCTGTGAAGTCTCCTTTCCTGCCTCCGTGAGGGAGAATGTGCATCTTTTCTAGAACTCTGCTTTTTCTTTGTGGGGAACTGCAAAGCAAAAAAGGCACAAGCACGGGAGCACAACTGTGTTAATGACAGACAGCTCTGTGTAAGTGTCAGATGCAAAGTGATACTTAAATCAGGAATGTGCTGAACCAGTGTTGTGGTTTGGATGTCCACGGGAAGTGCACAACAGTGCTACTGCACTATGCAAAATCTCTGCCACATGCAAAATCCTCTTGTTGGGTTGTACTTTTTACTACTGCAGACCCTAGTTTCATGAAAAAAAAATCCTGAGGGATAAAGCATTTTAAATTATTATATGTACTTGCTCAAATGAATGCCTTGTCTGCCTTAAGAATAGTCGCAGTTGCTTCAGATCTCCTATAAGGGGTTAACCCTACAGTTTGATTTATTTTGGCAGCATTAAGAAGTTTCCAGGTGGTGTTAAAGCTTCAAGCAAATATCTTGTTTTGCAAAAGAAGGTGCTTGTGATAACTCTTCAGAGTATAAGGGGAGGAATTCCTCTATTTTGCTATAATGTTATATTAAAAAGTAACTTCTGTAAAGCTGCTGGAGAGTTTCTAGATGCAGTGTCTTCTTGTAGAGGATCTGTGGCTTGAACAGACAATTTAAAAAGTTTTTCTAAGGCAAGAATTGAACTTCAGCCAAAGCTGTCTTAATGTGATGGGAATATAGTTTTGGTGGGTTTTTTTAATGGAAAGGCTTGTTGAGAGGCCATACAAATGACAATAATCCCAGATAAAAATATTCTAAGATCGCTTTAGGGAGTTTATTTCTCTAATAATTGTACTGCAGAGCTTTATGTAAATTTGATAGTAAAAAGTTCTAAAGTGTGTTCATGTGTTTCAAACAGTACCATGCCATATAGTTTTGCATTATCTAGCAGGTCCTTACAGTGATGATATGATGACACAGAACTAATGCAAAGTTTGTTGAAAGCTGTGAATTTTTAGAATAAGCATTTCTTCCTCCTTGTGATTTTTTAGTGGAGAAGTACTGGACTGTGATAAGTTTAGCGTTGATATTATTGCAATGGCTTGTGCCTTTGTGGAATAATACAGCTTCAAGAGGATGGAGGGAGAAGATTTGGGGGTCTTAAAAAAACCTGTTTTTCTGGTCATCTTATTAGGCTGTCTGTCCAGATGGGAAGCATGATATGATATGCACAGATGTATTCCTGAAGTGGCTTTCACTTAGTTCAGGAACGAGACCCTACTGTCGTGTAGCTGCTCTGCCTTTGCTGCTGTTCATTGCAGCCACAGGTAGTGTGACTGCAACAATAACCACGGTGCAGCAGTACATGCAGTTCACTATAGATGTGCATAATCTGTCAGGAAGGGAAATTGGTTTGTTGGGACCATGGTCCCACCAGAAAAACCTGACATATTTCTCAAGTTTAAATACACATTTCCATGGACTTTCCTTACGCTAAGTATAGCACCTTGTAATGCGTTTTTCAGTGTGACCTTTTTTGAAAGGTACTGTGTTGTCATTTAGGTGGCGACTTTGTTCCCTGGAATTTTTAACTTCAAGCTTTCATCCAGGAAATCATGTTTTAGTTGTTTCCTGGAATCACAGACTGGTTTGGGTTGGAAGGGACATTAAAGATCATCTAGTTTGAGTGTCAAGGACCAGGACACCATCCACTACCCTCAAAGCCCTATCCAACCTGGCTTTTTACATCAACCAAACTGAATAATTACATTCCATGCTTACAGGTAGCTGATTTCATAAGAACATTTTTGTAGGTGTATACCTAGTACTGTGAATAAATATTATTTTCCCCATGTGACAGTAAGGAGGTCATTTAGCTTTTAATGCACCTGCAAGAAATTGTATACCAAAAGAATTTCAGAGAAAGATGCAAATCTGTAAGCTTCTATTCACACACAGTTTAAGAAGGAAATCTGCTGAAAGTGGGGATAATATTGATGTGGGCCTGGTCCATGAATTTTGTTCTGGGTTGGGATTTTTTTGGGAGGGGAGAGGGGTGTTGGTGGGTGATTGTTTTCAAAGTAGTGTCATTCACTTAGCTGTACAGCCAGTTTCACCCATCATAAACCAGTGGTGCTACCTCCAGCTTCTTGTTCCTCCTTGCCTTGGACTGACACAAGTGTTGGTGTGGGCTGAGTGGTGGGCCTGGTCAGAGGGCTGAGCCAGGTTGGAAAGCAGCAGGGCAAGAGGAAAAAGAGCTGAGTCTTTTAGCCATATCAGCTTTCTTGTACAGTTCAGTATGCAGCCAACCAAAGTACTAGCTCCAGCATGGAGAGTGGCAAGAGAAACACCTCTTTTGGCAAGAGTGCTGATTTCTGCACAGGCTTAAGCTGTGGAAGTCTGTTTTGACTGTTTGCATTGTATCCAGCCATAGGTTTTGCTTCATTCAATAGTTGGTGTAAGGCCCTGTGCAGTAAAAGCCTGAAAAATAGGTTATAACTGAGCCAGCACAATCACAAGGAAAAGGTCATTATTCATACTTCTGCTGGATGGGAAAGATGTGTATAAGGTTCCTGGCAATCAGGCTAGAGAAATTCCAGCTTAGCAGTAAAACCTTTAATAAAAATGTATAGTTCGCATTTAAAAAAAAACCCTCAATTATGGTGTTACAGGATCATTAAAATTACTCATATTTTCTTCTTTTTTTTCCCCTAGGAATTTATCAAAGAGCTGCTAACTCGGATAAGAGGAATGAGAAAACTCAGTCCCCCTCAAAAGAAGAGTATATAAATAACTCAAAGTAACAGCACTCTGTAAAAGACATGGCAAGGGAAATGGGACTTTGAATACAAGACCTTTATTAATATAATTGTCTTTCTCCACAACTTTTTTGATTTTATTCAGTTTTGACTCAAGGAATTTTTTTGTGTGTTTTAAGGGTTCTTTTTTAAGTGTCAATTTTTTTTAATCAAAAATATCAACAATTTGGATGCTGCTCAACTTTCACCTAAGGATTACTGAAGCAAGTGAAGAATCCAAGAGTTAGTGATGAGGGGCAGCAAGCCTATGTGGTGAATCAGAAGATCTTGTAAATTTACAGAGCTAGGAGACTTCTCCTTGCAACTAGTTGGATAACGTTTCTTAAGTTGGTTGTACATTTAACTCATGGATGTCAAGTTTCTTGTGCTTGTCTGTACATAAATTTCAAAGTGGGTTGTGAATACTGTTTCACATGGATGGAAAGAGAAGTTTGTCAGAGTGAATTATTTAAATGGTGAATATTGCAAATTTACTACCAGAAGGTACCAATTTAGATTACGAAAATGAATGCTGCCATTTTTCTAAATACCCTTAAAGCAGCCCAGTGAAGAATCTCATCATATCTCCTTGTTTAGACTGCAGCATATGAAAATTGGGAGTTTTAAGGGCTTAATTTGTAGACTTAAAAGTTATTTGATTGATCTTAATGCTTTGCCAGGATCACTTCCTCTCCACGTCATGGTGTCTTGGAGCTGTGCTAACTTATATACTGAATATGGGCCTGGAGTGATATCTAGAGAAATGTCCATCACCTTTTAGAAGTGTGAGGAAAGACAGTGATACCAAAATGAATTGCAAGTACTGTATTGCATTTAATGATGTGGTCTTAATCAAATGCAGATTCCTCTCCTATAAAGGTAGGCAAAGAGTAATACAGCCTTTGTTTATGGCTCTGCCCTGAGAAGTGGGGAGACTTCTTAACTTGGGCTCTCTTACTTGTAAGAGAGATCCCTGCTCCCTTCTGGAAGATGTCCTAACTAGAATGTTTGATAAGCTACCATTTACTGGTAGGTGACATTAGTCAGGCATTTTATATCAAGGGTGCTCTGAACATATTTTATTTTTCAAAAGAACTACATGTTTGTGAATTTTACGTATACTGGCAAGCTTTTTAAATGTATTTAATTTTGTAATGTTTACTGATGATTTTATTTACCAGATATTTACTCAAATAAATGGAACAACTTGTGACTTGTTACATGTACACTTTACAAGACTACTGTTGCTGAGTAGGTTTGTAAATGGAATTAATTGCTTGTCAAAAAGAGAAGCCTGTGAGGTGGTAAGCACATAGAACTCAGGTGTATTGACCCTAACTGGTTTTTAATGCACTCAGTATCAGTCAGCCCTCGCCCAGTATCACTCCCAACTCCTGTGACCTGGTACACAGCTTCACTTTTGAAAGTCTCCTTCAGATGAGGCCTTCCTTCCCTGTGCCTGAGAGAATTTAAAAACGGATGGGGGAAAAAAGCTTGGAAATTCTTTCAGATAAATGGTAAATTTAATAAATTTATAAATTTAGATAAATTCAGGTAACTTTTTTTGTCCACCAGAGAGGAACTGTAGGGGAGGGCTTAGACTGGGTGGCTCTCAGTGTCCTAATGAAGGCATGGCAGGAGACACTCTACCTTTCTTCCTTTAGGCACCTTTTTGGATCCTCAAGAAATTCCAGCACTCCTGAGAAAACACTCACCTGCAGTATTTTAAATTTAAATCTTGTATCTTGCTGAAGTTGCAATTTAGGTCTGGTTTTCTAAAGAGTCACCCAGCAGGTTTTTTTTTAGAAATGTGGAATCAAATGTGTACTTCAGAGAAATCAGGGGGAGCTTGTGAATTCATCTTTTCCCACTATTGTCTTCATTATTATCAGTGGAATGTCTCTGGTTCTGAAAGAGGTCCATGTGTCCAGTGTGTCTTGCCACAAGAATCTTTGGTCTGTGCTCCTTGCAGAGGATCTCATGTAGCTAGATCTAAATGACCAAGTTTGTATCAACATCACCCTTTGAAGGAGAGAATGTTACAGAAAAACTTGCTTAACTGCTGAGGTAAGGGGGCTTTTGTCAGATTTGTCACTTAACTCTGGAGGCAGAAATTGGTGGTGGTATAAAGAAGTCTTAATAGCAAGCCTGATATTTGAGTGAGCAGGTACTTTTTCTGGAATGCTTTTTGGTTTGTAAACCACCAAGAACCCTTTTTCAAACTGAAAACAGTTTAGTATGTCTAAAACGGGGAAAAATCTTTTGATTTGAGACTTGCTGGCAATTCTTATGTTCAGAGTTTTGAGCTGGAGTCTGAAACAACCCACAGTTAGAACAATAAGGGTTCTAATAATTTTCACATCCCACATGTGCATTTTGTGACTTCACTGGCAATTTCAAATACCACATTTTTTTCCTTTATAATAAGTGTACCAAATCAGATGCCAATTAATGGCAACTGTACCAGTTCTCTGATTACCTACAGCAAAAAATACTCTCCACCAATATTTTTTCTTTCATGTTGTTTGACTAAAAGCTGCCCACCCAACTGTACACGATGTGTTTGTGTCTTTTATCCTATTCATCTTGCACTGAAGTAGTTGTGGAAAGTAGCACTGTGCCCCTTCTAAAACTAGTAGGTTTGGTGGTACACTTAGAAATGGTGAAGACTGGGACACTCCTTGCTGTTGTCTTCCCTCATGGAGATGGGGTTAGTCACTTCTGAGGATTTCTTCTCCTCCAGCTTTGCAGGTTTTGCTGTCTTAGGAGTGTCAGTGAGCAAAACCAAGCTCTAAGTAGCTTTTTTTTTTGCGGCTGGCCTGATTTTCCTGGGGACTTACGGGGTCTCATTCTTGCTAATTTTTACTTAATGGTGCTACTCTTGGCCTTGGTGTTAGTGAGGGGAGAATTGACCCATTCACTAATGATTTAATTGTGCTTTATGTCTTTATACTGTGTGGGTGTTCTTGGCTCTGGATCAGTATTCAAGGGGGATATAAATAGCACACTGTTACTGAAACAACTTGAAATTAAATCTTACAACCCAGTCTCTTCACTGCCTTGGCTGGGCAGCTTTCATGAGAAGGGCCAAGTTGCTGCAATGAGAGCTTCCTCTGGGCTTTTTAAGTGGCTAATGAAAGAAACTGAAGTTCCTTCTTAAATACATAGTGAAGCTGAGGGTTTTGTTTTGGAATTGAAGTGCCTCTCCAGTGTAAAAAAATTGCCTGCAACAGCATGTTTCTGCAGTCTGCTTCGTGACATAATTAGCTTTTGCATGTTTTACAGCAGGACCTGACAGTTGGCTTAGAAGGAAAAGCAAAGTGCTTGTGTAATCATACTTAGTGGGCCTCATGAGGCTGCAGTGACAGGGTGGTGTATTCCTGTGGCACAAAAGAAAGGACATGAACCATTGGTCTGCCAGCCTCATTTTTGTTCCTTCCCCGCAACGATGGGGTTTAGTCCTGAAGCTGCCATTCATGCCAGGAACGTAAGGTGGAATGTGGAAGGGGGAGTTTCTGTGCTCTCAGAGGATATGGCCAAGAAAAGTAGGAGCAAAATATCTGCTCCGTTTGTGCACTTGAAATTCTTTAACAGAGTCTTAGTAAGAATTCTTAGTACTTTTTGCTGGAAGGTATAATAGTGTCTGGGAAATCGAAATTACTCAGCAAATTTATTTCTAAATGGTTTTTCAGATTCAAGACAGTCTTAATGTAAACATGCAGCTCCAGGGTGAAAAAAAAACTATTGCCAGCGACATCAATAGAAGACTTATTTGAGTGGACGCTAGAAGAAAATGCAGGTCTTATTCTGAACAAACAGCTGAACTTAAAACTCTGGTGAAGTGCTGTAACAAAAGGAAAAATTGCCCCTGGGCTGCATCAGATTTGTCATTGCCAGCATCTTGCACAGGTTGTGTACAGGTACTGAGTAACTGCATTTCTAGAAGGTGTTGAGATATAGGGAGAAGGCCAGAAAAATAAAGCAGATGTTGGGAAGTCCTGAAAAAACATCACTAAGAAATTTATCTGTTAGGAAAACAGAAGAGTCTTGTGTTACTGTGTATATTTCTGTATGGAAAGAAAATGAGAGATGTCAATGCTTTCGTTTATTGGAGAAAAGCCTGAAGAGGAGGAATGCCTGGAAGATAAAGGAAGGAAATTTGAACTGTTGAAGAAAATAGAGCATCCTGATGATGATGAGCCCTTTGAGCTTGTACTGAGGGAATAGATGAGAGTGACATTTATTAGTATCTCCAAAATGAAATTGGATGCTTTTCTAGATGAGTTGTCATTGGACCAGTTATTCAGTTTCAATCAAGGTAATCAAAGGCCTTAAAACTCTAGACTTCTGCTTCATGGGGTTTTGTTTGTTTGGTGTTATTTTTTCTGTGATGTGTTTTTAGTTTTGTTTTGGGGGCTGTTTGTCTGTTTTCTCTGGTTGGTTGGTTCTAGATTTTTGTTAAAGCAGAGGAAACTATTAGGCAACTGATTTCCATGTATTATTGCAATGTAACTAAATGCTTATGGTCAAATCAGATTACTAATACTAGCTACACATTTTATATATAACTCTTCTACTTTTTACTTGATTTTCATGTTACTACTTTTATGTTTTCTGGAAGTAAGCAAATAGTAATTGTGAACGTAATTAAAGTTGCTAAGGAAAGCTAGGGAGAAGTTGACATGAAGAAGAGGAAATGTGACCAGGAAGCGTTTAGTGCAGTCAATTTTATTTTTGCCACTGAAGGATTTGGTCATCAGTGTGTAAATAGAGTGTTTTTGAAGTTTTGAAATTGCTATTCATAGTAATCTAACCTAGTGTTGATGGAGATTTATTTGTTTTGTGGGCTTTTTGGTGGAACCAATGATCAAATTCTATGAACTTTGTTTGCAGACTTCTCTGTTTTCCAACAAAAATGGATGTTAGTTGTTTAAAGAAACTGAGCTACTTTTAGAAGTATTTTTAAAAATGTATATAGGACTGAAAATTATTTTGAAGGTGCAGCTAACAGGTTTTGTTTGCTAGTAAACTCAGATGTCTTACTGAACTGGTATTTTAGTTGAACTTTTTACCTTCTAAGATCAAAATCCAAAATGTCCTGTGATAGCCCTAAGCAGCAGTTTCAGTCTGCCTAACTGTATAATACTGGGTTGGACTTGAAGCCCATAATTACTTGGCAAAAAATGTAGGAGCTGATCCTCTTCAAGGACAGAGACTTGTTTTACTACCCCTTCTAAGGAGCAAAAAGGATGAGAGCACATGAGACTTTCTTGCCTGCTTAAAGGAGGATCCTGCAGTCCGTGTTAGCAGGGCTTTGGCTCTTACAGCAGTTTTGTACCTAGTTTTTGCCACTAACCATCCCCAACGAGCTGCATGTTTTCTGTTGTGTCTTTCCAGACTTAATTTCAAGTCTGCCAAAGCAATAATTGCCAAGTCAGTTTTGGTGCCCATTGTTTCCTGTACCCCATAGTGTGTTTGCCTACAATGTGCATAATTTTTCCCCATTCTTTCACATTTAACAGCTTGATTATTTATCTTAGGGTTCTTTTACTACTAAATGGAAATGTGTCATGGTGCTATTTCTGCCTCAATACCTCAGTATTTCTGCTGTCATTACCAAGTCAATCCAAAAGACTAGAAAGGATGCTGTAAATTTTAGTGTCTTCTGATTTATGGCCTGGAGTTTACTCATTTTTTGCATTATTTCTTTATTTCTGTGAGTAAGTTTTCATCAGTGTAGCATGCAACTCAGTCACAGACTGAAAGAAGAGAACAAAGCTCCTAGAAGTAACCTGTTTCTCTTGCATTCTGAGAAAGAAATATAACTGTGGTTTTTGTTTTTCCCCTCAAATATCTGGGAGATGCATTTGCAGTGCCACAGAAGAGTTCTTGTTTAGAAACCTGAGGGTGTAGTGTGAGGAGTGAAACAAGGGCTTAATAAACTCACAAACTCACCAAATGGACACATTCCTTGTGTTCTTTAGGAAAAGGAAAAAGAACTCCACATCCATGTCTTCAGAGCTCATTGCTTGTCAGAGACTAACCTACTTCTTCTGTTAGGCTTTCTAGGCTTTGTGCTGGGTCCAGGCAGGGACCCTGTGGAGAGGTGAGTACTGGTCCTTGAAGAGTACTGTAGATATGGGCACATTTGTGTACTTGCATACCAGCTACATTGCTTAATCCTGGACCTGGTGCTTGGGTTAAAAAGGCAGGGGTTCAGGCAGAGCGCTGCTAGGATGTGTCACCTTTTCCATTTTGCAGTGACTGTGATGTGTACAGTCTCTGCTGCCACTGCCACTAAGGGATACTGCAGTTTCTCAGGAATTAAATTAGGAAGGAGAATGTTTTCATTTGGGAAGTGCAGTAGTTTGTTAGTAACCCCCACATACCAATAACCTTGTTCCTCTGATGTATGTACCTAAATAACAGGCCTTCCAAATAGGTATAGCTGTAAATGTGCTGTTACCAACTGGCAGTGTTCGGTTTTGTGAGAAAATGAAGCTGTTCAATGTTCTTTTTCTTGAACTAATCTAATTCATGCCTCCTAAACTCCAGTTAACCTTTTAATATAGCTTGCACAGTGGTAAGAAAAACTTTAGCACCTTTGGGGAATTTTTCTTCTGCTGGTTTAGGCTTAGAACCAGGCACAAAATGAGTCTGATGTTGGAAAAAGGCTGTAACTTTTTTGTAAGGCTCCCCTCTTTAGAGTTGTCTCAAAGATATTTGTTTCCATATCAGCAACATACCACAGTACATTGAGAGAATGTTGATATGTTTTATAATGGTAAATCCTTAGAATTTTAATTATTTACCTCAAGTGTCTGCTCCTTCTTTTGTCCTCTGATGTGCCTTGGCCAAGAGCTGATATTTAAAGTATTGATTATTTCTTCATCTGTGAAGTTGTACATTTAGCTCAGCACTTGATCACTCTGAGGCTGGATTTTTTGTGCTTGGCACAAGAAAATTATGTTCAAAAATACATGTCAACTCCTCAAAATTGAAAGTTTTAATGCCAGGGTTGAGTGAAGTGATAGTTGTTTAACGTTTTCCTCTTTTGGTTACCTTTGAAAATCCTGAGTGCTTCTTGAAATTAGTATGTTTTCTTCAGTTCTAATCTTATTAGCTGCTTCCTAATTAATTTTGTACTTTCTTACAGTTTTTTTTTATAGTAGCATTTAGTATCTGCTCTAACAACTTTTCACCTCCCTCTGAATTCTTCTCTCCTGCTCTCATCCTTTGCAACAGAAGTTCAGGTATGTCAAAATTATGCCACATCTGCAGCACCAGCAAAGATAACTAGGCAGGGATTCAAGAGATAGCAAATAAATCAGACTATCCCATGGTACTGCTGTGTTTTCTTTGCTGGAAAATGTTAGGCTGTCGTGACCAGCCAAGTCCTGAATTTCACATCTTCTCCTTCTTACACAAGCAGATTCTTCCCTAGGATAGTGTGTTTATTTTAGTTGTTTAAGTGCCCAAAATAAAGCACTTAAAACTCTGGCATTTGGTTCTAAAATCTCAGATGAAACTAATTTTTGAGGTTGGCTTTTGAAAAAAAAAGAAATAATTTTGGGGCTGTCCTTTGCATCCAACCACTCAGTCTTATTAATTAGAAATTATGGAGCAACTGTTAAATATGCAGGGAGGCAGTGACCCCAGATCAAACAGCAGGTGTGGAATATGCTGACCTTTCACTTCTTCCAAAGTTTCCTCACTTTCTGAAGCTTGCTCGTCTCAAATGCTCAAGAATTATAAGGCAAGTGAAATAGGCACTCTAAGGCTGTGGAGTCTTGAATCTTTTATAATGCTTTGGTTATTCCTTGAGTTGCTTTCCCAGGGACCACTTGTAATTTGTTCATACTGTTGATGAGAGACTGAAACTTCCGTTCCCATCTCCAGCAATTTCAGGAACAGAAATCCTCAGAAAGATGCTGGGCTTGTGATAAAAGCATTAAAGCCAGAGACAATCAGGGAAAACAACACCTGTAGATGCTGGAACTGATCTTACTCTTGATCTGCTCTAATGTGCTTTTTAATGCACTTCATGTAGCCCATGGAGCTCTCCCTGTGCTGGTAGAAGCTCAGACCTGCTTGTGCACAAAACCCTATGAGGCAGACAAGCTAGGTAAAATTAAAATACATTGGTGTCACTTGGCATTAGATGTAGTTTACTCTTTATCCATTTCAATGCAGGCTGCTCATTTTTCATTAGCTGTAAAGCAACATTCCTTTAAAGTAGGTTGGTGATGGGGGCTTTTGTATATCACTTCATCCTTGCTTTACTGCAGTACACAGGGATCCTGGTGGAAAAAAGCAGTTCTTCAGTGAGTACTAGAAACAATCAGCTCTCTCTTTTTGGTATAAATAGTTGAGGACAGAGAGAAGCAAGCTCATTTTTAATATGTGTGCAGATTGAAAGTGATTTGCAGTGGAGCCTAGTTAACACCCCAAGCAATTATACTTCCAAATTTTGCCCTTTGGGGACAGAAGAAAGCTGTCAAATGCTGGGCTCCCTGCAAATCAAAAAAGTCTTTTGAGTTCCTTTCATTTTTAAAAGGGTCACTTACTGAGAGCAAACATCTCTAATAAATGAATAGTGGTTGATGCTCAAAACTTGGCAGAAGGTTTCAGAGCTGTGTAATGGCATTTGGGAAATGGATACACAGCTTTGTGTGCCACGTTTGTGGGGAGCTCCATAGAGGAAGCAAACTGAAATGACAGTGTTTTCATAACATCCTTTTTCTGTAAATGACAGATTAGGTGTGGGTTCAGTTATCCACAGATCTTTCCCTCATGATCTGGGACTGCAATGGTGCTGAGGGGAAAGAGAGAACCAGTGGTTACTTTCTGTATAGAGCTTTGGACAGGGATTATTTTACAAGAATTGTGTGAGTGCTGTTGGGAGTAATTCAAGTTAAATATTCAAGTGTCTCATTCTCCAGTTCATGGAAACCCTCCCTCTGTTAGGGTAGTGCAGGGAATTGGAAGGGTTTCCAGAGAAAAACTGGGCCTGTGTAGAAGGGCAGGTGATCCCACTGGTTTAGTGTCAGACAACTCAAGGTTGAGCCAGAGGTCAGTGCCACAACAGTGCATACAAGATTTGAAGTTATTTCCTTAGACATAGCAAATGACAGAGGTCTTGCATTTAAAGACCATAAAATCCTTCCCCCCACCCCAATGTCTTGTCATTAATTACACAGAATTTTTCTTCTTTACTTAATCTGTTATTCTGGTGCCCGCTGACCTGATCAAGACTGAGATTTCTGTCCCATCTATCCTGTTCCAACCTAAAAATCTCTTTCTCTCTGCCATTTTGTCATGTCTCCTGTGTTGCAGATCTTGGAAAAGTTTTTTCCACAGGAGTATATAAGACAGCATTTTGCATTAACCCACTGCCATGAAACTGGGTGTTAATTTCTACTACTTGCATTATCCCTACATGGATCATGACAGGGTGCTATCCATCACTGCTTAGGGAAAGAGAAAGACTCCAGTGACACAGCCTGCCCACTGGCTCCAGCTGGGACTCAGGTAACCTCACACACAGATTCTCACACCTCAAGTGGTGTCAGCAAGTCCCGTGGCTGAGAGCCAGGGTGTGGGTGGTGCTCCCTCTACAGATCTCGGGTGAGCCTGTCACCAGTGCTGAGTCACAGCAGTGTCGGGAGCAAGGGACAGAGCTGCCTCTGCTCTTCACAGAGCTCTGGACAGTCGATGTGCCAAAGGCTTTGTGTAAGACAGTCTGCTGCCTTTAGGAAAACAAACGTGAACTCTCCTGCATCTAATATTAGATCACATTGTCAAAACAGGTTGTGATCCATCTATGGAAAGGAAGGAAAGAAAATCCCGGTGCCTCTCGTAAACTTCAACTCTAGTGCTTCTCAGACAGACATCTAATGGTATATCAGTATTTTTTTTCCTTATTCCCTGATTTCTAGTTCCCTAAAGGAGCAGAGTTGGTCCTTTCAGCAGCTGACATGTCAGAAGCATTCAGAAGGAAACTACAGGAAGTTGGCAGTGGCTTGGAAAAATGAAACAAATCTGCAGGGGATCTCTTGGCTGATTCAGTGGCTTTCTAACATCTTTCCCTTCCAGCTGGACCTGCCTTGTGGTAGCAAAGGCCCTGTCTAGGCTGAACACATCAGAGACAGCACACTGACCTCTTTAATTTCTAAGGATTAATTAGGTTTTACTGCTTAAGGTAAACACCTAAATTAATGCTGAGGAGCTTTGCTCACATTTCTCTGACTTTTTCCATCCTCCATCACCTCTCAGTTATGACTCACTGGCAGGAGTCATAAATAATGTAGTGTTTTAAAATAACTGAAAAAAATTGAACTGTGTAGTATAAGAGTATAAGATCACTTGTGAAGGAAGAGCTGTGACAGATGTAACAAGTGGGAATCCTGCTGAGGCACTCTTGTTGTTTGGATATATTTCAAAGGTTTAAATAGGATTAAGGTATTTATTATTATTATTAGTAGTAGTAGTGGTAGTAGTAGTATTAATGGAAAAATAATCTTTATCCTTCCAGAACATTAGAGATATACTGCTTTTTTATGCCATAGAGGAATACTCTATGGGCAAATACAAGGTTCTTGTAGTCTAAATAGTCAAGCTTGAAGCTTATGCAGTCTGAAGATTTTCTCTTACTAGCAATACACCCTGTTTATATTGCTGCAGCCTTGTTTAGGCCAAAGGCTGAGGCATTCATAATGACTGCTGATTTGAAGTGTCTTGATTTATTGGTGTTCCATATGGGGCACTTTAAATGGACCTTTATTTTTAGAGTAATACTCTTCACAGTGTTTCACACCTGGAGTACTATAAATTTGAGGCTCCCAGCTTGCTGGCCATGCTTGAAACCCTTTGGAATATTGATGGATGACTGAATAGCATATGCATGGGCAGGAAGGTCTGTGACTTCTTGGTGCTATAGCATTAAAAGAGGAAAAAAATAAGCAGATAGGCTTTATAGATAGTTGAATAAACTGCCATATTCTGACAGGATAAAGCTAGCATCTGTTATGTAGGGCAGGCCAAAGGCTTTTTCCCCCATGAAAATCTTGGGTTAAGTCAAAAAGAAACACCCTCTCAAACCACCTTCTGTTATCCCAAGAACTCCTAAAAATTCAGTAGGTAGCATTATGTAACATACTCATTTTACACTGACCACTGCTTCCTCCTTTGTTCCTAATGTGTGTGCAGCACTTTCTGTTTGAAGTGGGCAGAGGTGTTTTGGTGTGGTTGCCTGCCTCAGTTCAGGACATAAGAGTATTTTTTGCTGCAGAGGATGATCTTCCTGGTGTGTAGAGTACCAAGGTCATCTGGAGCAGCCTAAGGAGGGGAATAAATCAGTGAACCAAGCAGAGGCAGTTGCTGGTAACTGGCTAAGAATAAAGAGTCAGGCTCGGGTATGCAACGTTCACTGTCAGCAAACAGAGCTTGAAATCCTCAAGTCAAATGGTGAATTTCTGAGCTCAGGACAGGCTTGGAGGAATCGGAGTTGTTACCGGATCTCGGGATGCTGTGGTCTGAGTGAAGGTCAGCTTCAAACAGTGTTTGCTGACAAGTGCAATAGATGAGTTGCTGTGTCAGCTGGCTTTAATGGACTTGAATGAAATAAGAAACGGACCCTGAGTGTTGTTAAAGGGTTTTGTGCATGAAGCCATTATCTCTTGGTTTTGTAGCCTTGCTGTTTTTGCCTGACTGGGAGATGGCAGAAAATCTTGTGGAGCTCTTTCTGACCCAGCTGGTGGGTAAGAACAGGCCTGAGTGCCTGACTGCAAAATTTCCAGCCCAGTGAGTAGCCTGAAAAGAACTGGATTATCCAAATGTGCTACTAAAATCCTCTAGATACTCTGGGAAGGAAGTAGCAGATGTGAGGTTTCTTGGGTTTTTAGTCTGGTTTTACATTCATGTATTGCTCTTTTATTTTAACTGACTGCTCTGGTTAGGTAACACTGCCTTGACATACTTGCTTTCAGATGATGGTAGCATGCACTAGACCAGGGCTTGATCCAGCTCAGTAGAAGAGTAAAATAAAATGTTCCTGAGCTGTTCCAGAGAAGGTCCCAGATTGCTCCTTGCTGTGCTTGCCCCCATGGGGCACTGCACTGTTTGTCCCTCTAGCCTTCAGACTCTGGTGTCTGTCCTTGCCATGCCTCACCCATACCCTGACCCCTCCTGCCTTGGCAGCTCTTCATTGCCCACAGGGTGACTGAGCTGCCTCCTGCCTCGGCCCCCTCCACTCCCTAGGGCTCTGCTCAGCTGCAGCATCTCAGTGCTGTTCAGCACTGCAAGGAAGAGGCACAGGCCTCTGGCCGAGCCGAGGGCTGGTGCTTACAGCCAAGCAGCTGCACAGCATCCTCCTGTAAGAAATCACAGGGATCTCCCAAGCTATTACTGCTCTAAAGCACCTGGGTGGTGTTCTGGGGATTCCCTGTTTGGCAGGGAGGAACTCTCAATACAAATGAGCTTTGGCTGCAATTAAAAAAATGCAGTTGGTAAGGGTATTATCTCCTCAAAGTGAGATTTAGGCTTGCTGTTCTGGAGCAATCTTCTGTGTGGCCGTATGAAAGTTGCTTCTGTGTATCAGCCCCACCTTGCACTAATGGTCCAGGGCTGGTTTTGTCACATATCGTCAGGATAAATGCAGCTGAGGCCACAAGCATTGTGACGGCATGGAACATTTCCCTGTCCTGAGGGACTGAATCCGATAAACAGGATGTCAAAGTCACCTAACTCACATAACAGGACTTCTCACTTTCACCTTGATGAAGTAGATTTTCTTAGCTTGCCTGGAAATT
This sequence comes from Cisticola juncidis, assembly GCA_013400215.1. Classification (NCBI taxonomy): domain Eukaryota; kingdom Metazoa; phylum Chordata; class Aves; order Passeriformes; family Cisticolidae; genus Cisticola; species Cisticola juncidis. The sequence continues at coordinate 2,008,478 of VXBR01009757.1, read as the reverse complement.
GTGTTGATATTCTAAAGCAGAAAGCAAAAGTCCGGCGCATAGAGACAAGAAAGGTTATTTTTAACAGTGTGGGAAGTGCTGTACTTACAAGGCTAATGCTACCCACAGGACGTGCCTTGCATTTTGCTAAACAGAAGCAGAGCCCTCTCGAGTTACTGAGCTGAAGGGGAATAGCAAGCTGGTGTGCTAATAATTCCCATGTTACTATTTTTAAAGTTCTGCCTGCGTTGTCTGTAGCATTGTTACCCAGCAGTGCCTCCTGATGCCAGGTTACTTCAGGCTAAGTTGGTGTTTGCACTTAAATCTGTATAATTTACTTGCTTTTTGTTTGCTTCCCTTTCCCTTGTTATAGTCTTATGCACTTGTACATAAAAAAAAAACCTAGGCTTGTAGCCAGAAACTTGAATTTAACAAAATTCAAGTTTGTTGTCTTGTTCAAATACTCAGAGCTGTATTTACAGAGTCCCAGCACCTTCACCTTAGTTGTGGGTACACAAAATGGCTNTTTTTTTTTTTTGCCTTGATGGCTCAATGCTTTCCTGGTCAGCTTGTCTGTGAAAACATCATTCAACATGTTCAGGCAAGCTGATGGGTCAAATAATTAGAGCTACAAATCTTCTTTTTGCATGCCTGCCCTGGTCCCCAGTGAAGGCCTGCAGAGAGGCTTGGTCTGCTGCTGTGGGGCTTGGTGGATCCTGTGCTCTGCTGGCAAAGCTGTCTGGGAATTCTGGTTCCCTTGCAAAGGTTCTGGTGATATGCACCAACAGCTGTGAGGCTGCCCTGAAAGGAGAGGTGCTGGAGGAGCAAGCAAGGCTCTTATTAGCAATAAAATCTGAAACATTTGTGAGAGTCACTCTGAAAGAAGGAGCATTTTCTGCAAGAGGGGGGAAAGCTGAAGTGCAGCTTGTCCTGTGCAGTAAGGCTGTTTCTCACCCATTCTATGCACAGGGAGATTCTGGCACATCCCTTGCCTGTCAGCCTGTTGCTGCTGTGATAGAGCATCTCTTACCTGGAGGTGGCAGGACTGCTGACTTCTGCCGTGTTCCTATAGTGACAAGCAGCCTTCCCAGGTGCGTGCAGCAAATAGGGAAGGGGGAGAGCTGAAGAGGAAAGGAGGCAGCTCATTTCTGGGGTCTCAGGGGCAGAAGGTCTGAGAGGGAGAGTAGGGAGGTGGGAACAGAGAACTCCTTACATGTTGAGCGGTCTTGCCACAGCCTCTGAAGCCCCTTGCTGTGGTCTCCTGTCTGCTAGCACACAGAGGTGTCACATAAAGGTTATACCAATGCACCATTTTAGGCTTTGTTTTTATTCCATAGGGGGTTAGTTTATTTATGTGCAGCACAGCAACAGCTGAACCTGCTGTAAGAAGGTACCTTGTAAGACCTTTTTAAATATTTACTGATATTTAAATACTAACAGAATGACACAAACAAGCAGGAGTAGCTAAAGTGTTGAGGCTGCGCTCAATTTTTAAACAGTTAAATTAGGCAACACTTCAGAAGACAAATGTGCAAGGGCCATTTGCCTCATACCAAGTGGTCTGCACAGTGACAAGAGACCATCTGGCTGATCTGGATTTTTATGTGGGGCTGACTGCTCAGTTTAATGGACAGTGCTCTTAGAATGATGATCCTGTAGATTCAGCTGCTTGGCAGCTCCTGGATCTCTCTCTTGGTCAGCCACAATGGGAACCAGGCCCTTTCCTTTATAAAGATGCATCTGCTGTGGGCAAATCTCGCTGTGGTATGTCCTTGTAGACCTACGCTGGAGCTCTCGCTCTGCCAGCTTCCCTCTATTTTCCCTTCTGCGTGGGTGGATGTTGCCAAAGCGGATGGATAGCGATTGTGCTTCCCCCAGGCAAAGAAAATAGAAAACATTCTCTGGCAGCTTTCTTGATTTCTTATTCCAAATTTGTGTTTATCTTATCAATATTCATGGTGCTCTGTGTGTTCTCAGGGTATCTCATAGGCCAGTGTGAGACTAAGTAGATTCAGGAAAGCTCTGTTCTCAGTAGGGGTTGTGAAGAAACTGGACTTGCCCAAGATAATGCAGAAAGTACAGGGCAGGGGGCTTTGCCTCTAAGTCTGCTGAAGATGTCATTCTTCCTGGCTGCTGCCACAGGAGCTCGGCAGTGTCCCGCCCACTGCTGCTGGTGGCATCCAGAAACAGTAAGGGGCAACTGCGTACATGGCTTGACAGCACCTGGGTGGGAGGAGTGGGTGTGACTTACTGACCTCAGTCTTCCAAGAAAGGCCAATGACTTTTGTAGAAGGTAAAATAGTGATCTTGGGTCCCTGCTGGGAAGAAGAAAAAAAAAACCAAAAACAACAAAATCAGTACCCAGCTCAGGCCTGGATGTGGGAACAGCCCTGTTTAGAGAATCTCCACGAGAATGTCCACGGACGCCAAGGGGCAGGAATATCTCTACCAGAGTCAGAAAACGTTGTTGGCTCCGTGGGTAGACTGAGGACATCTCTGCACCTGGGTCTGGACTGCCAAACACAGGCTGCCCAGGACAGCTGCCAGCTATAAGGATCAGGGATGAGGTTAGCACAGAGGACAAGGCAGGGAGCAAATGTGTCCTGGGGAAACACTGCACTTGAGCTTCGCCTCTCCCCACAGCAGGAGGAAAGAAAATGTGTGACACTGGAATAAAATTGTATGTACAAGAGCTCATGTCAAACCATAAGAGCTGTGTCTGAGAAGGAAGATGAAGATAGGAACTGATTGTGTGAGAGAGGTGCAGGGGAGAAGCAGGTGAGCAGCAGGGAACAGCTTGAGATGAAATGAAAAAAAAAAGTGGAACAGGGTACAGGCAAGTGACATCAGATGTAATAAAAATCTTGGCAAGGACTGGAAAGCATAAAATGATGTGTGGCTGAGGGAAAAGAAGATATAAATATTAGAAATAATTTTAAAATGTTCAGGGCTGCAGAAACAGTGGAAGATAATACAATGACATTTAAACAGAGTAAGCAGTGGCACTCATTTGGTAGGATAGATCAGTGCTATATTTGTTTGAGTAATACAAATACACTTCAAGGTTGCTTAAAAGGATTATATGGCCAGAGCATAGTGAGTGCTGGCTGTAATAGCTGACAGTAAATAATTACAAGTTGGAGGGCTAGAGTTACTAATTATTGAAATTTCCTGACCTTGCTCATTATGAGATGCTCATTTTGGTTACTGGGCTGTATGACTGGGCTGTAATTTTTCATACCAGCAGTCTGCCCCAGGCTGAATGTGTCTGAAAAACAGCATTTCAAGACAACTGAGATGAGACTTGGGATCATGAAGAAGATGGAAGTGGGGACAGACAATAGAAGTATAAAAGCATCCCCTGTGTGCCTGAGGATGAAATCAGGAAGACAAAAGCCTAGCTGAAGCAAAGACTTGAGGCAGGCTTTTAAGGGTAACAAAGAAGGAATCCTGCCGGTATGGTGGCTGCTAAAAGAAATTCAGGGTAAATATGGATCTGCTGACAGAGAGAGGAGGCAGCCATGTTTGACACAGAAAAGGGTGAGGTGCTCAAGTACTTGAAAAATAGTTACAAAGAATGAAGGACCCAAATCCCTCCCCAGTATATCAAGGGGTGATCCCCACAGACTGCACCATGGGGTGCTTGGATTGGAACCAAGGTGAAAGGAGATGTGTACTGCATAGAAAACCTACCCTGAGGGGTTTTGAAGGTTTTTGTGGCTGAGATAGACAAAGCTGTGACTGACTTGATGGGGCTTTGCTGATAGCCCTGCTCTGAATGGGGACTGGACTACCTTCCAGCCAGCACCTCCTTGGTTGCTCTGAAGCTGTGGTAGAGAGTATTGCTGTGACTATGCTGGTAAAAGGTATGGCATTTTTATTTGAGAAGATTTAGAGTCTCTCTATTTTAGATATGAAATACAAAAGAAGTCAGGTTTTGGGTCATGGTAGAGGACCCAAAACACTGTCCACCAAAACAGCAGACTTAGTTCTAAGTCTGCAATGACAACCTTAGGTCTTCCTATTTGACTCTTACTCTGCTGTCAGGAAGCATGTGCCTTGGGCAAAATATCCCCTCTTCCCTGGTGCTGCAGATGGGAAAAGAAGAAACAGGGTTGGGCTCTCAGTTGTGCTTTTCTTAAGAGTGGCAGCAGTCAGCTGCATGTCTAAACTCTGGCAGGGTTTGCTTGTATTTTTCCCCATTTGACATCTGAATGTTTCTGACATGCTTGGAGAGCTGATAAGGTGACAGTCTTGAAAAACACTCGAGGAAGCAACTAATTCTTTCTCTGGAGCAGGGATGAAGTCGTACCTCACCCAGAAAAATAAAGGTGAAACTAAAATAACTGTGAACTAAAACCCAACAGTTCTGTGTTGTAAATAAATGGAAGAGCCCTGTGGGGAAAAAAAAAACCCAAAAAACAACCATGTGCAGTAAACAAAAGAAAATGACAGAAGTAATGTATTTTTTCTCTCAGATTTCAATTACCCATGTCATGGCTGGTGCTTGGCAGTCAGGTTTAAGGATCTCTGCACTAGTCTTGCACACCAGGCTGTAGTTTTGCCCTGAAACCAGGAGAACAGCATCTTAATAAAAACAGCACCGGTGTATTTGTAGACTCCCTTTTAGCTTAGGAGGCCCTTGGCATGTGAGGAATGGGTGTAGGTAAACAGGAAATGTACCTGTAAGTCTTCTGTCTGTGGGGCACAAATGTTACCGACCTAGTTACAGGAATTCAGAGATGTGGTTTCAGTGTAGTGGGTCAGAGAGAGAGAGGACAGAGCCCAGCCAAACAAGCTGAAGATCTGAATCTTAGCACAGAATATCCTATACTTGGAGTATAGGATATTCACTTGCTGCCTCTCGGTATATCACTCTTGGCCAGCCCACAGAAAGAAAAAATCCTTATACAAGTTTAAAATCAGGAACCAGGGCGGAAGAAAGTGTGCAGTTCTTGGATTGGAGAAAAATCACCAGGGGAGCTTGTCCTCAGGTCTGTGCAGTTCAGGAGATTTCTATGTGACCTGGAAAAGGGGTTAGCTGTGAGCTACCAACATTTGCTGATGGCATTAAATTGTTCAAACTAGTAAGAAGCTGAACCAGCTGTTGTAGGCATGTAGAAGAACCTTGTAAAAGTGACTGAGAAAAAAAAAAATTACATGTGACATCCAGCATAAATGAATGTTCAGGGATGCATGTAAGAGCAAAACAGTTATGACTCCACATATAAAATGATAGCTCTGATAAGAGCTGAGGGAGCAAGGAGATATAAATCAGGGACTTGATCTGGGATTACATCAAACACCTGACACACTGGTAGTGATCAGTACCCTGTGATGGTTAAATAAAACAGACATATGAAGTGTTAGGAGTTATTAATATGTAAGGGAACAAAACAGAACTTACTAGTTTTTGTAAAATAGAACTTTCTGTTCTGACTTTACTAGACTGGTTTCCCAGGCTTTTTCTTGGAGACCTGATAATGAGTGTTCACAGCCTTTGTGCCATTCCCTTGTCTCAGAGAGAAAATGTAGAGGGCTAATGAAGGAGGAATTTCTTCTCCTAGGATGTCATTTAAATTTTCCTTACATATCAAGGACTTGTTCCTCTGTCAAAAGAAGCCAATTCTGCAGTGTGTGGAGGAATAACATGAGCCCTCCAACAACTGCTGTGGGGAGAACTCAATAGCCCCTATTCTGGTTGATCTCACAACAAAGGTTGAATGAAGGATCCCTGTTAAATGCAGTAAGAACAATACAGGTGAAAACTGATATTGGGGTGAGGTTATAGCTCAGGATTATCTTCAAAAAGTGGGAATCTTCAGTAACATGCAATAAGGAGTTTTTGGAAGAATAGAGTTGAATAGCATTAGTGGCAGGAATACTTGGAGGTCATTTAATCTAACATCTTTCTAAAAACAGCATTAATCTCAACATCAAAGTAGATTGGTCTGGGCCTCTTTGTGCTGCAGCAACTGTGTTGAGCAGTTTCAGTGCTCAGCCACAGGCTAGTCCTAGTGCAATAATGTGGATCACTGTGTCATGGCCCAGCTTGTGAAGAAGTAATGGATCTTGCAAGGTCCGTTTTCTTCTTGTTTCCATTCCCATTGTCCGTTTTTCACTGGGGCTGTGATGTTGGCAGTTTGTGCAGGATGTTGAGAAAAAAGGACAATTGTTGCCATCCTGGGCTGGGAGGGTTAATGGCAAATATGTGCTGCAAGCAGAGGACTTCAGGCACTTGAACTGATCCTGAGAGGGAGATGGTTGGGTAAGACTGACCCCCAAGTGCACCCTACAAAGAAGTCTGAGGAAAATGTGCAGCTTTTCCTGTCTCTGAGAGCTAGTCCTTGCCCAGCTCTTCAATGGCAGGAGGACACTGACTGATTGTCTCGTGTTTTCTCTGGTTGCTCTGAAAGTGCCTTCCCCAATAGACATAAACTCTGGGCCTTGCTGTCTGCCAGAGAAGCTGAGCAGTATGTGGGCTTTAGGTGAAACTGTTTACTGGGTTGGAAAAGCCAGCCCTTGCTCCCTATGGGTCATTTATTTTCAGCCTCCCTTAGGGTTGTGTTGACCACTGCTTCCAAGGTAGGTTTGTACTGGAAGTGAGGGTCAGCCTGTGTGGGGATTGGTGTTCAAAGACAGTAGACACGTGATTGTGTCTTAAATACTCCTTGTGACTGCCTTCTGTGTGGTTTGTTGAACAGGATGAAGAAGCACAAATAAAATCAAGTACCCTGGTTGTGTCATGTCCCTTCCTAGTGCCCTAGCTCAGCTTCCCTAGCTCAGATGTGTTCCTGCAGCTTCTTGCTGGTGAGCTCATGTGGCAGAACTGGGGCTGTGGCAGGACAGTGTCCCAGGAGCTGGTACAGGGGGCAGCCAGCTGCCTGCTGCTCCCCAGCTGTGTTCTCTGCTGTGGCCCAAACAAGGGTTGCCTTTAGTATGTGCAAACTTTCTGCCACCTGCTCACAGCATGAAAATTTAATATGCTTATGCACTGACTAAATTATGCTGTACACTAATTCCTGAAGAAAATGTTGATAAGGGTGCTTTGAGAAAGGCTTTTTAATATCCTTTCCAAGTGACTAAAGGAATTCCAATTAGACCTTACATGTCATTTTCATTTCCCTTGTCATTGCTGTCTAATTCTGAAAAATGCTTCCATCTCTTCTGCTTTCATGTATCATCTGCTTTTCTTATTTGTCCACCCATAATCCTAGTGGGTGACATGACAGCTATTTCCATGGCAAGAGCATTACGAATTCTAATAATATCTTTCACTGAAGTAGCACTTTTATCCCTGGTGGAGCTGTGCAAAATGAAGTTTTATATACATCATTTCATCACTTCATATGGTTTTCTAATCTCACATTGTGCAGCTCCTGGTTGCCACATTTCATGTAGCTTGCTGGAAAAAAACCACAATACTCCTTTTTTACTTCGTGGTTTTAATCTAAAAGAAAAGTCTTTTCGTCTTGGAAGTATGGTTTATTTAGGTTTTGGATTGCAAACAAAGCTATTCAGCATTAAAAATGTTAAGAAAATGCCCTATGAGCTAAAATAGGTTTATTTTGGTTTGTGTAACAGAAAGAAAAAAAAAATCCAACCTCTCTGAGTTTTAGCTAGACAGCTTTGCATTTGATTACTTCTATCCCATGCATCTTTCCTCTGAAAAGTAAAAATGTATTTTTGTGCAGAAAATGTTATATTAAATAATTGTTTTGTCTGCCACTGAACACAGCTAATTTTTGCACGGGGTGTGGCCAGTGCTGAGCACTGAGCTGCATCATTGTGCAGTAGCTGCTGGGATGCTGTGAAGGGAGCACAATGTCCAGGCATTAGAATAGAGAGGATTTGTGTAGGCTGAATATTAATGACTCAAACTGCAGTTTTTCCAAGGCACTAGGCTCAACTTCTCTCAGGATGAAGGACAATGAACAGGAGTTCTTCCTGGCCAAGGGTCATGGTTTTGGTTCAGATGTGGGGAAAATGTTGCTGCTGAACACTAGTACTAGTTGAGTTTTTTGCAGTACCTGGGATTTCCTTATCCTTGCTACTTAAAAACATGTCTGTGAGATGAAGGAATAATGAAAAATATGCAATTACTTCCTTGGGTGTTGGCTTAGGACAAACAAGGTTTTTCCTAGAATTCTCTAATAGTTCTGCTCTGTGACTTAATATATGTTTAAATTGGATAACTACTGCTGCAGCCTCCTCTTGAGAGGAGAGAGGAACCAGAGTTCATTTGTTGAAACTCTCCTCTGGTATATTTGTTCTCACACAGTACTGAGGTTACCCTTGGCTGGTTTCTTATTTAATTGCTGTTGATCAGGAATAATTTCACAGAAGGAAAAAGACTGACACTGCAAAATAGTGCCAAAGAGAACTAAGTAGTGCACAAGGACTAAAAGTCTCCTTGTGCATTACTTTATTAATATTCTTGAGAACTAAGAATATAACTTGAGTCAGTAAAATGCTCAGTGAGTCACTGCTTCAGAGCCCCATCAACTTGCCAGGGGTGGCTGTGCAATTTGTATTTTGCCCCCGGAGAACCTGTGAGCTCAGTCATGTTCAAATCAGAAGTACTTATGTATTTAGTCCATATTTGAGTTCATTTTTATTAATCCAAGGTTAAGTATGGATTGCCCTTTTACTCTGTGGTATTACATCACTTGAAAGAGAACTTTTACTTTAGGTTGTCCTATATTTTGCAATGTGTATCCAGAAGTATCCCATAAAGGGGGTATTTCACAAGGAGTAAGTATATGCTCTTTGTTAAGACATGCCCAAAAGACATCAGTGAATGATGTTTGAAACCACTGAAATCTAAAGTGAACACTCCATGAAATTCTGGGGGAAATCACAGCATGACCTGTCCATTGCTCTTGCTGGCTTTGGATCCTGGGTCTAAAGAAAAACACATGTGCAGTGGTTTAAAGGAAGGAATTACACAATGTATGAGGGCATGGCACAGTGTGCTGTGGCACTGGACAGTGTCCCTGGTCATGCAGAACATTTTTGCACAGGGGAAAAATGCTGCATTTTTAAATTCATATTGTATTTGAAAGGAACCTGCAGACATGGTATCTGTGTGAAAAAGCAAAGCAAATTTGATGACATGTTCAGCATCAAGATTGCCTTCTTTGGATGTTTTTGTGTAGATGCTGAAAGCCCCCAAAAGCAGAAAAGTTATCCTATGAAGCCCTTAATCAGTATACTGAATGTTATGGGTTTGAAGAACACCTAATTGTGATATTGGAGATAGTTATTTCTGATTTTTTTTGAGATCCCTTATTTTGTGCCTAAAATAACATACAATGCAAAAGTGCTACAAATCTAACTTCATAGAACTTGTGACTAATAGCAAAATGTAGTAGATAACATTCTTGATCTCAGGGATACAAAAACATCTGGAAAGTGATGATCAGAAATATGATGTAAAACCCCAGATCATTCTAGGATTCGCCTAGATTTTTGGGAACTTTTTGCCTGCCCTTATCTGCTGCTCTGCTTAGAAAAGCTGGTCCTTCCATGATGTATGCACTAGGGGCATCCCAGAAGCAAGCATCAGGACCAGAACCTCTGGCTGCTTTTGCACTGCTACTTCCATTTTCACTGCCATATCAAATTGATTGAGTATCTCTGCTCTGGAAAAAGTGGTTTTAATTCTTCCTTATTCTTCCTTACTTTCCTCAGAGGAAGTCCCATCTATTGTCTACTGTAACTAGCTGTGCCAAAGCATCTCTCTGTTTCCAGTCTGGGATCCCTTCCCTGCTGTTCCAGGGCAAATCTCACATTCCTAAGCAGCTCAGTTCAGTTGCCTAAACAGCCATCTAGTGCTGTACAAGTGCCTTGCATATCATCAGATGTGACACAGAGACTGTGCATAGCCCATTCCCTACAGAGGGGCAGGAGGAGCAGGGTGCCCTAAACCCAGCATCAAAGGGGGGACTGGGGAGAAGCTGTGGATGCCCCATCCCTGAAAGTATTCAAAGCCAGGTTGGATGGGCCTCTGAGCAACCTGGTCTTGTGGAAGGTGTCCCTGCCCATGCTGGGGGACTTGGAAATACATGATTTTTAAAGTCCCTTCCAACTCAAACCATTCTACGAATCGATAATATTGAGATGGGGGAGCTGGTCCCACCCTCTCCTGGTAGTATCCCTCTGTGCCAGAGTCAAAATGAGGACCACATGGATGGATGAACCTTGGCCTTCTAGCAGGATGCTTGCCTTGAAATTCCCATAGGCAAAGAGCCTTCAGAGAGGAGAAATGGTGCAGAAAGGTAGGATTAAAGTGTTTAGGAAATAAGGACACTTCTGGGACAAGAGGGACCTGTGCAGACTATACCATGGGTAAAATGAGGTCAGGCTGTGCCTCTGAAAAGTCTGGGAGGGAAATAAACAGATTGGATTGAACAGGGAAATGAGGCTGCCTGTGGTCCCTCTTGGCCAGCAATGCTCAGTGACAGAGCTAGGGAAAAACAAAGCCATGCTTTTACAGCAGCTCTTAGTTTAAAAATGAGAATGGGAGAATGAGCATTCCTGGGCTCAAATGGGTACCTGGGCAGAGCAGCCATCCCAGTGACATGGTGGGAGGAGTAGGATCAGTGGGATATGGTGTTGCCAGGCTACCAATCTTACAGGAAAAGAAAGCAGGACATATTGGTGGGGGAGTGAGGTTGTATTTGAAGGATAATATGAACTGTAATGGCATAAAATTGTTCCGAGAAGAGGCGCACAGTTGAGCCCCTTGTTAATGGTGGCATGCTCCTGAAAAGGCCCTGATTAAGGACAGGGACTGTTCATCACAACAGGACTGGGCAGTGTGAGGTGAGAGGAGCTGCAGTTGCAAAACAGAGCAAAGGGGGTAGTTGTGCTGTTCCTCTGGACTGACACAAGGGCAAGGTGTGGAGCTAAAAAATTTTGACATGCGGAATTTCCTGCTGTGTAGAACAACTTGCAGGAGAATGTACTGATCTCTGGACCCTAATGGTTCATGAGACCTACTTCAGGAGGTAGCTGTTTCAACATGATTAGATTTCAGCAAAAGCAAGCCAAGTGAATTCAGAACATGAATATTCAATTTCAAGACCGGGGTGCTCTGTGGAAATGAGGCAATTTATCAAAAAAGAAAATAAAACAACCTTGAAAACACTAGTCTAGGAAGTGAGAAAATTGAAGCTTCTAAAAATTACAGTATTAGAAGTTGAGGTAAATTCTGCATTACAAGTAGAAAGAAAACATAAATCCAGTAAAATTCCTTCAAGGCTTAATAAAGAGGTTGAGGCGATCAAAAGAGTGGATTGATATTTTAAAAAAATGGGAATATTTCAGATTTAGAGAGTCCATAAATTAAGAAATTAGGAGGACAGATAGAAAACCCCTAAAATTTGAAGAGGGCCTTGCTAATGATGCTTGAGCTGTTAGTGACAAGTTCTTCAAATGTATTAAGAACTAAGAAACCAGACTTGAGATCAATGGGACCACTTGCTGGCCAAAGGTGAAAGATGGTCTCAGTGCATCATATCCAGTAACATCACTGCATTTGCCCATGTCTTTGCTGATAGGGAGATTTCAAATGATCTTTTTCACCGCAGGAAGGTCAAAGGATTAAATGAGGTTTGACTAGGGAGGTAGGTTAAGGAGTTCCTAAGACTAGATGGCATCTAGCCTGGATGTCTGAAGGATCTCCAAGGTGAAATTACTGCTCTTCTGACTGTGTGACATGTTGTTCCAAGTACCTGCCATGGCACCAGACTGGTGGATCTCCCTTGTAAGTCCTACGTATGACCCCTACCTATGGGGCTGGAGAGGAAATACGGTAAACCAGATTTCCACCCTTGGCCAGTTTTGGAAAAAAGAAGGTCACTGAAAGTGTGGATGAACAGAGCTGGCTTGAAAAGTCTCAGTCACTGCAGTGAGATCCTGCCTTGCTGTTCTGCTCAAGTTCTGTACATGCATCAAAGACCATGGATAAAAAGTTCTAGCTGGTACACAGCAGCTTGGCTCTTTTGTGTTCAGAATGCCTTGATGGACCATTGGTCTAACCCAGCAGGGTGATTATTGTGCTCTCAGACAAGGTTTAAACCCTGTAAGTCTTTGCAACCAGAATTAATTTTATGATGCATGGCACTGTGCAAAGTGAAGAGCTGCTGTGGGCTGCTGCTATGGCATTGCAGTCTTTCTCCTCTTGGAGTCTACCTGCTCATTATGTAAATGTTTATTCTTCCTTTCTCCAATTTTGTCTGAACACTGGACAGAGGAAAAACTATATCTGATCCCTGAGAACTTACATCTGGTTTGCCCAGACTGACAAATCACCAAAGGTAGTTTGTTTGTTGTTAAGGATTGGCAGAGATGTCCCAGAAAAAAAGAACTTAGAGAATCCTTTAGAGCAGCATGTGTTGTTAATGGGGGTTTAATTACCTAGGCATTTGCTGCAAACAAACATGACAGAACACAGATGGTCATCCAATTCTTACTGTACTGGTGGAGAGTTTTGACACCAGGTGGTAAAAGGAACTGGGAAGAAAAACACTGAAAGATTTATTTCTTGCTAGAAGGAAGAGTTGAAAAGTTTGTGCTAGAGAACAGTTAATGTGATGGTGATCATGAAATGATATGGTCTCTGATCCTCTGGATGAGAAGAAGAGGTGACAGAACAGTCAGGGGTCCTGGACAATGAGAAAATTACAAGTATGATACTGATAATTAAAACAGGGGAAGCAGATGACTTATTTTTAGTCTGTCAGTTCAGTTCTCTGACAAATTCTGAAACAAATAATTATGTGATATTTTGTAGGCACCCTTGAGATAACAAAATAAAGATTACTGTTATGAATTTGTCAAGAACAAAATGTTAAAACAGTGTTGGTTTGTTTTTTAAATAGCAACCAATTGGCAGGTAAGAAAGAATCAGCAGGAGCTGGCATTTGACACTCTTTTGCATGTCCTTGTAAGTAAACTACAGAAAAATGGTCAAAATTAAATTGCTGAGATGTAGAATCAAAATTTATACAGTACCCATTTTCTCAGGTGGCATCCAAGGTTTGTAGTCAAAGTGATAGGCTGGATCAAGTGGGGACTTGGGTAGTATATACTTGAAGGACTTTCTGGGAAATAAAGGGAGACAGTTCAATGGAACAAGTTCAAGGTACTACCTGTAGGTAGTTAATAAATGGAAGCAGTCAATATTTGCCCTGAGGCAGTCTGCCAGCATGTGCGCCAGTCGATGGAGCCATGAGAAGGGAGGTGAGTGCCAAGGCAGCAGCCTGCCACAAGAGGATCTGGGGCTTACAGAGAAGCACAGGATGAACAGGATCAGCAGCTCCATGTGCAGAAGGCCAACGTTGCAGCTGGTGGGGGAAGGAAGGTGAAAACCCAGGAATCGACCAGATACCTGCTGTTGTTATTTCTGAATAGGCCAGGGCAAGAGCTTTGCACCTCATTTTGGGTGGTAAGAATGAAGAAAAATGAGGAATGCCTGGAAAGATGAATGTAAGAATGATTAGAGGGCTAGCAGGCATCACCCACTGGGTGAAACAATGAGATTGGTTAACTTTTGAAGCAAAGGGATCCAGGGAGGGTAAGGAAGCAGTCTTTGGATACATGAAAGGCTCTTGAGAGAAGGAGGAAGAAAATAAAACATTTCCATGGTTATGGTAGCAGGGGCAAGGGGTAGTGGTTATGACTCTGCTGGATGTGAAGCAGAGATGATCAAATAAGACACAGGAAAATCTTTCTAGAAACAAATCACTAGAATAGATTCCAGTGTGGCAGTGTTGGTGATGCCTCATTACTACAAGTGGTTAGGGCAGGTTAGCCAAATCTGTCCTGGAAAAGATAGAGGCACAAAGCGATCCTGCTGTGAGACAAAATGATTCTGAGACTTCATTTTCTTCCCATATTATGTTGTTTCTGACTTCTTAATTTTAAATTAAAAACCTTTTCTGAACTGCATTCCCTTCCTCTGTGCTCTATTTTGTGTTCTCTTTGATGTGGTATGTTCTTTGAATAGTGCCGCTGATACTTTTCTGTTCATCTGTTCTACTCGATTCAAAATCTTTGAAATTGTCTGCATGACACTTTTATTCCTAGTCTGCAATAACAATCTGATACTTGACACAATAATCACTGAAGAGCATGATTGCTTCAGTGCTTGATGAAAGCCTTGGCAAGAATTAGAAATACAGTGTTTGTTTTCTGAGTACCCCTTGGCTTTTTTTGGGATTCTACCCTTTAAATATTTTATTTGTCATCTCTTCTAGCTCCACCTGTTGTATTCTGTTCTCCAAAGCCAGTAAGTTCATTAGGAAGGCATTTCTTGTTCTCTGTACTTGCACAGTCCTGTTCCCTCTTTAGGCACACTGCTTCCCTCAGTGTTGCCTGGGCTAAGTAAAGGAGGATTTAATGGAATTACTTAGTGAATTTGGAGAGAGCTTTATATTGTTGGTAACTGGGACTAATATAGGTGTTTGCCGTGTGTCTGTCAGAGCAGAAGGAGTTAAACAGATAAAATGCTGCTATCTGTTCTCCTGTGTGCATTCTTTTACTCCCAGGGCAGTTTTCTTACCTTTGCTGACATGCATGTGCCCGCCCATTCTTTCTGTCTCTCTTGTTAGGAGAAGACAGAGCAGTAAGTCAACATGTTTCTCTCTTCTGTTGGGAAGTATTAAACTTTCAACAAGGCTTCATGTTGTGATACAGTGTGGTGAAGCATCTATTCCTGTCACCATCACGTGGAAGTTTTGTGGTGAAAAATTGCATCCAAATAAGATCAGCCATTTAGTTCTGCTTCTGAAAAAAATCCCACCTTTGAATCTATGTTGGAGCCACCTGTTTTAAGTAGACTCTTAAAAAGCCATAGGAGGGTGTCTCACAACTCAGATGGGGTGTTTCCAATTTAAGGATGAAGCAGGAATGGGACTTCTGTGAGCAGGAAGCACAGGCAATCTGGACCCTACAGCAGGCAGAAAACCACATCTGTGCCTCAGCCAGCCAGCTGTGTGCCTGGATGAGTTGTGATGTGTGTTGCAGAGAGTGAATGAGCAGACCTGAGGTGCTGGTCATCTCAGCAGCCTTGGGAATGGCTGGCTGCAGCTCCACCTCTGTGCTGATAAGGGCTATAGAAGATAAAACAAGCTTGCAGAAAGGTAAATGAAAAGATGAGAGTCTTAAAATATTTGCTTTTCCCTTCTGTCAGAGTTTCTCAATTCAGGAAGTGAATGGGATGTCCCTCTGAGATTTTGTTTGCAGGAGGAAGTGAGTGTCATACAAGGGCAGCAGCTCAGGGGAGGGTGAGAAGACAGATGGACATAGAATAACCAGAAAAAACCTGTGAACTGCTGAAGGCCATGAAAAATCTTGTCTCTTCCTGAATGTTAAATTCACCAATAAATCCCTCTGGGGCCATTGCAGACAGCCTTTGCCCTTGGGTTTGGAGAGGCTGCTCAGACTGGCCACTGTTCTCCCAGTAAGGCAGCTTTTCACAAAGGGACACACGGACTGGGAAGGGGTTTTATTCTCTGCTCAGTCCATTTGTTGCACAGCTGCACAGAAGAAGGCCCACATAAGACTCAGCAGAGTGGCTTTGACTGGAAAAAAGGCTCTGCTGTAGATGGATGGGTGCATCTGTTCAGTCTTCACGCTGCAGTGGTTATGTTCATCAGGGGTGTGACCACTTGGCAGATGCTGTTGGTTTGGAGTGTTAATGTTGATTGCCTTATTGCTAGGTTCCATCAGTGATTTCAGTAATCAGGGAGGAGTCAGTGCTTATAGCTATTAAGATTCCTCAGTAAAGCAAAGTATGACAAACAGATAATAGACCTTGATGGGTAGTGACCTTTAGTTTCCTCAATAAATGAAAATAATTTGTATTCCTTGTCCAAAGGCAAACTAAACAGCTGCCAAAGGAAAGGATTCGTGTCCTTGCACCCCAAAGTGTGCTGAAAACAGGTTGTACAGAGAGCACAAGCACCCAGGTTGCTCCTGGTGGGACCAAGATGTAGTGAGCATGTTGATTAACAGCAAGATGGAAGTACAGAAGCCAAATTGGTGTGAACTCCTGTGGAGAGTGGGAGAATTTTGATCACTTGTTTTCCATGAATCAGCTCTTCTGACTGTTTCTGTCTTGGAGGGGTGGGAGGAAGATGGCAGTCAGAGGCAATAGAAATTAAATTACAGCAACTTGGGATAGCAAAGTAGCATTTGACGTGAATTCTGAGGCTGAGATTCTTATAGAGATCACAGCTGGCATCAAAATGTCTGAGCTTGGGGAAATGAAAATTATTTGTGTTGCTTAGTTCTTTGTGACAGGGAGTTTGGTTCCCTACATCCTAAAAATATTCAAGACCTCCCCCTACTTTGAACAGCATCATTTCAACATAAAATATTTCCCTCTACACAATCTCATTTCTCAATGGAAGGGTCTTCTTCTGCAGATGCTATTTTAGCTTTACCGTACAAGGGACATGTCAATGCATTTCTCACTCTAATATTCATTATTAAATGTGATTTAAATCGATTTGAGAAACAGTTCTGCCAGCTCTTTAGCACTGAAGTCTCCTAGGTTTTTTTGTTTTTTCGTTTGTTTGATGTTTTTTGGGTTTTTTTTGGCGTTTTGTTTTATTTTGTTTTGTTTTTCTTGGTTTTTTGGTTTTGTTTTTTTTTAGAAGGAAAATACGCCAGGTCCTTGGTGTTATAACATGATGCTCATTCAATGACTTCAGACAAGCGTCTCCATTCTGGAGTTTTGCTTTGATTAGCACCCATTACAGTGCTTCTGTGAATGAAATCTTTTAGTCCTCAAGAATCTCATACTGTTCAGACAGTGCTGTAGGAAAGAAATGGGCCTCATCTTTCAGTGTGTGCATCGAAATATACAGCAGTGTTTTACAGCATGTTTTAGAAAAAGCAAGAAGTCAGGGGATTTTGTGAATTGCATTTATAAAACCACTGGACTGGCACTTTGTGATGCTCTTTTCTGTGTGACCCATTACAGTTCTGACAATAATCCCTCCTGCTAAGAATGCCATTCTGTTGATTTAAGCAGATCTGCTCCCGTGCAAGGCTTGCTTTTTCCTGTGTGAGAAGACAACCAGGCTCAAGTGTTCGGATTTCAATACAGAGAGCAAGGGGCTGGTGCAATACAGAGAGCTGGGGATGTGAGCCCCAGCCCACTCTACAAGAGTGCAGAGCAGCAAGCCACAGCTGGGATCCAAGAGGCATGGTGAGAAGAGGGTGTGTGTTTGCAGGTGGACATGTAGGAAACAAGGACAGACAGTGGTTTTGCAGGAGGACTACTGCATATCCAGAACTTGCTGCATGTTGACCTTGGGATGCACTGAAGGTTTCCTCTTCAGAAGAGATAGCACAGCCAAATACAGGAAAAACTTACACATTCTGTACTTATTTCATCACATTCAGACACATGAATGGGTGAGGTGTGCTCAAACCTCTGCAGCAACTTCTGCCAGCTTAGTCCACAAGAAATAATATGGTGTTTGTTAGGAGCTTTTACCTTTTCCTGTTTAAGCTTCTGTATTAAATCCTGTGGTTTCTGTATTAAATGTGGTGCTGCATTTTTTAACCATATTGGAAAATGTTCAGTGCTTTTTTTTTTTCATCACAAGAACACTGCTTTAGACTTAAATATCTGCACTGAAGTAATGTGAGCTATATATTGAGTCAATGACTGCTAAATAAATGAGCCTGTAGTTCCCTCCACAGTGAATTATTCCAGATTTTGCAAGACCATCTGTATTCCAGACTTCTAGCTGAACTTAGTGCAGAATATGTTGGATAGACAATAGTGTGATTAGATAAATTAAGTGTTAGCAATAGACTGAAGGCTTAATTATGGTACTGCTCCTAAAAAACCAGTGAGTTGTTAGGGATGAAACTGTTTGTGTGATAACCTTCTCCAGCTTCTTGTAGATCTTGAAGTTGGTACAGCAAGGCAGGAAAATGCCTGCAGCAAAGCCCTGCTCAGATGTCTTATTTATAAATCCCTATTAGCATGTTCTGTTTTGACACATGAAACAACCATTGACTGAATCACAAGATGACCTCCACAACTACTGAGCCACAGCTCTCTGACAGGACAGTTGGAGATTTTCTACTATTCAGTTGGCTTGGCTGTTAGGTTTTTGTTTTCTTTTTATCAGCCAATTCAATTCACCTTGTGTGTTAACATGAGGTTGAAACAGTCAGGAAACGAGGTGTGTATGAAGCATCCTGGAGATGTCTTATGCTCTCTGTTGGTGCTTGAAAAATATGTTGATTCAAAAGTGAGCAGGTGGCTTTTTTCCTGGACCTGTGCCCTGGGATTCACTTGCTCCTACATTCAGTTGCAACCCAGTCAAACCCTGTCTGCTTCTGCACAGACTTTTCTTTGCTTGCTTCAAGGACCTGAGACAGAGATTAACTTTCTGGTGGGAATAACCAGGCTGTGCAGTGAAGGCCATCACCAACACTGGGTTTCACAATAGGACTTGTAGTAGAAGCAAATTACACAAGTGTCTTATATTCTAAAGCAATTATTATAGTTACTATAAATGATACTTTTGTAACATCATCTGTTGCATTTCAAGACTAGGGCTAAGGCAATAAGAGACACAAAACCTGACTGTAACAGGGTGCTGCACCCTCGGGGAGTGGGAATGAAACTGGAATCTCCTTCAGACCAAGTTTCACCAAGGATGTTCAGGAAGTGACCTTGTGCCAGCTTCTTGAGTGGCTGTGCAGCTACGTGACCAGGCTTTTTCCCCTGCTAAATCTCCTGACAAACTTATATTCAATGGCAGTGAGCTGTTCTCTTTCCCAAAGAGCACTGAATGAAACCTCTCTGTCTCCTCTTTATCTCATTTGCCCATTTATGTGAAAATATCGGGTTCCTCAGGCTTTGGATTTCTCCCTCCTTCACTAATGTTAGTTACCATGGGGACTGCTAATAGGAGAAAAATCAGTGATTTACCCAAGTAATAGATGAAATAATTTCAATGTTATGTTCATGTTCTGCATTGAATAGCTAGGTTCCTGAAGGTGGATATATGAGTGAGGATTGTTGTGTGAATAGCCTGTAAATGATGAGTAAGGGGAATGTTGTTCTTGCCTTCAGTTTATCTAGCATCATAAAAGAGTGTCCTGGTATTTTCACTTCCCTGTACTCTGTGCCATATAATACAGGGATTTCTCTATGAAATTGTATTTTTCCTCAGTTTCAAAATACTTGTAAAATGGATGTACACCAGCTGTGACTGGCATTTTTAGGATAACAAACAAATTCTACGAAGTTTCAAAGAGAAAGAATACTCAGGTCCTAACCAATGTCTTGATATGACCTGAGGTGAGGCAAAAGGCAGATTCCCAATGAGTTCCTTGAATGTGGTGACAAGGGCTTTTATGTGTAGGCTGCTTGCTGAATGGTACCAAGCAACTGCTCAGAAATCTGAAATGAGGGGTGTTTTTTTTTTGGTTTTTTTTTTTGTTTTTTTTTTTCCTGAAACTTTAGATGACAGAATGAGATTTCAAGAGTGAAATGTCCAGTTTTCATTAGTGTGTAAGGTTTTCCTCCTTGGTGGTGGCTTTCTTATAGAGGACAAATTAAACAGAGAGAAGAAACTGATAGGAAAAATTTTTGAACAGACCATCACCAAAGATTTGGTGTTTGGCTGGGGCTGCTGATAAATCTGCTAAAGAATGTGGCTTCCAGGTAGCCACTGGCTGGGTCATCCTGTGTGATGTGATGAAGAGGAAGGGATGCAGCTCTGTGGCTTGCCTCTGCAGACATGTGCCACAGTGCCGTGAGGCAAGGTAGTGTCCACCCTCTGTCTTTGGTGCCAAGTTTGCTCAGACACTGATTTCGGGTACAGATTTGATGCGTACTGAGGGGGTTGAGGAGGAAAAGGGCACGTGTTGAAATATTCTGGTTCAACCTTCAGCTTGCCCTTGCAATGTGTCAGGTGTAGGTTTCTGATCTAAATTCAGCAAATGGTGCTTAAAAGTTTTAAAAAATCTCCCTGTTTGTCTTCCCCCCCAAAAAAAACCCAAAAACAAACAAATAAACAAACAAAAATCCCAAACACAAAATGCATGGACACACATATACACACACACAGAGAAAAAAGAATGCAGTGGAGGAATTTGTAGGAAAAGCTTTTTTTTTTTTTTTAATTCCTGGTAAATGCCTGTATCTAAAAATGTGATTTAGAGCTCTGTTCCTTTCCAGCAAAAAAAAAAGTATGTATGCTTTACCTACTCAGCCCTGTTTCAGTTCTATAGAGAATTTCTTCCAGCTGACCTTTCCCAAGCTGGCATTTATGTTTTGAGGGATTATCCTTGAATTCCACATCCTTATCCTGCCTCTTCTGTCACTAACATCACAATGAGATGGCTAAGTCAGCGTGGAGTGCTTTTTTTCCCCTCAGACTAATGCAGAAGTAAAAGTTGAAAGTTGTGCAAATTGCTGTTGCCCAGATTGAAATTAGTGAAGACAAGGCCCCACATGCCAGGCTATGTGGGTAACAATGACTGAGTGATGAAGGGCAGGATCTCCAGGTGGAACCCCCTCTTCTTGACCTGCCTCCTTTTTCAGGGGGCTTGCAGCGAGGGCTGCAGAGTTTCTGCTGTGGATGTGTTCGCAGGATAAGGTGCACTCCTCAGCTATTCTGTGAGGTTCCACCTAAGGCCTCTCACAACCCCTTCAGTTATTCTTCAGTGAATGCTTCTAACTGTAGTTGAGCCCAAGGAACTTTCACATCCAAAGAAAGTCATCCCAAGCTCTAAAATATTTAATTTGCCCATTTTTATAGCAGGAAGAGAAAATATGTCCATACCTGGGGTTTTTCCAGTGTGAGTGGCAATGGAACATATCCTGAGCCAAGAGCATTTTTACAACCCCAGCTCTGCCCAATGTTGCTAGTTTGAATGGCTGTTTCCAAAGAACTATGAGAAATGTTCATTTAATTTTTTTTTTTCTAATTGCATGTGCTGTAGAGAACCTTCCCATTGCCTGCCTCTGTTATTGATGTAAAGCTGTTCTAAGTTTTTTTAAATGTACAGTGTTTCCCTTTTCATATAGTAAGAATTAATTCTGATTGAATACTTTGCTTCACTGAGTTGCAGATAAGATGAATGGGGAGCTGCTGGCTAAGAAAAGGCTCTCACAATGTGTTTTAGACCTCTGTGTCCCTGAGCACTTGATCTATTGATGGGTTTTGTAATGCTGTTATCCTGCTGTTCTAGTTGCAGGATTTTACCTCATGCTGCAGAGTGCCTGCAGAAGAAAAAAGGGAGGAAGAAGTAGTGATGACCCAGTTTTTTGCACGTGTGTGCACACGGAATGTCCTGGATGCCCTGCAAGGCATTTTTGGTGGACAGTTTTCTTTGTGCCGGGGTCAGTCTCAGACTTAGTTACTCCTGCTGATGTTCTTGAGGAAAAAAGAGGCAGGACAGAGTGGATGGTGAACTCTGTGTTTGCTGCATATGCTGTAATTTTTTATAAAATATCCAGAGTTACGGCTCTCATACTACCTTGTAGCAGGTGAAACTGGGGTTTTAGGGCTCCTTTAGGAATGGTCTCAGATGTTTTTTGAGGCTTAATGCCCCTTGGTGTGAGCTGTGAGGGAGAGAATTGGTATTAACAGTACTCTTGAAAAAAATGTGGTGGCTAACCCTCAAGATCCCAGTGCTGAAATTGCATTTATTTTCTTCCAAATGCTTTCTCAAACCATAAGCTTAATATTTGCTTGGAGGGAAACCAGAGCTATTTTTAACTGGAAGAGACCAGGCTGCAGGGAAGGGGCATTTAGCCTAGGACCACGAGCTTTTAGTGCTGCTTCTTGGCTCCAGCCTCCCTGAAGGGAATGAAAGGCA
This sequence comes from Cisticola juncidis, assembly GCA_013400215.1. Taxonomy (NCBI): domain Eukaryota; kingdom Metazoa; phylum Chordata; class Aves; order Passeriformes; family Cisticolidae; genus Cisticola; species Cisticola juncidis. The sequence continues at coordinate 1,986,629 of VXBR01009757.1, read as the reverse complement.
ACTTATTTGCTTTGCCCTTGTACCATTGCAGTGACACAGTGCCAGTGACAGCCTCATTACCTCCTGGAGTTGTCCCAGCTTAAATATTTCTTTTAAACAGATACCTACAGGGCCAGCTTCCAAGGAGTATACCCCTTCTTATTAGATATACACCCATATGGATAATTTACATTTCAGGCACTCTCATTATACATTATTCTTGACGAGAGCCACTGATAGAAAATCCAAAATATGCATTATGAGCATGAGAGCCAAAATCTGTACAAATAATGAATGTTTTGGTCTAATGAGAAATCTGTTCTCATGCCATAAAAAGGGGCAATACTGATCTGGACCCCACTGTGCAACATGTGTAGAAAATTACGCATGACTGGCCCAAAATAAGGTCCTGTTCAGGTTCATAGCCATTGCCATTTATATCAGTGATGACAAAGGTGCAAGGCTGAGGCATATCTTTCAGTGTCTGTTAAAATTATTGTAGTTTTTTCTGTCAGATGTAAAGTGCAGTTGATACCTACCTCGATGCCTTCAACATGTTTTTGCAGCTGGCCTGTAAATACAGATATATCAATCCTTCCTGGTAACTGGCTGGGTGCCAAAGTAGCTGAATGCAGTCACAGCCCTGTTTGAGACTAGACACACATCTTGCAGCCTCTGAGATGATAAATAAGCCATGAGCTTTTGCAAGAGTCAAATGTATTTATCCACTCTCTTAAAAACAGTTCTTGGAGTTCTTCGAATCTTCCCAGTATTCTGTGGGTTTCCTGTAGGGCTTCTTGCAGGGGGCAGCAGATCTCTACACAGTAATTCTGAGGTGATGCTGTGAGAGACAAGTAACTTCACTCACTAATGGTTTAGAGCAGGAGCACTGCATTGGTTACAAAGCAGCACGTCACTGGTTTCTGGGGCTTCGGGTTGGTTTTTGTGTTTTGGTGGGTTTTTTTTGGTTTGTTTGAGGTTTTGTTTGTTTGTTTTTGTTTCGTTTGGTTCTGGTTTTGTGGTTTTTTGTGGGTTTTTTTGTTTGTTTGGTTTGGGTTCTTTTTTGGTGGGGGCGTGTAGTTTTTTTTTTATTGCCTCGACAAAATTGCCTCAATATCTGGTGTTAAGTTAGATGGCCAACAAGAGAGACCTATCAGGAGTCACGGGCTTGACTGGTCCTTCCTAATCAGCAGTGGCCTGAGAAATCCACTTTTGGTGGGTCAGGACCCTGAGGGAACTATATGAACTGCCTGACTGACCTGTGTGCTCTTTAGACAGAATTACTTACAACTAAAACCAGAGGATGAGGATCACTGGGGTAAGTCTCCGTCATAGGCACGACCTCTACATGTAGTAGCTGCCCTTGTTCCAGAGAATACAGTAGGGATGTACGGTAGCCCAAAAGCAGATGTGTTTGAGTATCTTTCAAAGTTGATGCTTGCCAATATAGGTGGTTCTTTCTGATCTAGGCATCAGCCTTTGAAATTAAAAAGCGAGCTGAATGCGCTTTTCTTGTAAATGGGACATTTTTCCTCCCTTCCATGGGGCTTCCCTAGTTTCTAATTAAATTAATGTTAAGCTAGAGCAAGAAAAAAGTCTCTTTTCTTTGTGGCTATTTACTATGGTTATCTATTTTCAAATAACTTGAAATAGATGAAAATTACTGAGAGTGCATAAAGGCATTTTGCTCTTTTGTGAAATTTCACGGAATTTGGCCTGTGGGTTTAAGAAACTCTTAATGTGCACACATACACACGCACTGGGATTGCACTGGCTGTATTTCCACAAAAAAATTAGGCTAAGAAGGTCAAGCTGTGTTTAGCCCCAAGGTCAAATATCACACATTGGAAAATGTGCCTCTGTTCTTGGTTTACTTCTATATGAAAAATATTATTTGTTTCTAACTTCTAACATTCCTAGCATTGCAGTGTTTCCTTACTTTATTTAAGGTTTTCTGCAATTAGAAGAAAATGAATAATGCAAAAATGGATTTGCAAATTAATAGGTTGAATTTATGGTGCTAAAAATGAGGCTGCATTATGAATTATTCATGTATACCTGAATGAGCACTATCTTTTCTTAAAACGTTTGTGAGGTCCATAAGATTCAGTCTCTTTCCTCACCAAAATAGTCTTGTTTTGTAGCCAAAAATAACAGCATCAAAATCACATGAGAATAACAAAAAATAATCCCAGATGAAATAGGTTTTATGAGTCATATTCATTAAATATGTAGAAACACAATGATGTGTTTTAAATACAGACTATACTTGAAACAAAAAATAGTCTATATCTTCTACTAATCAGTGTGGATGTTAGTCTTAGTAGAAAGGAAAGGTTGTTAGAGGGTGGCGTGAATTATTTGTTCAGAAACTTGCATTCGAAGATGTTTTAAAAGGCTCAGCATATTTTAGCAAAGGGCAGAAAGCCTATTCCAGCACAGCTAGCTGAATGAAATTGTCAGGTTTGGGATTCAAGTGCCCTGAGGACATCTACTCAGCACTGAGCTTCTGCAGCTCTTCACATCGTTGCCTTTGGCCAGAGGCTGCGGAACCACAGGCAGACCTGACAGAGGTGACACTCTGAGTCCTGACTTCTGTCCTTCAGATCTGAAAGGGAGAATATTTAGCATTACACGAATGGGACGCATGAATGTAGGTGCACTGACAGACCATCTTTATGTTTGTATTTGGCAGGAGCATCCTGTTAATTAGACATGAGGCAAATCCAGAAGTCCCTGCCTGAGGTGCTCCCCTCTGGTTTGTGCTCTTTCAAGGCTCTGCACCTCAGTGACATAGTGTTTCTGTCTCTGTGAACTCTTGAAGAAAAGGCCCGGACCTTTCTTCTGGTCTCTTTTGCATGTGTGTGGAGGATTCCTGAGTTTATTTGTAGAGATAAAAGTGAGTTCAAATCCCGATGCTTTCCAAATCAGGTTTCTCCTGTTTAAAGACAGATCAGGATTACTGCCCTTCGGGTAGCTTCTGTGGTTGATGGGCTTGTTCAAACCAGCTTCCTGAGAAGTGAAAATCCCAAATATACTTTGAGTTTTCTTTGCAGTAAGTGTCTCCAGCTTCTCTTCCTCTGTAATCCCTTCCTTTGGAGCAAAGTGACTCAGTACTGCTAGTGGTAATGAGGAGACCATTTTGACTGATGAGCACTTCACACTGATTCTCTGATGCTGGGGTAAAGAGCACAGAAAATTCCCTGAGTGCAGCCTAAAAATGTGCTTCACTCTTTCTTCACACTGATAAAGGGAAGGGAAAAAAATGAGTGTGAGGTTAAATGCTGTTCTACTTTCAGGTTCTGGCTTTTAGACACACCATTTTCATTAATAAATATCACTCTGTTGAAGCAGTTATCTATGCAGTTAGAGCAAACCAGGCTTTTGTCAGTGCTGGGGTCCCAGTTTGCCAGGTGCTGGGCAGTGAATGCCAAATCGTTTACAGCTTAGTGAAGCCAAGACACTATGAATGGACAGTGCAAACTGCTGAAAGAAAGGAGAAACGTGAATGGAAAAAGTAGCTGTGGGAACAGATGTATGTTTGCAGGCCAGAAGCAAATGTAATTAAGAGGCTTGGAATGATTTGTAGTACTTGCATACAAATATCACCTCTTTAAATTGCTTTTTCTCACTTTCTCCCTAGATCTCATCTGGTATGCCACATCAGATAGGAAAGTAGAATTTTGTATAAAAGGAATTAGAGGAAAATAAATATTCTATTTGTTACATCTGGGAGACTCTTTACATCTGTTTTTGCAAACACTCATTAAGAGGAGGTTTTCCAAGTGCGGAGAATTTGGTTGATGACAAGATATTGGTCTGTCAACATCACAGGATTTGAAGAACAGCTGGTTGTATTTGAAGCTAGAAAGCGGGGACAGGAGGAGTGTTATCTCTGAACTGGTAACTGCTGAGGAAAGCAATAATTTCCAAATTGCTCTTTTTCTAAAATGTGGTGGCTTTGCACTAGGGACACTAACTCTGAAACATCTCAGTGTCATTTTCCCCTTTTGTAATACTAACCCCTCTCTGAGACACTGGCTATGGCTTCCTTTGCTCTCTCTTCTCTCTCTCATGATGGTTTGTCAGTGCTTTTACAGCCTTTGGCAGCTTCCCAGCCAGAGCAGGTTCCCTGCCAACAGAGTCCCCTCATGGCAGCTCGTTTTATAAAGGGCTGACTGCTTTGATGGATGATAAGGCTGAGGAGAATGAAGGAACAAGGGATTTTTTTATTTTTAAGGAAAAAGTCCCTCTCACTCGCATCTGAAAGACAAATTGTCAGTAGAGTCAGTCCAAACCTTTCAAGCTTTTATCAAGAGGGAGCCCATCGGGGGTGAAAGCTGTTCCTGTGGTGCTCTATGGATGACACTGGGTGTGGGAGGTGGAAACATTAAGGCAGGAAAAATTAGGAAATTAAAAGGAGAGCAAATTAAAATTTTAGGCTATGAGAGAAAAACACAGTGAGTGGGGAGAAGGGCAAAATAATCAGTCAAGGGAGAAAACTGGAACAAAGAAGGAAAGGAGTTGGAAAGCAGAAATAGAAAGAAAAATGGTCTGTAAGCAGAAGAGAAGCTGAAAAGAAGCTGGAGGAGAGCAAGGTTGGTATATATGCATCCATGTATGCACACCTGGTAGAGGACTAAGGGAGAGTTGAAGCTAGAATTAAAAAATAAATCATTAGCAAAGATTAAAAAAATCTTTTTGCTGACCTCCCTTCTCATCAGTCCAGCTGGTACCTCTCAATGTCCAGTTTAATATTGATATTTAGTTCTGCAGGTTGAGCCTCAAAGGCCTTGATTATAATCATCTGGTGGAGATTTGCCTCAGTGCTCATAATTATTGAGGACAGAAAAAGGAATACATTTTTTGAATCAGTCCAGTGTTTCCTTCATTTTGTGTGTCCTGGTTGGATTCTGATGTTGGCAACTACTCCAGCTTTGCCCACCTTACCTTATCTTACTGTAACACATATGTTGTTTGTCAGCTTATCAGCTATTGACATCTTAATCACCTCGAGTGCAATGTAAACATCTTCTGTGGATTATGTTTGACATCCTCTGGCTGTAGAGAAACATAAAATGACATGTTCCCTCAGTGTCTATATGATCTTTCCACAGCATCAATATGCCACTTTCATTTCCTTGCTCATTCCAACAAAACCCCTCATAGGAGTGTGATTACTCCTAAGGAATATGTATATTGTAACTTATGGGAGAGACCTGTACAGGTCTCTTGGCAGGAGCACATCTGTCCTACACAGCTGGACACTTGGGTAAAGCTCTTTTGGGTCTCAGTCCAGACTGGTTCATCAAAAACACCGCATTTACAATTGCCTTTTCCAGAGGCAACATGCAGCATATTAGTGGTTATTTTGTTAAGACTTTTTTCCCCTCTTTTTTTTTTTTCTTTACTCCCAGCTGAGGAGGACTGCAGGACTATCATTCATTTAAGGTAACTCTTAAAGGTCTAGAAAAAGGGTTATTCTGCCTTTTGAATATCTTTCTTATCTATGCCTGTAACTCTTGGGGCATTCACATCCCATTCACATTTACTGCCATAGCACAGACAAGTGCTCTCTGAAAATGATGCATCAAGTCTTCTCCATTCCACAGTAAATTTTTTTTGCTTTCTTGGACACCACAGATTGTGTTCTGTGTTTCCACACCAAGGCAGTGGTGTTGCCCATCTTCCTGCTGCAGGCTGTGCTGTGGAGCTTGGCACAGGCTCCTCTGCCTGCCTGCAGCCAGCAGGAATGGCCGTGGGCCCTGCGCCGCTGGAGATGCCTGCGGCACAAGATGGGAGCTGTTCCAGGAGAGAGGGATTGAGCTGGGTTGAAGCAAGCTGTGCCTTTAAAGCACAGTGATGTTCTGAGTACTTGTGGTGAATCAGGAGAAAGGTCCCTTTTTTGTTGCTTTTCCCCCCACCTTGGTTGCACATACTGTTACAGTGATTAGATGTGTTCATACCTCACCCTGGTTGACTCTTGTTGTCCCTACCTTCAAGGCTCTGTCCCTGCCTCTGTCTTTGATCTAGCCTAATTTAAAAACCAGTTTCCTTAGGATATAGACAGAACTTCTGAGGTTTAAGAGGCAGTTACCTGCTTAGTCACAATTGATATTTTATAGGACATAAGCACTGACCTGGACTCTGGATGTTTAAAAACCAGCCCTTGGATTCCAGGGAAGGGGACAGGTGCTCTCCATTTCATGTTGAAGTGAAGGCATTCCAGCCTGATCTCTGAGCTGCAAATGCATGCAGATCCTTCCCATCACTGCCTGGGTGCTGGAAGAATCTTATCTTCTGGGATTATGCAGACTTCAGTTTCAATGGGTTTGATACGAGCATCTAATCTGACCTCCTACCAAGTAAGCCTGAAGGTCATGAAAATAACATAAATGAGGAGAATAAAAGTGAAATAAATGAGTTAAGAAATCTCAAAGAGTAAAAGTGAAATTCAGTGCATTCTCCTTGTGCTTATTTTGTGAATCTTCGCTTCCTTTATCAATCAGAAAGAGATTAAACTTGCTTAATACTTGGTTAAACATTACACAGTCCATCGGCTCCAGATAAATGTGTCCCCAATTACATGGGACTTCTGCTAATAGAACTTGAGCTAAGTAGTAGTCATTAGAGTAAATCAAATACCCCAGTAAAGTGGCTTGAGCTCAAGTTAGGGGCAGTGCAATCATGGCCCTCAGGGCATGTGGCTTGATTGCTTACAGCGTTGCATGTATGTTTCTGTAAATGCCATTTTCACAATGAGAGATTAATTCTTTATTTCTTTATTTCTTTTTTTCTTTTTTTTTTTTTTTTCCTGGGGATCCTTTCAATTTATAATAAAGGACCCCAAGTACTCTTTGAAGGTTCCTTGAGGGAATTCTATTTTTACTGGTATTTTAAAAAGGGAAATAAATGGAAAAACAGGGAGAACTACTGTGTTTCATCTTGCTCACCAAAATCTCACCTTGTTTGAACTCAGCAGTCAGAGTATATTCAAACATCACGGAAGCAGAAAGTGTTCAAGTTTGTGGAACAATAGCCTTAAAAAATTCACAGAGTGCTAAATATTGGATGAATAGCTGAATGAAAGTTCCAGACCTAGAATGTGGAAAGATTAGTCAGACTTCCCAAAGGAAATGTAGCAGCTACACTGTCTTTCTAAGTTGCCTATCCCTCCTCCCCCAGCTGTAATTTTTGAACTCACCAGTTACTTGGGCAGATCTGATGGAAGCATGGGGTTTCAAAAGACATGGACTTGTTTCAAGTTCTGTGAGGGTGATTAGTCGGAAGGGAGGAACAAAGAGGCGCTGCAGGAGGATAGAAGCTCCTCCATGCAGCTTCTCCATGGGGCTCAAACCCCTTGCAGCAGGTGCTGCCCTCAGTTCAGCAGCCAGCAGGGAGCAGGACAAGGTATGGGGATGTGGAGAGAGCCAGAGATGTTTGGGGTGGTTCCAGGGGGCCACTGTGGTGGGGGTCCACAGGCTGGAGGTGGTGTGCTGAGACCAGGAGGGTGCATGGGATGTAGAACATTAATCACCAGGAAACCAGCTTCATTAATCTTGCTGGGAATGGAACAACTTGTCAGTGCTGTGTGAAGGAAGGGAGAGGGGGAATGAATCTCTGTACATTTATATGATCAATTGTCATGTGTAGTTCAACACTCAAGAAGGCAAAACATAACTTGAGCCCTCCTCAGTCCCTTTCCTGATTGTACTAACAAAGCAAGATGTCAGGGAGAAACTGGGCTGTTAGAGCAGAGCAGGCAGGACTGGGAAGGCACAACTGGGATATGCAGGAGGCACCCAGGGAGGCCTGGGCACAGCAGCTCAGTTTGATGCTCCTTGGACACTGCCTGTGCTGTGCTGGCCCTGTGGTGGCCACTGATCAGCTGCCTACAGGGATCACCCAGTGCCACAATCAGAACCTGTAACTACATCAGGATTTTTTTTTTCTTTTTTTTAGATCTCTTCTTTTTGTGGTTGTTGGGGTTTCTTTGTTTTGTTTTGTCTGGGGTTTGGGGGCAGGGGGTTTTTTGGCTTTTTTTCAGGGCAAGAAGGTAGGATGCTGCAGGAGCAGCTGACCAGGAACAAGATGTCTTCCAGTTACAGCTGCTCCTGCAGGAGCTTTGCCTGCTGATGCTTTGTTTATCTTCCTTGTGAGGATTGTGAGAAGGGAACCAAAAATACCAAGCAAGCTCTGCTTTAAGAGGTAACCTCTATGATATCTCTCCTTTACATCAGAAACGTGCAAATAGAAAATGACAGCATTATTTTCCTTTCCCTCTTTTCTTGCTGCAGTGTGCTTTCTCCCCTGCCTGGCATACTGATTTGCTTGAGAATCCAGGCAGCAATCTGGTGGAGAATGAAATCATTAAGTACACACAGGCTTTTCTCAGCATTATATCATGACTGGACTCCTACTAGAATCTAATAGATTTCTCCCCCAAATCTCAAAGTACATCATGTGTAAAATAGTGTCTCATTTCAATAATTTCTTTCTTTTTTCAAGCTTTTAACAAAGAGAATGACTGAAATATATTTCACAAATCATCTCATGAATGTCTTAGAAATCTTCCTTGTCCTCATATGTGTCATACAGCTCCTTCTCAAGCATTTTTTGCATACTAGAGACAGCACTTTGCAATGCCAGGATATTCTGGTTGCAAAGCCTTTCTTCATTTCAATTGAACTTTGGCAGTAGCAACAAAGCTTTATGCAAGCCTTGAAATCATCAGGAGAGTAGCCTAGAAGTTGTAAGTTAAATTAACATTATGTTTGTGCTCTTTTGTGTTGGTGCTCTTATTTGTGCCTGGGAGATGCAGTTAAGCTTGCCTCTGGCATGAAATTTAAAAAAAAATATGCAATTCAGACAATTCTGAAAATTGTTTCAGGAAGGAGCCCAAGAAAATGGTAGATTTGACACAGAACCCCAGAGGTGAGTCAATCCATAAAGAAAGATGTTGAAATTTCCTTATTAGAGAGAAAATTTAGTTATTTTAGAATATAACATTGGTGATGCAGACCCTGACCCAAGGTTCACCCAGCCCAGAGTGCTATTTCTGACAGTATCCATAGGTGAAGACCTATGGAAGAGTCTGAGCAAGACAGGTATGTGTGGTGCTTGATGTTTTTCCAGCCTTCTCTTTTCTGAACTCAGAGACTTCATGGTTAGATGTGGTCCAGGGCAGTTGCCCTCTGTGAGAATATGTCCAGCCTTCCCTTGAAGTCACAAAAACTTGTACCATCTGTAGTGCCCTTTGTCAAGGAGCTCCTGCTGCCCTTTTTGCTGTTATTTTGGCTCCTTCAGATTTCAAATTATGACCCCCTATTGCTGGTACTGTTAGAGAAGCAGACAATCTGTCTTTTTGCAGACTTTTTGTATACCCTGAAGTCACCTCTTGCAGAGACTTGTGTGTCCTACCTCACTCATTTGTTCCTTGTACAGCAGCTTTCTCTACCTTTGATCTTCTCTTCTGCCTTTCTCTGAACATTTGCCACTTCTGCTATAAAGATTTGAGGGATTTTTTGCTCAGTTGTATATGATTCCTCTGCAGTTTTTCACAGCTGGTGCTAGTCCTTACTATCCTGAATAACTTAGTATTTTTGATAAGCTTTCTCACTTCACCCTTTTCTAGGTTTTCCATAAATACTCTGAACAGCACAGACCCCTCTTGAACTGTTGCTTACTCTTTAGTGAGAAAACACTACTGCTCTGTTTCCTAACAAGGCAAAGACCTTCCATGAATTCTTGATTTCTTCTAATGCCTTGGAAGATGTTTTTGAAAATCAAGGCAGTCAGTATTAACCAAATTACTCTTATCTTCAGATTTGTGGATCCCTTTGCAGTTCTCTAGGGAGAGCAAGAAAGACCTTCTCATTATAAAACCCCTAGTAATTTTCATACTCTGATCATCCCAAGTTGCTTGAGCTTTTCTAGTTTACCACTAATTTTTTTCACTATTACAATTCCTCCTAATTGGAGGAACCTTGGTTCAAAGGTCAGGCTACTTTTTCCTGGTATATCTCTTTTTTAAGAATTGGTGGTTTGGTGATTTTTTAGGAATGGGTGTCACTTTGGCCCAGAGCTGTGACTGGATGTTGCAGTGTACCTTGGAGCTGAAGAGATGGCCTCCAGGAGCTCTGCACCCTGCTGCTGTCCTGGCACCATCCTTGGCTGGTACACAGGACACATCACACTGCTCTCAAGTCAGAAACTGTGTGCTCAGGGAAAGAAAAAGTACTGCAGCATAGATAGGCTGGGTGCTCGCATGGGAGGGGGGATTCAGTCACAGCTTGGTCTCTCTCTGCCTCTCTCCCTACATGTGCTGTGGGCGTAGTGGTATTTTCCCAGCTCACAGGGTTGGATAAGTAGAATGCAGACAGCAAGAACTTTATTTACTACTGGAATCTGTGCCATAGTAGAGCCAAAAATAGGTGGGTAAGTGTACTTACAGTAGCAGTGGAGCATCACTAACCTTGTGTGACAGAGCAAGGGCTAACACACCACAAACATGAGAGCGAGGAGGAGTGGGAAAGCCCTGGCTGAGGATCAACCTCCCCTCATGGAAGAGGTGCTGGGTTCCACTGTCAAAACATTGCCTTAGGCAGGACTTTTTAAACAGGGCATTTTTTGTCTGACTTGACCCTTTGTCTGTGAGCTTTTGGGCCCTGCTTAGGATTTTAAACCCATACATTCAGACATTTTGGAAGTTCTTCATGGTCTGGACATCCCAAACTGGGATGGCAGGAAGGGCCAGGCCTTGTGAAACAAGAACAGAAAGGGACTCTCACAGAGGGGCATGTTGGCCACAAGTCTGCAAAGAGTAGTTAAAACTGGCTGGAGTAGTTATTCCTTATGTTGCACTACATCTCAAATTTAAACTTCTATGTGGAAATTACTTTCAGTGGGTAGTAATTTGCAGAAAAAAACATATTGCTCTACTCAGTATTATGGGAAGAATCTCAGGCTGTCTGAGGCACACTGAACTGTGTGCTCTCTCTGCTTCATGCATTGTGCATTAGTCCAGCCACACCTAACAGAGCCATTTGCATGAGTAATTAACTGCCATTTCCTGCAAATCAAATTACTTGGAATTAGAATTTAAAATTACTTTCCAATTACTGAACCACACTTGCTAGTGAGAGCAATGTTTTTACTGTGCCACATTTAGAAAGGGCAGAGGCTCTTAACTCTTTCAAGAGAGCAATTATTTCTGAGAAGCACAGCGCGTCCAGGGATCCCAACCTTATTTGCTTTACACTGCTAACAAGCACTGGAGCTGGTGCTGCTGTTTTCACAAATGAGACAAATTAATTTGCTTCTTAAACTTTATGAGTAGAACAATGTAAAATTTCCTTTGCTAGCATCACGTTTCAAGGAAGGTTGTATGGGCTTCAGTACAAAGTTGGTTTTTGTTTTGAAAGTATACATGCAAAAATGTTCAGAGCCTTTTCCTGACAGGCTGTATAACTGTGTATATAAATATATATATATAATTCTAAATGAAGATGCCCCTCTTATCATTCAGAGTATCAATTTAAATTGCCAGTGGGAATGTTGAACTAATATTAGGGAGTAGTATTTCCTAAAAGTATTTGAAAATTTACAGACCCTGAATTTCCTTGTCTTGTGTCTGCCAGTGAACAGAAAAATTGTCTTTCTGCCTGAAACACAAATAAATAATAAAAGGGATTATGTAAAAATGATGAAGCTAGGACATCATATTTTGAAGTTGTGCTGTTGGAACTTTGTCTGGCATCAATGCATTGAAGAAAATAAATGTATTCATATTTCATGATTCCAGCAAACCAAGTCTTGCATGTAACTTAAATGACTTCCTGGCTATTTAGTGTAGTTTCACAGAGTTGAAGCCTTATTATTAATGTCTGCTTGAAGAACACAGTACCCTGTTAACTGTTAATAAGATTCAATGAATCCTAATTGATTCAGTGACCAGGGAATATTTGATGTTCAAGATCATAAAATATTATGAGAACAGACATTAATTTGTGCTATCTGCTGCCTAGGAAAGGAATGGATTTGGTTAAAAGGAGTATTAGAAGTACAACTTGTTTTTTCAGTATTATATATAAAAGCATAATGACATTGTGTAGCTAACTTGAACTGACAAGAACAATGAAATGTAAGGTTAAGATTCTTACTACCTTTAATCTTGCTGAGGCTGGAAGTACTGCAGTGCACTAAGCAACAACACCACGGAAATAAAGAGACCAATTATAATTGTAGATAGGGGCATGGAAAAAGGAGAGCTTGACTCATTTCTTAGCAGATTTATTGGCAGACTGTTGGAATAATCATAGAATAATCCCTTCTGAAACCAATAGAGGTCCCCAAATTAACAGCAAAAGAGAAATTGCCCTGAATTTGTTTTATCTCACCCAAGTGTCATCTTTAATTTACCCTCTCAGGTTAGGGCATGGGTTTAAGGAGTGATGACAGGAGAGTCATTTCATTGGTGCTGCCTTTTTTCTTTTGCTCAGGCCAGATGGTTCTGCTCTGAGGAACCTGTTGTGCTTCCTGGAGGGCAATCATAGTATGGGAGTGATTGCCAAAGGTGAGCTCTTCTGCCAGCACCCAGACAACTTGGGTTGGGCTTTCACTGACTCTTATGTCCTAGTTGTAAGGAAGGCAATATTTGTGCTGTTAAAGGGTGTCTGGCACTGTGACGAAGGCTAAAAAGGGAAGAGTGTTATGAAACTGGACAGTTGGAAAATAAAAGGAGTGGGAAGAGGTGAGGGAAGCAAGAGGAAGATGAAGCAGAAGGGCATGGGTGGATGGAGCAGATGAGCAGGCTGATGGTAAACGAGCAGAGCTGTTTGCTGCCAAGCAGCTCCCAGAAGGCAACACTGGGGAAGAGAGACTCGTCTCTGAGGCCTGAACTTACTGCCTCCCCCTGGGCTAGGGCTGAGCTTGTCAGCCTGTGTCAGCCTGTGTTTTCAGAGTGCCCCTGGGAGGGTTTGAGACAAGGGTGGTGAAGAGTGCAGAAAAGAAACCTTTTCTTAAACCACCTACTGGCACAAGAAGCCCATCAACCAGAGGGTCATGGTAATTCAAGCCTTTTCCTTCTGAAGAGAAGGCTGACATACTTTCCGAGATCACAGTGATCTGCCAGAACCATTGCCATGAAAGGACCTGGTTTTGAAGGAGAGGAGGATTTAGCATCAACTGAGGCATTTTTTGCCACCCTTGCCAGAATGCTGGAACCACTGAACAGTTGCTTGGATCTGTCAGTTTGGTGTCTGTTCAGAGGCTTATCACAGTTTTGCTGGGCAGTTAGCTCCCTGAACCTTCTCTAATAGGAATAATGCTGGGCAGAAAGCAGACAGGACAGTGCTGCACAATATATTTAGACAGTTAAATGGTTAACAACAGAGCTCCTGTTGTGATTCAGTCATGCCAGTAGCGTAATGCCAGCTTCTGTCCTCATCTGACACTTTCATGCTGCTCGGGAGGAACCGCTGGGGAAATGCGCTTTCACAGATTCTTAGTTGTACAGCCACAGCCCTCAGAGCCCTGTGGAATAAGGCACTGGCTGAGGAGAGGGAAATAACCAAGTGCTGGTCACATACACCTCTGTTTTTGCTATCAGCACAACCTCAAAGGCAGCTGATTCTGGGTGGGAGGTAAAGCTTCTCAGAGGTCACCTCAATTAACGTCAGGGCTTGGACAGGGGCTCCGCCTGCTTTCACAGATAAAGCTTTGCTGCATTTTCATTTACTGAGACGAACCTGACTAAAATGAGCAATTGGGTTTTCATGCTGCAAAAAGCCCCTGACAACGCTCTAAAGCAGGATCCTGTGTGTGTGTGTACCTGCTGGCAAAGCACAGGATGACAGACTACCTCACAGTCAGCAGGGGCAGGGCCAATCTGTAGCACAGAGAAAGCAGTATGTGGGTACTAATTATTTTTTATTTTGGAGTGAAATCACACTGAAAAGTAAACAGCTGTAGTCAATACTGAAAAATTAGCTTACTTATCTTTATGGACACAGAAGATGCTCCAGCATTGATTAACTGTAATGGACTGCAGGGCACTGATTGCAAGGTAAGATATGATTGATCACTGTATTGGTATTAGGGCAGCACCTTGGCAACCTTTAAAAGAGCATCAGCCATGTGTGCAGAGCTGTCCCAAGCTGAACTCCACGTGCACTGAACAAGGACTCTGTTGTTGCTGCAAGATAATCTGGGAGCATCAGGCAGGGCAGACGCCTGTTTCGTGACTGTGTTGGTGACAAGGCAAGGTGAGGGTAAGGATGCTGGCAGAATGCCTGGATCTCTGAGTTCACTCATTTATGGTGCACACTGTGTTTTCTAGAAATATCCATTCATAAGTTTTTAAGTAAAGTAACCTCTGTGGAGTCTGAGTTTCTCCTTCCTCATACCAATGACTACAGTCATGACATATCTGTGATGTGAAGAGTTTCACAGTGGGTTTTGCCTATGTAGTTAGTCTGATTTTTTCAATGAATTCAGATCCCAAAGATCCAGATGAAAATTTCAGATAAGCCCGTTTCCAAGCTCTATATACATAAATCAGATCTAAGCCCTGGAAGCCCTGGAAGAAACCACATGCCAAGTTCACTGGCTGGTAGAATAGCAAACTTCAAGAAATGTAATTGTCCCACATAGTTGTATTTTTCAAACAGTCCAGTAATATCCTGTTTCAATTTCAGAGAGCAATTGTCTGTAAAGAAGTGTTAGCTGAGTAAAGTGAATTGTTTGAATAGTGTTGGGATTTTAAACTGCTTTTTTTTTTTTTTTTTTTTTTTTTTTTTTTTTTTTTTTAACCAGCCAGGGAAAGCTGCAGCTTCTTTCTATAGGAGGGAAGATGGTGAATATTAATCACCCCTTGGCAACCTGTCAGGTGGTGGATTGCAACCCAAGAGAAGTGATTTGCTGATTATCTGATGTGACAAGGTAATAAATATTTACACACAGGGTAAAAGTAACAGTAGAGTTGGGCAAGAGATCTGCATCTCCTGAACTGTTAGGTCAGGGATTTGTGTGGGAAAAATGTTTTCCTTTCTGGGCTTGGGGAAAAGGGTGGAAATATCTTTGTCAGGAAACTTTTAAATTCTCTGTGTGCTTGGGATTTCTCTTTGAAAAGATCATTTGAGAAAAGAATAAGACTGGCAATTCTGGGTTCCTTCGCTGACTTTCTAGCCTTAGGACTGCTGTGGCACATGCTGACCCGACCACTCAGCTATCCCACCCTCCCTGGATACCAAAACATTTGACATTCCCAGACATTCTAAAAATGTCTCCCACAGTGTCTGATGCCTCTGTGGTTTACCTGAGAGCTGGGTCAGCACATGTGCTGTTCTGGACTTTGTGCATTGCACAGGCATTTACTTCCCACTCCCCTTCATAAGCACCAAGTGCTGGAGCAAGGGAGAGGGAAGTGCTGAACAGTGTCATCCTTGGTACAGGTGGACCAGAGTCTCAGTGATGGCTGATCCTTGGCCACTGATTCTGCTGTGGGAAGGGAGGAAGGTTTTCACTTAGAGGTAATTCCAGGGGGCTGCAAAGTCCCCTTAGGGAGATGCTCTCTGTTAGGCTGAGTGAGGAGCCCATGAAGCAACTCCACCATCCAAGCCAACCCAGCAGGCAGCAAGGTGTGACTCCTGTCTCCTGTGAAGGAGAGCAGGTGGAGAGGGTAGAGCTAATGGTGGACAGACCCACCTTAATGATGAGAGGGGGCTGTGGATGCCCTTGGCAGTAAGGACAGGGCTTCAGACTTGTGGCAGGTTTCTTCAGGGGGCTAGGAGATGAAACTCGTTCAAAGTATGTAAAGAAGAAGAAAAAATATTGAAAACGAGCAGCCCACAAAACCCCCAAATCCTTTGAACATTACTATTTATGATTACATAGGAATTCAAGGCTTCCTTCATGTTCATAGCTAGAAACTGTTTTCCTAGATAAAGTTTTAGAAGCTTAGATGTAATCAGCTAAGGAACTCTTCAAATAAGCTAAGCTGTGTTTTGATTTGGTGCAAATAAGAAGTGAAGTAATAGGAATAGCTATTCCTGGAACAGCTGAAGCTTTGAAATGCTGATTTAAAATGCTCCATGCTGCCATTCAGCTATCCTGTCATAGCAGTGTGGAAGGAAAGACAGTCTTCCTTTCTGTGAACAAACAAAAAGAAGGATACACTAGCAATTGGAAATAAAAATCCAGCTCTAAAAAATAGGAGAGATGATTTTTTGTCCTCTTTTACTTTTTACTTTATATGTTTAGTCTATTTTTTCTGTATTGCTTTTTAGCATCAAAAAGACAATAGCAATTTTTCTTACATCAGCTACAAAGGACATCCAGTTATTTTTCTACTGCTGTTACCTTGCTTGACATCATGATCTCAAAAGTCTGATCATGTGGGGCACGACTATAAATTTGCCATAAACACTCATTCTCCATGTGAGCTGCCAGGGGAGATGTGGGACGATGCCTGTGCTGCAGGCAGGAGCCCAGGCAGAGCAGGTCTGGGCTCTGTGACCCTGGGGTGAAGGCTGGGAAGCTGCAGCTGCAGGGATGCCAGCATGAGGAGCTGTCAGTCTTTGCCCAGGTCTTGGGTAAGCCTTTGGCATGGTGATAACTGTGTTGGCTCTGATAATGGAGCTGGTTTAGGTCTATACCTATAGATATGCTGCAGCCCCACACCTTGGGCAGTATGGCCATACAGGATCTACCTTTTGTATTTCTGTCTCTGCATTCTGTCCCTGCCTTCACCTCTTTGGCCGCTATGCAGATAACATTTGCTGTGATATTTTATCTAAAAGAGGCTCTTCTCAGCCTGCTGGCCATTGAGAGGAGACCATTGCTACCCCTCCTTCCTGTTCCCTAAACACTCCTGTTCTAAAAAGGTTTTAAGAGTCTCTATTAGGCTGTGTGCTCCCATGGGGCTATTCAGAAATGGTCTTTACTTTTCACCATCAGCTGATATCAAAGGTAACTCACAGAGTAAAACAGATTTGAATATAGCCTATTATGAGTCTGTGCCTAAAATTGTGGGAAAACAATATTTTGTCTTTATTTTGCCCCAGTTTGGGGCAAATATCTTCCAAGGTCTGTGATATCGCAGACCCTTGGTGGTTTCCCTTTAAGCTCAGTGATGTTTTCAGGATCTTTGTTTAGAGTTTCAGTGAGTATCTGAAAACTCAGCCATGCAGCTTCACTTCAGTTAGTAGCACTACTAATGACCACCAGATTTCTGCCACGTGGAAACTCACTCCTAAAACTTCATGGTGGTAACATTGGTACAGCAACAGCAAATTTCTTGTTTTGCTATGAATTTGGGGGCAAATTAGTCTCTGGGTTAAATTTAACTTATTTTCTGAAATCAGAAATATTTTTAGGAGGACTAGTTATGCTGTTGAGCACAACTAATGGTTTACTTGATAAGACAGATCCTGATAAATGGATTATTCTATTTAGAAAGATACTAGTGAATCATGTCTATAGTCAGGTTATTTCTTCTGCCTGTAATACATAAACACAGGGAGTTTGCAAGTGAAGGGTGCTACACTGAGGACAAATGGAAAGAATTGCTCTGTTGCACGGTGCTCTGTTGTCTTGTGCTTTTGTTGCTAAGGGATGTAATTCTATTACCCACTATCCTGTTAGATTTTAAAAGGGTAGTTCATAAGCACTAATAACATTTGTGGCAATCTGAGCTAAGTTAATGAAAAAGATAATCAAATCTAATGCTCCAGGGCAAGATATCTGATATCTCCAGGGGTTGTAAAGAGATCATACAGCTGTCTTGGGGCAAGGGGTGGTTGTATGTGTGAGTGCAAGAAGAGGCAAGAGGCAGCAGAAAAGTGAGGGTCACCTTCCTCAGAAGCACCATGTGCTGGTGCACAGAAGCACTGTGTGCTGGCAGAGGCAGGAGGGGATTGCTGGAGATGTCACAGAGATGGAGACGCTTATTAAGCTAATGATATTTTTAGTAATGCCAATACCTGATGGATAAGTTTCAGCTGATCCCAGACATTTGTCTCAATGTGTTATTTGGGATTAAGTAGCTCATGCATAGTTCTGCCTTGCCCCTAACAGGCATATACTGACTTGGGAGATGACCAAGGATGGCAATGAAATAGCCTTTGGAATTTTCTTTTGTAAACACAAACCTCAGTGTGAAACTCACTTCTGAAGCAAATGTAGTACTTTATTGGATCTCTAGACAATACCCAGTAGTGACTTTTTCTTGCTTCTAACTGTAAACACAGATTGTTTCTGTGGACCCTTTCATCACCACTCATTGATATATCACTTGAGGGTCCAAATAGAGGCTTTGTGTTCCTTGTAGGTGTGTAACTGATAATGTTCAGCTAAGGACACTTGCAATGGGAATTGTAGCCAGCACCTAAAACATTTTTCTCTCACAGATTTGTGCTGTATTTATTGTGAGTACCTCCTCTTCATTTCTGTATGTTCACTGTGAGCATTCCTTTATGTCTACTACTGTTCTCTTTAACACAGATCTGGTTTTCACTACAGTAAGTTCACTGTCCTAGTTTCAGCCAAGGATAGGTTAATGTTCAGCAGTAGCCACGAGGTGGCAGAGCCTGGAGCTGTGTGTGTGTCTAGGCTGTTACTCTATACCGTGCACTTAATCGGGGAGAGGCAGAAGTAAGGGATTCTCACTTTCAAAGAGGATGATGTGGCTTATTGATGTTTCCAATATATTTTTCTCCATTCCTCTGGCTGCAGAATGCGGGCCTCAGTTTGCTTTCACCTGGAGGGGCATGCAGTACATCTGGAACCAACTGCCCTGGGGGTGGAAGCACAGTCCCACCATCTGCCATGGACTGATCCAAACTGCATTGGAAAAGGATGAGGCTCCAGAACACTTGCTGTTCTTTGAGGACATCATTGTATGGGGCAACATGGCAGAGGAAGATTTTGAGAACGGGGAGAGGATAACCCAGATCCTCCTGAAGGCTGATTCTGCCATAAAACAAAGTAAGATTAAAGGTCCTACCCAAGAAATTCAGGTTTCTGGAGTAAAATGGCAAGATGCACATTGTCACATTCTCATGCACATGGTCAAAAAACAGCAAAATACCAATTTTGTTCCCACAAACAGGAAAGGGAACAAGTTGGAAGGAAACACAGTTTTCTTATCTTGTTGTTGTTTCCAGTTTTTCTTATCTCAGCTAAGGGTATCTGCCCTTTGTCTCACTGGAGGCAGGGGGAGGAGGAGAGTGGGTGGTGGTTTTCATTTTTCATTAGCACTAAATTAGGTAATACCATTCCTACACCACAACAACTTTTCATACCAAATCCTAGCCATGTGAGGACATCAATTGCTATAGCCTGTGAATATGGCCAAAGGTAGATGATTAGGAAAAACAAGAAGGCTGAGGACTGCACGAAAATGTTCCTCCTTCCATATGTCTTTTTAAGCCTCAGAGACTTCCTATATTAGTTGTTCTAACTACTATGTTTTGCCTTTGATAGTTAATCAATTCTGAATAGATGTGTTTGATCCCTTTTTGAATGGTTAGATCTTACTAATTTTCTGTAGCACCCAATAAGGACTCCTAAACAGTTCTCCAATAAAGAGGCTTCTCAAAGTAAAAATGTGTGATGGGCAGGTGTCATTTGTTGGCTTCAAATGTCCTTGCAGCCTACAATGGTGCACGTGCCCACCATGGGACAGTCTTGTGCCCATGGGTGATTGTTCTGTGACTGTCCACCATAGGTCTCTCCACAAGTGGCACTTGCTCATCATACATTTTTACTTTGAAGAAAAAAATAAGGGGTTATATTTGATGCTAGAGTACTTTTTTCCCCCTTCAGAAGAACAGCTATCCACAGAATTTAATGGAAAATATTAAAGAAAGTATTTTGGGACCAGAAGCTTTTAGTGTGATGGTCTGTATCTTTTAGGAGTGCTTACATCTTTTTCATGCAGTAATAGCAGAGTACTTTATGTTCTTAATTGTTGTATTTCTACCAACATTTTCTAGCTTCTTTCTATGTTTGTCAGAAAAGCTCCATTAATTTCTAGGAGTAGGGTTATTTGTAAAGTTTCTCCTGACTTCTCGAGACTCAAAAAACCCCCCAAAATTCAGCTGCTAGTCTTCAGAGTTTACTGTAGAACAGAAGAAATAACTGTGATAAATTTTCTTGAACTTGTCATGATAATATTAATCACATTTCTATAAAGCTTGGATTGAAAAAAAAATCTAAGAGAAAAATTGATTGAAATGTACTGTACAAAAATTAACTGCTTCCACCCTTTCCCACAGTTCCTCAAGACATCACCATGTTTCTGTTTTAAATGTCTACAATATAGAGTTATTTAAACTAATCCAGGTTTTAATTAAACAAGGTAGGCTGGGGTTTCTGTGGGGTTGAAGTTCAACATAACAATTTTCAATATGAAGCACCAAATACATTTTGCTTAAGTTAATACCAAAGGGACTTTTATTTAACTTTCTTTCTTTCTCCGTTCTTCAAAAGAAAAATTAATATCACCTCTAAGGAAGTCAAAGTTATTCTGGAACAGTGAGCTATTACAAAGTTTCCAGCATTGTAAATAGAGGTAGTTATTTTAAACAACATCATTCACCCGTCTATATTGCTTCTCTCTTTCAGCACAGACCTATCTCTTCATGGGATGGATTCTCAGCTGCAAAGCATCCAGATCCTAATTTATGTGTATGTGAATATTCAAGGTTAATATAATCCCTGTGGGAGAAACAGTCAGTGCCATTCAGACCACATTGTTTTCCTCCCTTACCGCAGAGAAGGCTGTTGAAAATGTGTCTGATGAAATTGCAGGTTCCTTCTCTAGTCATTGGAATTAATTTAATGTTTCCTAATCCCTGTTGGGATTAGGTAAAATACCTCTCCCCATGACTGGATAGTTAGCAGGAGGGACAAATGAGTTTAAATATCTACTCTAAATCAAGGTGAGAGAGGACAAATTTACATATTTTCTTTTTTCCCCATATGATAATTGTTTCTATTCCCATAAAATGTACTAATTTGGGGACGTTTTATACTTGCGGCCCAAATCAGTGACCCAAGCACATGTCCCAGGCCACAAATTGACTGGAGAGTAGGAAAGACAAGATTCATTAATGTTTCCTAATCCCTGATTTACCTCTTAGCCAGAGGTAGATTGAAGTTTATTGGCAATTTTACTATGGATTGGATTAGATTAGGGACATAAGCACAACTTTTGCATGTCCTCTTTATTACATCTCTGATGGATTTATGCAGTCCTTTGGCTGGTTCTGGGGCCACCCTTCTTACACAGATCCCAAATATTGCCTGTAAGTACTGGTACCTAAAGGAACTGGAGACCTGCGTGTTGGAGTAGGATGCAGTGCAACAGCAGGAAAGTATTCTGTATCTGAGCTGGGCAGTGGAGAAAGCCCAGCCTGGGTACAAGCTTTGAGGCAGTTTCATTTTGCCTCTAAGCATGTCTGGACAATATGTGCACAGCTGTGCAATTTGCTTGACCTTGCCCTTTTAACACAAGGAGCTTGTATCAGAAGAGGATACAGGTCTGGACTGTCAGCCAGACTATCATTGTGTGTGGCCAACCAGTGTGGTCACACATTCCTCTTCTTGTGCAGCAGCTTGGTCATTAATCTGAGCTTCCCAACACGCAGACCAGTCCTCAAGGCAGCTGGCAGCATCTGCTGGGGCACTGGAAGGTAGGGAGCCCTTGGAGTGACAGTGTCAGAAGGGACCAGTGCTGCAAAACTGGTGGGGTGAGAGGCATGAGTGGTGGGGTATGGACCTAGAACCTGTCAGGATAGAACCTATACCCCAAATTCTCCCTCCCCTTTATGTCCTGGTTTCCATGTTGAGGAAAGTGGACTGCAATGACCTCCTGCAGGTGCCAACTGCAGTGCTGACATTCCCTGGGGCTCACCATCTCCTGTTATGGCTACTGGTCACACTGCTCCCACTTATCTTTGGGGGGCTTATTCAAAATGCAGATTATCTTGCCATGAATGCCAGGACATCAGAAATGGCCTGTATGGCATGAGGTAAGGCTTGGCAAAGATGGTGCTTAGCAGGTGCTTGGAAGAGCTGATGGACACTGGTGACTGTATGCAGAGAGCACTCCTGCACCCTGCTCTCCAGGACAGCCCTCAGCACCCCCTGCCATCTAATATTTCATTATCAAGTATGTCCCAACAGCCCCAGATAAAGACAGCAAATCAGTGTTGCTGTGTTGGTTCAGTTCCCAAGCAGCTGGCTGAGGTAAAAATGGGTTAAGCACTTAGACACTGACCATTATTGGATTTTACCAGGATCCTATCAGTTTTTAATCTTTGATAAGATGCTGAAACATGGCTTTTACTTTCATTGCAGCCCTCACATATTTTTTACTTCGATTCTTTGAATTCTTCTTGTCAGTTCCTCCAGAACAATCAGGATGAATACGGGGCTTGTGAATTGTCTCACTCACGCTTTATCCAGAGGCAATGCTGCCCCTTTACATATCTGTTCTATTGACCCGTTGACATAGCTGAGGGTGGTGCTGCAAACCGATTTGCCATTGGAGATATTCTGAATTCCTGGGATACATGTAAAATGCTCATTTTATGAGTTAAATTTTGAAGAGTTTTTAAAAGTCATATTCCCACTTGGCTCTTTTCATAATCACTGTTACAAAGAAGATTACTGGATTGACCATAACAATAACGAGGGGAGAAGTCTTTTGTTTTAGTCTGGAGTTTGAAAAGACCTCGGGGTTTTTTAATTTATTTTATAGTGGATAGCATTTAGGTGTATGGTCAGTGTCTCTGCTTGCTGTTTATAAGATGTTTCTTCTCAGAAAATATATAAACCTTGGTCTGGGTTTTCTTTAACTGCAGGAGCTGTTTATTAACATCAGGAGCCCATCACAGATTAGATTGTGGGGGCGGTGTCTGAAAAGTAGAAGCAAGATAAGGTAGAGGACTGAACCTTGAGTCCACCCCTTTTTGCTTCCTGCTTTGCTGCTCTTTCCTCTTCGACCTCTCCTTTTCCGTGAGCAGCTACTGAACTTGAAAGAAAGGTTCCACATTTCCATAGCCATGGCACTCTTTTCTTCCCTCACACCCATATTTATAGCCTTTATATGTGTTTTGATTGGAGTAATAATGAAGAAGACGAATGGAGAGAAGGAAAAACGTGACACTAAAAACAAGCATCCATCTCGCCCGTGGGTGGATGAAGATTTAAAAGACGGCACTGACCATCCCTTAGAAGAGGAAGGTAAGAAAAATCTTATTCCAAACACTTTTGTTATTTGAATTTTATCTGCTGATACGAATAAAGGAGGTGCAACCTTCTGGACTTCTCCACAGTGACAGCAATGTTCAGTGCAACACTGCTGCTGTGCCCTGAGCTTGTCAGCTCCCAGGAAAGAGGCAGTCCTCGTGTCATGTCACTGTTGGTGTAAAGCTCTATTCCCTCCAGACCTCATAGATCAGAGTGCAAAAAAATGTATATATAAAATATATTCTTGGAGATGCCTATCTGTACCTCTGTACAGCAGATTTGAGACCTATGGAGGACTCTATGGACAGTGTGAGGAAAGAGAGCAGATCCTGCTGAATTCCCCACAGTCTCTTCCCAGGCCTTATTAGTGTGAGCAAAGGGAAGGCCTGAGCAGAGTGTTTCTTTCTGCAAGTCATCCCACCTTATCACTCAGTGCTATGTATTTGGTCTCAGCACACATAAAAAGTTGAAAATGGGTTTATTACTGTTTTTACAAAGGTCCTCCATTTGTGGCTTCTGAGAATGTCAATGACAGATTTGCTGGGAGCTGTGTTGATCAAATATTTAAGAACAAAATGTGGTTGTGATAATCTGCTGCCTGTTTGAACCTGTTCAAAATGCTCTTTATTTTCATTAGCTTTTTCTGATTCACAGCTTGGACAAAAGTCTAAGCACAAAATGTACCCTTCCTTTTTCTTACTTCCTAACTATCCTCCATAAACTCACTTTATTTCCTAGTAAAATAAAAATCTACAGAGTTCTGTTCCTATCAATATTTTAAAGTTTTTAAAAGTTTTCTCCCTCAAGCTGGTTTCAAAGGCTTTTTTGATGGGTCTATCTGGATTATTTTTTCCCCATAATGACATTTTCCCTCAGTCTGCTTCTAGGAATCTTAAAACTGCCTTCTTCTGCACATAGACCTATTTCAAAGAACCATTATAGCTCTTTTCTCAGTTTTGAGTGTACTTTGAGCTAGTGTTGTTTATCAGTTTCTGAAAATAGTTGATACCAGGAAGGGTTTAAACCCCGTTGACTATTTTCCAAATATATAAAATTTCTTTTAAAATCAGTTCACATGTTGTATCCTCCTTTGTTCAATGCAAAATAGATTATGTATAAAATTATCCCATAACTTCTTTGTCACTAATGGCTTACTACTTCAGTTATATTGCTGCAAATTAGAATTCCTTTGGGTAGTTCAAATGATAATCTATGAATTATCATCTTGGATTACAGTTGTTTCTATCAGTTGAAAAATTTAGATCCCCTTCCTAAACAAACCTATTAACTGTTATCAAGGAGCATCACTGCCACAGCTCTATTCATAAAATTTTATTTTTTTATGTGTTAGTTGCTTTCCCTGTTATTCAGATGCTGAATTCAAAATTGTGCTAGTTTAAAACTGCTTGCAAAAAAAAAATTGTCAGGTAGACATGTTGGTACTAATGGACAATTTGTTGATACTAGTCTACAGCTAATGGACAGGTAGACATGTTGCTAAGTTTTATTTGTTTTTAATTAAAACTTTTCTCAATATACTATGTCATCCAATATTAAATTTTCTTGCTGTTTTTCTTTTAGTAACAAATAATGATCTTTCCCCTTATGGTGTGTGATTCAAGCCAAATTCTTTGTAAAATAGTAATTTCTTTTATCTCTAGAAATAGTAAAATAATTTCATCTTTCATAGAGAAATTTTTCTTCAGCAGGAGAAAGCCCAGCCTAAGTGAGAAGAGTAGCAAGGAGGAGAAGAGTTAGTAGGGATCTGCTACTTTGCTAAAGCCTTAATTGAGGATCAAAACATTGTTAACCTTGTTGTCAGTGTTAAAATTTTCACTGACTGCCCTATATGCTGAAATGGAGACATGGATGCAAAAAGAGATTTTTTTAGTAGTAAAGAATACTTTACCTGCTGTGTAAATTCTGCTATTTTATTAATGTATCTTACTTTATCAGACAAGCTCAGTTCTGCTTAAATGTCTCGGGCTGGCTTGTGTTTAAAGATTAAGTTCCTCTGAAGAGAATTTGAGTTAGGCCTTGTCTAAAGCTAGACTGCGGGGCTGCCCCATGTGAACAAGCTGAATTTTCAACAGCTCACTGAATAGGAAGGAACACCTGAAGACCAAGTCTTCTGATTCATGTCCCTGACCCCAAAGCAAGGTCTATTTGCTGAGAGTGAAGCACTCTGCTACAAAAACAGAAAAGCACTGACCTTACTTGTAGCCCCATGAGCCTTCCCTGAAGTGGAACCCTCAGGGATGTTTCCCATGAGAAGGACATACCTTTGAGCAGCAGAGCATTCAGTGTAAGTAGCTGAACTGCTTGGGCAGACTCACTAGGGTCACTTACTGGCAATGAGGAGTAGAATGGTGAGGGCCAAGTGGTCCTGAGCTTGTCTGTGTTGTGCTTTCCATAGCTGAAGGGATGGATGTTTCTCGGGGAAGCCCAAGACCCAGTTCTTTTGTTAAGTACAAAGCACTCAGTCCGTTTGTTTAATGCTTTAACTGGCAGTACTTCAGATTTGTTTGCATGACCATCTATCCTGTAGATTTTTTCTTCATTTATAAGATCCAGAATGAGAGGTTGTTGTGCTGTGGATTGGCAAGGACACTGATGATACACTCTGCTTAAAGACAAAGCAACACACAAAGTTCCAAATGTTCCATTTCTTCTGAAAATGCACTGCTGGCTGTTTGTGATACTCCTTATAATAGATCTGTCCCACTAAAAAACATTTCTCCTCTCCCCAGTTTCAAAGACTTCCCATATCTTAATAATACTACTACTGACATGGATGAGGCAGTAATTTAAACTTCCTTTCCAATGACAGTTCATGTTTTGTATCATTTAGGAACACAGGACTGAGATGGACACAATGCACGTCTGTATCTCCCTGCTGCTGCAGATACATCCAGCCTTTGTCATCAGCTGAATGAACATGAAAACTGGACTTCTGTGACCCCTTTTCTTCAACCTTGTTGAAAGGCTGGTCCAGAATTTCTTACTATGGGTTAAAAACCCTCCTCTATCTTTCTGTCTGTCCAAACTTATTTAATACTACTGTATACATATTTAGCTCGTTCTATCCTCTTGATTTCAAAGGATTCTCTTCCAGCCCTGATATATACCCTCCTGTGGTTTATGGATAGCAACCAGATTACCTCTCAGCTTTCCTTACACTAGCTTTTCTCTTTATATAACAGCCAGTCTATTTCTCTTGAGATCATAAGAAACCTTCTGCAACTACATTCCAGTTGAGGCAATTTTCACAATATTTTGATACTGGGTTCTCTCTTCCAGGGTCTGTGCCTCTCCAGCTTGCTACTTCTTTTGCTTAGGATCCCTGACCCGCTCTTGAGGTTTCTGCTTACCACTGTTTATAACCCACTAGCAGGGTAATCCATCTCTTTTAGTTCCCTATTAGTCACACTCAGTTCAGGGCTGGATTCCCTACTGGGGTTCCTGTAGTGGCCCATTTTGCAGCAGTCTGCCATTAATCAAGGACCAACAGGGTCAGTTACCCAGCATTTAAGACCAAAGATGTGCAAACTTTCTTTACATGCATTTATTTTTTTTTTCTTATGCATGTCTTTACACTGGAAAAAAGAATTAGAGAGGAATTGTATGCTTAGGAAGCAATTCCCTAAAGAAGAAACTTGTTTGGAAAGCAAATGCAGAAGTCTTAACTGGGATTTCTCAAGGATCAGTCTCAGGACCAATTTTTAATATTATCAAGTGGTCTCTGCAGAAAACCAAGGAGAGTAAAAGTGAAATATCTTAGTGACATACAACCATAAGCCAGCGACACAGAGAAGTGTCAGTGTAGGTAAAATAAGTGGCCAACAGAAGTGAAATGACAACTTATTATTCTCAGTTTGAGTTTTTAATTAAGAACTCATGCTTCAAACTGAGGTAAAATTTATTACATGATTTGCAGGCTGATTATAACTTCCCATATAGACTGCTGGGAAAAACATAGTCATCATCCTAAAATGTATCCAGAGAGAAATTTCTGATAGAGATAGAAAAACA
Organism: Cisticola juncidis; assembly: GCA_013400215.1. Taxonomy (NCBI): domain Eukaryota; kingdom Metazoa; phylum Chordata; class Aves; order Passeriformes; family Cisticolidae; genus Cisticola; species Cisticola juncidis. The sequence goes on along the minus strand of VXBR01009757.1, from coordinate 1,959,362 downwards.
GTACTTTTAAAATGAGATTCCGTTTGGGATGTCTGAGCCAAAACCATTCCAGATTTACTTAAGAAGCAGGAAGCTTGATGACTACTGTAAATGGGCAGCGGGATTGATGGCAGCCTTGAGAATGTGGCTAACAAGGCAATAGACTTGCTAGCAGGATGTCTGTTGTCCATCAAGTAGTGGAACACAAAAAGATATAAACAAGACACTCCTGGTATTGTATAGCGCAACCGTACAAACAGGAATATGTCTAAACACAGCAATGAGAGATATAGAGAGCATGCACTAAACAGATGGTGCTGATAATGATTTGAAGTTAGCATATGGATAATGTTAACTGCTAAGAAAGAATGGTAGACACATGGTGGAAGAGAATATGTAATAGATTCAATTATTAAAAAAAAAATGCCAGGAGAATTTTGGTTTTGTGTGTCGGTTCCTGCACTTTTAGGTTTTTCTGTTTCAGCCAGTGTTCCCATGTTGAGTGTTTTGAGGTTTTCCTTTCTGATTAGCCACCTGACCTATGTTCAAAATCTTTGAAAGTACATTTCTTTTTTCACCTTATTAAGCTGAACTATCTTGACAAAACAGCAGCTTCACTTCTCTTCTACTTACACGGGAAAACCCCCACAAACCAGGGAAGCACTCATCACTATCTTACAGGGTATAAACCACAAAGGGAATTGTCATTATCACAGTTGTCATTATCATTATCAGGAGGCATCCTTTTACTTTTGAGCGTGCAAGATGGTCACAAAAATAATTTTTACAAGGGCTCACTGCTTTCCATTAACCCAGAGCCAGGTCCTTGCAGACTATGACCAAGAGTGCTTAACACAGGCATGAAATACTAAAAAACCAAATTTTCAGGGTGAATTCTTTGTACCCAAAATGAAATGTGCATTGTTTAGGGACCAGAACTACTCCATTTAGATTCAATTTATGAAACTGGATTTATTTCACTCCTTTGCACAGGCTGAACCACACTTGTGAATATTTCACTGCTTTTAAAATGAACAAAAAACTAGCTTGGTCTCTAAGGCAACTGCATACTACTAAAACACAGAAGTAATTGCTGTTTGAATTTGTGCTGGAGTTTGCTATGATTTGGAAATAATAGCCCAATAGCTACAGAAAAAGAACTGGAATATTTTTTCCTGACTCAGTTCTCTGTAGGAGATTGCTCAATACTATTGACTAGTCAAAATGTAGCATTTAAAAGAAATTTTTTTTTTTTACAAAAGAAATTTAACTTCCACATCATAGCTGAAAAAAATTGCTATCTGTGCTGATTCTAGGAATATGGGGGAGAAAGAGGCCTCAGAGACAACCGAAGATTAATTTTGTGATATAAAGAGACAGATTTCACTGAAATGGAGAATAATTTTGAATTCTTAAATGAAACCCAAGAATCACAATATCCTACATTTGATATGTTGTTATCCTAAGTATAGATGCCTGACATCCATTTCCTCTTATGCTGAAAGTATCAGGAAAACAAAGAGCTTAACCACAAAGTCACATTTCTGCAGAGCAAAAGCTTGCATTTCTTCTGCTATGAAACATGAATATGGAAGAAGTTGACATTCAGCTCTTCAGAGCAGATTTTACACATATTGGTAGTTAAGCTCTCTCCTTAACTTCAGTAATTGAATTGATTTTTTTTTCCTTATTAAACAGCTCAAGAAGGAACACACATGTTTGCCTTTGCTTGCTGAGAAAAGTCGGCTGGAAGCCCGTCCATTTTTTCAATGCTGTTTCAGCTTATAACCCATTTTTACAGGCAGGCTTGCAGGCTGAAGTGGGGGAGGCAATGACTTCTTTGTGGATCACACTTGCTAGAGACAGCCAATACTCTCCTGCCTCTTGGTATTTAAACAAAATGTTTATTCAATAGCTGGAGCTGGGGGTCAAGGAGTTGTGTCACCTGAAATTTAGACTTTGCCTTGCCAATGGTGTAGAAGTACAGCGTATGCCAGTGCAGGACAAGGTGCATTACGGTGTGAATGCCAAGGATATCAACATCATTCTCCAGAAAAAAATCCCTAACCACTTGTATTTTCTTGCAGAGGGTGAGGAAGAGTGGCAAGGACTTGAGGAAACTGTTGCCCATGTGCCCTTCACTGGCGAGCGCTACTCTGAGGCTGAAATGATTCGAAGGTCACAGGCATTCTATGAGCTGCTGAATAAGAGGAGATCTGTCAGGTTTCTCAGTGATGAGCCAGTCCCCAGGGAGGTTATCGATAATGTCATCAGAACAGCAGGTAGGTATGAGTGCTTCAAGGTCTGGGAAAGAAAAAGGATCAGCATTGCTCTTCAACCGTGTAACTGTGAAAAGGCGGTGTGGAAAAGCCAAGGGAACTGGAATTTTGCTTGTGGTTTTCCTAGATTCACCTGTAGCTGGGATGAATTAGCACCTGTCGATTAATGAGAAATTACTCAGCTTGAACAACTGTATGTCAGAGACTGCTTTGGAGTACTCCCAATTCCTTTGTATTTGCAGTTCACCCATAAGGGAAGAAGAGTATTTCAACAGCATGAAACAACTTAATTTTCAACCTTTAAAAGATGTTCTTTAAAACTAAATTTGTCTGGTTTATCTAGACATCTTTCAAATAGAAATATTGAAGTGTTTTCTCAAAAATGCCCAACCATGTGTACTTCACATGCATTAAAACTTAATTATGATCATATTTATCATGTGTGGGTTTTGGTTTCTGGGGTCTCCCCACAAACAAATAGATTAAATAGTCTCAGCCATGCAAAATATTTCAGTTGACATAAATGGCTGGTGGTTAATAAAGGGAAAGAATTTCAGTCTAGAACAAAAAAATCTTTTCCAGTCCTTGCAACAGTAGTGCCAGATCCCTGTTGCATATGATTGGAGTGTTATGCTGATTACCCTAATAGAGGTTATTTGACTGAATGTCAGAAATTGATTATCTTTGTTGTTGTTGAGAATTTATGTGTTTCAAATCATTACCTGATTAGTCATGTCCTGGCCTAATCTCATCTCTGCTTTATTAACATCGACTTCAGCCAGGAGTGGTTTTGATCCTCATGATTTCTCTTATTCTATGAGCCAGCTGCTGCTACTATAGAAAATATTCCCAAGCTGCCTTAGAGAAAAGTTCAGTAGCCTTTAACAGGGTTAATAATCTAAAGAATCTCCACATCTGAGGTGCATTATTTTCCCTTTAAAAACTGTAAGCGCCTTTGTTACTGCACTGTAACGAGTCTCCATCTCCCTCTAATTAACTAGGAGTCATTAAAACACTGAGCATGTTTTGGCAAATGCAGCAAAGCAAACAAGCCTGGCGTGCAGATGAAGTACTTAGTAACCCTGAAAGCTTTGGGCTGTGTGGAGAAAAAGAAAACAAAGGGAAGCATGAATGCCATCAGTTTTTACCCAAACCCTAGGAGAGGCAAGGTTCACAGTATAAAAACATTTTCATGTATAAAGAGAGTTCAAGCTGCTTATTCAGTGTTTCTTGAAGTAAAACAGTCCTTAGTATTGCATGCATTTAAGTTCTTCAAATATTTTTAAATGTGTATGAGGGACCAGAGAGATCTAAGCAGTCTTCTTAATCTATATAACTGTGAACCTGTGCAGATATATATTCTTCAGCTTCTGGCTTTTAGCCTCTAGGCAGTTAAAATATTTCTCCAGTGGTGTTGGTGGGTGAGCAAGTACAGATTTAATATATGTACACCTATAAACACCAGCTGTCTTTGGGACAACAAATTCAAAGGTGTACACTCTATGGCATATGTCTGTGTTGTGCAGCTCCTTATCTTTGTCAGTCAGTGACACATTCCTGCAGGTGGTCACTTAGCCTTGTTTTCCTGAAAGCCATTATTTTCACCCTTTAGCTAAAACCGTGTGTCAGAGTTGGCTCTTTATTCAGACAGAGCTCTGCTTTTGGTACAACACTTTGTAGAACATTACTGTGTTCATATATATTGCACCATATTACTGCCTCATCACAAGAACCACCAAAAAAGGAATTTTTCATAAATCTTTAACAGTGGTAAAATGGCAGTATGAAAGGGCTGTTCTTCAGTAGGATTTCACTTTCTCTGAGAAAGAAATGAACAGGATTGTCTACCAGAAATTAGTCCTTCTCTTCCCATCTCATCCACTTGCTTTCCCGTTGCTAAGCCGGTCAGCCTGAAAGCTCACAAGAAAGAGCTGATATCTCTCACTACCCACTCTTCTTCCTGGGTTTTTACTTTTCCCTGGTTTTGTGTGAAGGTACTTCACCTAGTGGAGCACACACTGAGCCCTGGACCTTTGTGGTAGTGCAAGATCCGGATTTAAAACATAAGATTCGTGAAATTGTAGAAGAAGAAGAGGAAATCAACTACAAAAAAAGGATGGGAGACAGATGGGTTAATGACCTGAAAAGATTGAGGTATGAAAAGTCAATTAACTAAGGGATGTGAAGAGAGCCATTGTTTCAGTGTAGGAAAGACTTCTATAATTTTCTATTTCTTCATCCCTATCACTTTTTATATTTTTCTAAAATCCATGTTTGGAAACAAAAATTTATAAATATGTATAGAATTGTGCCTTGGTGGCTGGTTCATAAAATTATTTCCAGTAAAAAATATTACATGCTCTCTATTTTGGAAGTTTTCCAAATACTTGGCTCCATCATTATTTTTTCCTGTGTAACCTCTATATAGCTGAAACTCTTGTCCCAGATTTTTTTCTTTTATTTTCCCAACAATCAAGCTCCCAAAGTCACTGAAAGCTTTGCTACCAACTGGGTAAGTCCCAAGGCCTGTCCCTAGCCAAGTGCTGAATTATGCAATATTTAATTGTTCCAAATGCCTTCTGAAGTCTGACTGACTTGCTTAACTTCACACAATGGGAAGATGTCTACTGAGTCTTGGCTTGTCAAATGGACCATATGCACAAAGGGTTTGTAGGGTTGACTTGCTCTACTTGTTTGATAATGTTAGTATTTTTCAAGTGCTTAGGTGCTATGCAAATTTATGTGCTATGCAAACAACTAAATGCCAGAGGTTCTTACGTTTTCAGTGAGAACAGTAGAAAACACTCATTTTCATGTCTAAATCCTTTATCATGATTGCCATTTAAGAAATTGGGAACCAAATTAATTGTAACAGGGATGAAACACCCAGGAACAGAATAGCAATTTTTGCCATTGGGATATATTTAGGTTTAGACCTTAGACAAAAAATTTTTGAACTTTTCTGACAGCAGTCTTCCCTGCAATGACAAAAAAAGTTGGCAATCCTGGTAACAGGCAAATCTGCAAAATTCCAAGAATGAAATAATCTCAAAGGCAAATGCTCATGAGGCCAGTTCATAGATATGAAGAGGTCAAGATATGAAGAGGTCAAGAACTATCTCTTATTTGTATGCAATTCCACTCTTCAGAGTGAGCACATCAGCCCCTCAGCCAAATCTGTTAAAACTGAGAACTCTATTCAAGCTTTTTTTTCTTTCTGAAATGCTTCTATTTAAGCTGATAATACTTAATCTTTTGCAGTAAATGTTTTAAGTTTTATTCTACTGCTGTAATTGTCATGTACCTTCAGTGCTCCTTTGCAGACAGTAAATGTAACTTACAGGAAAGTGAAAAGGTTGCAAAATAAATGTCTTAAACATTCTTTTGCAGAACAAATTGGATCAAAGAGTACTTGGACACTGCTCCATATTTGATCCTCATTTTCAAGCAGGTATATGGGCGGCTTCCAAACGGCAAAAAGAAGACCCACTACTACAATGAAATCAGTGTTTCCATTGCCTGTGGTATCCTGCTTGCTGCACTGCAGGTGCGTTGACAGAACCAACATACTGTGAGTCAATATATTAGCTTGGATTATGTACCAAGACTGTTCTGCCCAAAGAAGACTGGAAACTAGTTTAGATTTTAACATTTTCAGTCTACTGGATCCCTCCAATTCCTGGCAATATGTCTTACTTTTGAGTTTTAAAGTTATTCTACACGGGCCTAAATCTGAGAAGGTGATTCCTATCCTCAGTACCAGTTAACAGGAAGAAAAGTATAATGTAGCTTCCAGAGTTGTCACTCATCTCTCGGCACAGGCTTCAGCCCCTGTGGTTTCTGCCTTATGCTAACAGGGCTGACAGGCTCTTCAAGCTACCCAAGCACGACTGTGTGGTGCCACACTGGCCCCCTCTTTTCAGTAATCCCTATAAAACAGCTTGACACCAAACCACTTTTAGTATACAATGCTGAAAAAAAAAATCAGGGCATATTCCACAGAACGGGTTGTACTATTTCAATCAGTCCTTCCAAGGCATTTCTGAAAGTGAACTGATGTCTAAAGCTCAGCATGTTTGACACCAGCCAGTTAGATTTTCTCAGTGGTTTCTCAGTGCTAGGTTCTGCTTCTTGTATCTGATGTACTCACACAAGTGTTAAATAGAGAAGCTATTCTGATAGTTAACCTGGCCTGTCAGCAAGATAACAGCAAGGTGCCTCCTCTTATATTGGCCAATTTCCTGCCAGGCACTGCCATTTCTCCTCCATTCTGTTTTGAATGACACTTTCTTTCATGCATTGCTGCTCCTCAGGCACCATTCAGCACCATCACTATTAGCTCTTCTCCTCTTGAGAAGATCATAGAGATTACTTAATGTGACAGGTGTATTTCCTGGGCATCTCTCCCTGGCTGACTTGTATCTCAAAGCCTCCCAAAATGCTTGCATTGCATAGACAGAGAGACTGAAATCCTCATGTGTGGCTCTCAGGAAGCGACTCATGTGGTCATACCTTGGATGATGTCAGCTCTTTATTGTTTGCCCAGATTTTTCAGGGTTTTTGTGAGATTTTTGAATGAGAGGAAGAGTGACACAAAAATAGACCTATTTTGGGATTCTGATGTAATCCATAACAATGGCCACTGTGAGAGATGCCAACAGACTCTGTGACAACTTCTGAGGCAGAACCTGTACCCCCTGTCCCTGAGAGGTACAGCACTTGGGGAGAAACTCAAGTGTTCACAAGGCTGTAAAGGCATTTTCCTGCCAGCTGTATGGAGGCAAGAACTGAAACAGTTCTCTGTATGAGCCAGATTGTAGAATCATGGAATGGTTTGGAACGGATGTTTCAAGATCATCTAGTCCAACCACTAGCATCATGGGATGACATTCCAGTCATATCCCCACAACTGCCTCAGCCTCCCTGTGGCCATGGATTCCTCATCACACACAGCATGGCAGGCAGGCTCTGGCTCTACAGCACACAGACATGGCAGGCAGACTGTGCTGTTGCTGCGGTGCAGAAATGCTCCACTCTGTAAGCAGAGCCGGCATCTTTTAAGGTGCCACTGAAGCAGTTAGTAAATCAGGTGTTCTAAAGCCTGCAGCAGGTCTAACACGCAGCATTTCTGGACTAGCTGACAGAGGATGTGCCCAGTGTGCTGGGAACCACCACTACAGCTAAGGAGCACAGGGCTCTGTCTGACTGTCGCTCTGTCTCGCTGCAGAACGCCGGCCTGTACACAGTGACCTCCACGCCCCTGAACTGCGGCCCCCAGCTGCGGGTGCTGCTGCAGCGCCCAGCCAACGAGAAGCTTCTGCTGCTGCTCCCCGTTGGCTATCCCAAGAAAGATGCCACTGTGCCTGATCTGGTCCGGAAGCCGCTGGAAGACATCATGGTGCTCATGTGAACCCAGTGCCAGGAGGAAGGAGAGCATCCCTGCTGACAGCTGAAGTTGACACTGCTCTTTCCGTGCTTCATCCCCCTATGTCGCCTTTGTTCTGGCTGTTTCTGCATCTCTGTTTCTTTTAGTGTTAGTAATCTACTAACAGCAGTGAGCAGTCAAGCACCGTGCCTTGGACAGCTGCTGTTACCTATCTGACCAGGGCATTGTTCCAGGGGATATGTGCAATGGTGTTTAAATGACTTTGATCACTTGATTTTTCTCATGTATTGTGGGGACGAATCTCTTCTTGAACTGGAATATATACGTTTGTGGTAGCCATTACACAGTTATTTTAACTTGGGAATTTTAATGAAGATCGTATTAAAAGATACAAAGAAGTCAAACTGAGCTGGTCAGTGTGTGCTCTTTAAATGCTCCTTCCCCTATAATGTGTTCAGCTGTGTGTAGAAAGATGCTATTTTCCCTCCTATATGATAGGATTTCTCTACTTGATTGATCTCAAAAACTTTCTCTACACCAGGCTTTCCTAAACTATTGCATCTACAAGTGTCTTCGTTTGGGGGAAATGTAGCAGGAGCAAAGCATACAAGTAATTTGCTTGTTACCATTTGTTTATACACGTTCCAGGCACAGTTAGATCATGTGGTAGCTATCAACTCTGCTCCCGGTACTTTGCTACTTCCACTGGAAGCAGCTCAGAGGGAACTACTATTCTGGTTATCCTGTTCATACTTACAGCTATACCACTTTAACACCCTGCAGTTGAAACTGCTTTGGAGCCCCTGACAGGTGAGAGGCGCTTCCAGCCAGCCCCAGTCAGGGATTCAGAGCGGATGGCGCTGCCGGAGCCGGGCGGGCAGAGCCCCCTCGCGGGGCCGCGGCTCCCGCCCGCTCCGCCGGCAGCGAGAGGGGAAACGCTGAGATCAGAGACGCGCCCTTCCCGCAGGGCTCCCTGCTCTAGGAAACGCTTCCCCACCCTGATCTCTGCTGCTTCCAGCGCCAGGCACGTTCAGCCAATTTGGCTTCAGCCGTCCTTGAGGGATGAGAGGCTGGAGAGCAGCGCCACGGGAAGGGACCTGAGGTCCTGGTCAGCGACAAGTTGAACATGAGCCAGCAGTGCCCTGGCAGCCAGGAGGGCAAACCCTGTCCTGGGGGCATCGGGCTCAGCATCACAGCCAGGCAAGGGAGGAGATTGTCCTGCTCTGCTCTGAGTTGAGGCATCCTCACCTCCAGTGCTGGGGGCAGTTTTGGGATAATGTTGTTAGAGAAAGTCCAAAGGAGGAGCAATGAAGATGGTGAAGGAATGACCAGAGGGAATGGCCTGAAGCTGTGCCAGGGGAGGTTGAGGTTGATAGAAAAGGATTCTTCACCCACAGGGTGGCTGGGCACTGGAACAGGCTCCTCAGGAAAGTGGTCACAGCACCAAGCCTGACTGAGTTCGGGAGGTGTTTGGACAATGCTCTCACACACAAGGTGTGACTCTTGGGGATGGTGCTGTGCAGGGCCAGGAGCTGGACTCGATGATCCTTGGGGGTCCCTTCTAACTCCAGATATTCTATGATTCTGAGTTAACCCACTCCTTATCTGAAGTCTAACATGGTCTAACAGAAGGCTCAGTAGGGGGATTGAAACTACAAAATCTATAAGGTTCCTTCCAATCCAAACCATTCTATGATTCTATAAGTTAAATCCCATGTACCTGTCAGCTGAGCAAGGGGAGGGGATAATGTTTTCCAGAGGTACAGATTTTGGCCGCTTTAGTGCCTCTGTCACCCAGTTGAAAAAACTATTTTCCTCTTTGACAGACATATTTGGTGGCATTTAGCAGATATGGTGATGCCTTCACCTGTTGTATTAGCCTGTTTCATGTTCTCAATGGTATAGCTATAGCAGGAAATTTCTTATGCAGATCTGTAGTTAAATTAAAAAAAAATATATACAAAGAGGAAGAAGAAGAGGAAGTCCTTAGTCTACACACTTTCAAGGTCTAAAAACTAGTAAGGGAGATAGGGATGAGCTGAACCAAGTGAATGCTGATCAGCTGCAGGTTATCAGGAATACACATTAATGTCACTGTTGCAAGTTTTCTTCCTGTGCAGATGCTACTGTGCCTCTCCAAGCCCCTTCACAAGCAGTCTGTACCTGCTGGTACTACTATGTCTTAATTCAGAGTTCATATCAATGGAGGGAGGACTGAATCCTGTCATGTTACAATCTTTTCTACAGAAATAAACTCTCAGCTACAGAAATAAATTACTTCTGCCTGGTCTCAGTCTGCAAAATAGACGACACTCAGAGAAACTTTACTAAATGAATTCAGTTTCAAACAGCAGGAGCTTGCATATATAAGACTATTTATAGTGTGGTTTCATAACTAAAAAAATAAAAGAAGTAAGGCAGTTTAAAAAATATACAAAAATTGTAACAATAACAAGCATTGGTATATACCTATATACCTCTTCAATATAAAAGATTAATGGTTGCTTTTTTTCTCTATGTGTTTATTCTGGATATTAAGATACATGTAGTAGTTTAAAAACTCAAGCCCTCACACCTACTCGATGGGAAAGATTCTATCCGAAAAGCATTTCTGGAATAAAGAAATGTAAGTAAAAAAAATCTTCCCGCTCCCCCCCCCCAACCCCCCCCCCCCTTAAAATGCTTATTCAAATGGAAATACTTCAGTAGTATTACTACTGCTGATGATACTCCAGAGTCTCTTGTAAAGCATGTTAGTACTCCTGTTGTGACAAGCCTACTTGGAACTGCCACTGTTCTATAATAAGTGCACTGTCTTTAATTAAAACACAATTACATAATTATAAATTTTGCCTTTCCATACAGCACACTGTTGAATAAAACAAAGGTTAGCATTTAAACTGTTTTATATTTAACTAGGGTTAACCTGGTTGGCATTTGTTCAATTCTGAGGTAAAAAATGCTTTTTCTGCTATCTAAATGGACTTTCCCATGTTCTCACTAGTGTCCATTGCCTGTTGGCCTTGTGCCACCCATCTCCAAGAGAAGTCTGACTTCATCTTCCCTGTATCTTTCTATCGGGTAGCTGTGGACAGCAACTGGCTCTCTCCGTTTCTGGGATCTTTCTTCCTTGAACTGTGTGGACAGATTTGTGTGTATTCAAGGACTCCCACTGTCTGAAATTGGCCAGAAATCAGGTGCAACATGGTGGGTTGCATTTTGCTCTTGAAATCAGGTGCAGCATGATGAGTTGCATGACAATGCAGATAATTAAAGAAATAAGTATCACATTTGTTGGACCCATGGCCAACGGCCCGCATCTCCTCCCACTGCATGGCTGACTGAACTGGCTTTGGTTTCAGTCTGCCCTTGAACACAGAGATGGAAGATATTGTAGCTGGTGTTCATTAGCAATCCAGCTGGCCATTCCATGAGGCAGAGAAGCATTGCTTCTGGAGCAGCACCACCTTACCCACTCCACTGTCTTCCTTTCAAGACAGGTGAGCCAGAACCCAAATTATGCTGCTAGAAAGTGATTTTTTTACCCTTAGTGATTCAGAGTGCAAGGGCTGAGCACTTTGTTATGCTGGTCTATGTGCCCATCTCTTCCATAGCTATGTGATCAAGTTCAAGATTACCATAGTTTAGTAACCATCTGAGTGCCCTCTGCTTGATGCAAATAGCAGGTTATCAGGATTTAGCTTCTTTGCAAGTAATTTAAAGCTATGTGCTGTTATCTTGAATTTGACAGAAATAACTGTTCACAGGCACAGTTGCTGGGTCTCAGCTGGTCCACAGGGACGTAACAGGCTATAATTTATGAGCTGTGTGTTTGAGCATTTCTTGCCATACAAATTCACACTAGTACAATAAAAGTAAAGCAACTTCTGGGTGTAAGGAAGTACCAACTTGGTGCTGTGAACCCCAGATGAACAAAAGCACACAAGCTCCTATCTCAGATTGTGGTTTTGCTCTGATTAAGCTGCAGCACTTCAAAGGTATTTAAGGAAGTAGATGTGCAGTCAGCAACTGATTGATTTATTTCTTTAATTGCTACATAGATCTCATGGGCCCATGAAAAATTAGTCTTAAGAAATAATCCAGCTTGCACTCGAAGGCAGGATAAGCTATACTTGAATGCCAGGTACTGACAAAACATGAATCCACGGCACTAATAAACTGCTCCCAGCAAAAAACTTGAAAGAAATAAAAATGCAAATACTAATTCTGCCAGCACATGCAAGTCCTAAGAAGTTTTTGTTTCCAGAAGGGCTCAGCCTTGGCATCGTGTTGTGTCACTGATGAGACCTCCGTGGAGATCATTAGGAAGAGGCTAAGCTACTGTATTTTTGAAGATTTCCACCCACCTGGGCTTAGTCAAAGTAGAACAGATATTGTACTAATGACTTAAACTCTCAAGGAATTTAATTTTTTTTTTTGGCTAACATTACCTATATCAGGCATCTACTAGAGCCAAGCCTTTGCCCATGTAGATAGAACTCTCCTGTGCTTGTGGAGTGTAAATGAGAACACTTAATCATGTGAGAGCTGAACAAGGATTCCATTCAAATTTAAGATGGAAGAGAGTCACTGAAGCTTGAATCAGTGCAGCAGCAAGTTACCAGTTAAATGTCACATCCTGTTTCAGGTTGTGTATGTGTATTCACAGCTACAAGATTGGAATTGAGTTGAACCAGTTCTGATAGAAACAACAAAGGCATTCCAAAACACAGGTAACACGGTGTGAGACATGGGAAAACAGTGCAGACCAACAAGATGGATAATGACTATGACCCCAAGGCATTAGTTGCCAAGTTTATTATGACATAGATTTGAGAGATGAGGTGTTTGAAGGACTTTTAAGAGAACTCTTGGGATTTTTTATGAGGAGCTGCCCTGTGCCTGAGGGTAAGCTCTTGTCTATTACTTCAGGGTATGATCTTGTAAGTGAGATCCCAAGTGACTCAGCTTGAAAGGGTGAGACCAGAGTCCAACAGTTTTGCTCCACAGTGTGACAGTATTGGTGAAATTATTCCGAGGAGCATCTCTTGCAAATCCTAAATTCAAAGCAGGAATATTGGGCATCAGATAGACAAAAGCACAGCTGTGACGACCCACAACAGTCCCAGATATGCTTTAAAGAGATGATCTGCTTTAAGAGGCTGCTTTTTTTTTTTTTTTTTTTTTTTTCCCCCAGTTGTACATGGAGTAGGGACAGGGGTCTGTAGATTATGCACTGGATTTTAATGAAGCTTTTGTGTCATTGTTTTTGTAGTGCAAATGGTCCAAATGTCAGAAGGCTTTTAACATCTTCAAACTATTCCTTTAGCTCACTCACAGGATAGAAATCATTCATTCAGCTTGCAGAAGGCTGTCACAGCCAATTCTCTGTGGGGCCAATGCCAAGGCGCCACTCTTGGGTAAAGAGAAATAAGTTCCCTAGCAGCTTGCTGTGAAAGGTATCTCTATGCAAGTAGCATTACCAAGTGGAAGGGTTAACAACAACCTGCTGGTTTTGCCTTCCTGGGGCAAATAAATATGAGATGTGATATAAACCCTCCCTTTTTCAGTCTGAAGATCTTAGTTTGCTTTCAGTACAAGTGTACCAGTTTATGAATGAAGAAAAAAGAAACAGAGCAAGACAAGGCACAATTACCAGGCAATGCTAAGTGTGCACACAAAGGGGTCAAAGAGCTGAGGGGAAAAAGAGCTTTCCTACATTGGCCATTCTGTTTGTTCCTGCTTGTGAACTGGTATGCATTAAATTTAGATTTGACTACATTTCAGGAGACTAAGTGACCCTTGAAAAATTGTGTTGCTCTTGGAATTATGTGTTAAATGCATGTGCAATGACTTAGCTGCTGTCAAGCAGGACAGTTGAGGCACCACTCCTCTTTGGTACAGGGCCTTTTATTCCTCAGGGTACATTTTAAACTTAATACAATACAGCTGCTCATTCTTTAATATTGGTCTCCATTTCCTTTTTTGCTGGAAAATGGAAATGATGCACATGATAGGAGAAGAATAATTTTAAATTCAGTGAAATATAAATATTGGTCAAAACAAAAAGGTGGTGTAATCAATAAACAAAGTGATGGACATTATATGTAGCATTATAAATTTAAATGTTGAGTAATCACATATTTTACAGTTTTGCAAAATGGTAGGAAGTAAGAAGAGTATCCTCACCTTTAAACTAGGGTGAATTATCAATTAACTTCAATAGTACCTGGTCCTGCAAAGGGAAGAAAAACTTCAAAATGAATATTTGAAACTTTAAGAAATAAGTTATCTATTTAGAAATCAAAAGCCACTGAAAATACTGACTCATTTTGATTAACTTTCAAGAAGCATGAAAGGAATTGTGATTGTTTTCTTTCACTGCTTTGGAGACCAAAGCAGCATATACAAGTATAATCATTTGAAAGAGATTTAGGATCTGTTTCATGCTGAACTGTATTTCAGACTGCCTTTGAAATGAGAAATTGTATATCCAAACTGTCTACTAGCCAGGATGTCAGGGCAGCCAGTGGTCATCTCTATGTAGGATTCCAGATTGTGTTTCAGTAGGGATATCTTATGCACTGAACAGGGCATGATGGCTCATTTCAGTGGCTCAGTGAGATCTGAGAGACAAACAGGAAGCACAGTCCTTACTTACATTGTGCCTCAAATGTCTCTGTTTGTTACAATATCATGGTAAATCAGAGGATGGTACCCAACAGGGGGATTTCTTGTTGTGACCACTAACTCTGGCTCTGCAAGTACATGTGAAAATCTGTGCCTAAGAGGTGTATGTATGTTTACAAAGCATAGATAAGGACTATGGCACAGCAGAACTGTTCTTGCCTCATGTGATACAGATTGGTACTTCCTAACTGGCTGCAGTTTTGCCACTTTCCCAGAAAGGAAATCGTAGGCAAACACCAAACATTGCTGGTTTTGGAAGGAACAGAATTAAATCTTGGAAAAAAGCACTAAGATCAGAAGGATTCTTAAAAAGTGTCTTGGTTGTTAGCAGAAGATAGGAATGTTTTATACAGGGTAACCTCTGACTATTGCTTCTCCCTTATACCTGGTAAAATTTGAGTACATTTGTGATGAATGAACAGCAGCAAAATGATATCTGCTTCTTGTTTATCTATTTTCTTATGGGTTTGGCCTCAATTTCTTTTTTGTCCTTCATTTCACATCTGTCACCTCACAGTATATTTTTGCTCTAGGTACTTTTACAGCTTTGAGCACGGTGTCCCTATTCTTTAATAGAACAAACATGAGTACTCTGCAAAGTGTGTTGAGCTGGCAGAAGGGTCAGGAAAATGGCAAGCACAGGTCAATAGGAAGATCTCCATCTTTCTGTGCTTATTTTAACTGTGATTTTTTAATCTATGTGGGTATAGTACCTGAACTCCATCAGATATATAGCAAAAAGTGGTTCTGAGTCCAAAGTTTGTCTTCCTTTTAGCTGGATTTGTTGTACTATCTGTTTATAATTAGATGACAAAACACAAGTGTAAATGAAGTAATAAACAAAAGTTAGAGCAAACTCCTGTCAACTGCTGTCTATTTTAACTGCCAGGAGAAATCTGGCATGCACCTCCTTTCCTGCAAATCAAAATGAATAAACACTCTCTGTGAATATTACCTTCCCATTTAATTTAGTAAATTGTTGACGAACAAGTTGCAAAGTGCAAGAGTGTAATTATTTGGGATTAGTGGAGAATTTCTTCAGCATGTAATTGATATTCTTTGGATCACTTGATTAGCAGTTGAAACCATTTTGTAATTGATGCTGTAATTAGCCAGCACAGTGCTCACTCCATATGAGACTGCAGAGTTATGAATTTGGGTAGACCCAGAATAAAGAGCAATACAGCTTGACTGCTTATTAATTTACACTGGACAAATGTTTTGTAGGAAATTACACTTTCACCTGCAGAAATTGAATATGCAAGGTTTGCAACCAGGTCTGATTCAAGAATTGCTTCAGAACTTTATTCTGTGCTGATGTCAGCTGTCTTTGGGTTCCCACTTTGTGGTTTTTACATCTCACTGGTGGTTCAGGGCAGAGTGGGCTAAATGTGACTGAATTCTGAAAATCTGCATGGAGAGTGATGGATCCTCTGCACAAATGTCTGCTATTTGTGGGGTGTTCCCTCAGAGCATGAGTCCCTCTTGACTGAAGGCTGTGTATTTCCACCTGCACCACCATGCAGCAGACCTGTGTTGTGGGAGGAACGTGTTTCCTTTCTGTCCCTGAGATCCAGGAGAGCAGAGTCTTTCTGTGAGCAACTAAATGGGGAAATACTATTTTCTGCATGGATTATTCCGAGTCAACTGATGTAATAGGAGATAGTATTGCCTGCAAGCCAGTATCCCCGTCCAGAATTAAAATAAATTTTGTAAGAAAGAAGTAAATGATGTTTTAAATAATTCTCTTTTTTCAATTTGTTTCTGAACAGCATAATTAACCTGGCACTCCTGTTCAGCTTTCTAAGGGCTGGATATATAAATGTAATGTAATTCTGTTGTTTCTCAGAGAAAGTCTATTCTTATGGAAGGAGCTTTCCCCTAACCTTTTGTAGACAGAATCTTTTATTTTATTCCCAGCTGCTCCTAATTTGCAAGAAAACACACCAAGTGTTCCATCACATTTTTTACTATTGCCTTTGTACCACTAGATGGCATGAGAACACCACTTAGGAAGAGAGGACCTTTGCGTGGAAATGAGTTGATGCCTGTCCTCTTACTCCAGTTATCTTTAACCATTCTGTTGCCCAAATCACAGATCTATCTGAGAGATAAAAGGGGGAGTTTTATCTGTGATCAAAAAAGGACCTCATTGAAAGATGGAATTAGTTGTGCACTTCAATAGCTTAAGAGTTGACTGTAAATGCAAAGGGTGAAACTCACTTCAAGCTCTGACAGGCACATTGTATAGGTGGGGTTTTTCTTTGCTGTAGAAGGGCCCCAGTTTTATCTGGTTACCTCGTCACATATTGCCATATGCTCTGCAGTGATACAGATGCAAAGTTTCCCATTAGTCATTCAGCAGACCGTCAAGTTCACAGGTGTCTTTAAATAAGAATATGGTCACTAATTTTCAGCCATTTCCTTTCATTGATTTCATTCCCCATGTATTTCCCTTCCTTCCCTGTTGGTCCTCATACTCTTCTCCAGACCTCTGCAATGCTGGCTGGCCAGCAGCAAAGGCATGACACGGAGACACCTGTCTCTTGAGAAGCAGATCCACCTCCAGTCTGCTCAAAGGCTCTGACTTGCTCATGAGAAACACAAGGCATGGTTGTCCTCTGAGTAAAGAGTGTAGAATTTTCTGGTTTCTGCTGTTTGCCTGAGAGAAAAAGAAGATTGTTCCTTCTTTCCTTCCCTTCAGATATGGATAAGTCATGAGGGAATTATGTAACATAAAAATGAGAAAGCTGCAGAGAAAGAGCTTTTCCTCCCGCTTCTCCAATTTTATCTCTGAAATAAATCTTCATTTACTCTCTATTTAAAGGATTTTGGAATGAGCTGTGTATGAAAACTAGAACTCCCTCCATTTGCATGAGTGGTGGGAAAATTAAGCCTGGGCTTTTAGATAACTTGTGAAAAAAGCACAACTCACCTTTTAATATGAAATGTGGTGACCTTAGAAGCCTAATGGGAGCACAGAAGGGCAAAAAGGTCTGGGAGTGGAAATGGGTTTGAATGCATGTCTGCGAGGCTGTGTTCAGCCTAGATCTGTTGTGTTACAACAAAAGTTGTGTCCTGGGGGAAGGTAGGTTTGGATTTGCCTGCAGGTGTGGAGGAATTACTCAGTTGCCCAAGCACTGACTCAGTCAGATGCCAACATCAAGTGAAGGAACATTCTCCTTTTGTTATATTTAGTCAGGTAGCTAAGACAGAAGACTGGAACCCCTGTCCATGTAACACTGGGTAAATCACTTCCCATATTTTTCTGTCAGTGCATGAGTGGTGGGGTTTGTGCTGATAATCTACAAAGGAAATGAAGGGGGGAAGTTACTGCAGCCCATGATAATATTGGTCTGATAATCTCAAATTTGCTGCTTACATCAGTTTTCCAGGTTTCATATTCAGCTTATCTGTGACTAAACCTTATCTGTACTTGATCATTAATCACAAATGTATTTTTCCTGTAATACTTGTGGTTGCTGAAAGGGTACTAGGAAAGTAGGAGATCAAGAAAGGATAGATAAACAATGCAGAAATATTTTAATACTGGACAGGCTGGTAGCAGTGAGCTTTGTGCACTTGAAGAAAAGATTCTATACTTGAACTTAAAATATGTCTTGGATGCTGCTTTCAGTATTTCAGTTACTTCTGAGGTGGATTCCAGGTGTCTACTTGAAAATAGAGTGTTCCCAGGCAGGGGTTTCTGAGTATATTCTGTGCTCCTGTACTCACAAAAAAGAAAATTTCTCACAAAGGCAAGGCACTAGATGGAATATGAAGTGTTGGGATTTTTTAAAGATATATTCATACAAGTTTAATGAAAGCCTCCTTACTATGTTGTTCGTATAATGGTTATATAGATATGACTGAAATTTCTCCAATTAATGTGATTATTTTGTGCTTCCTTGCTGTGTAACCTTATGTACACTGCTTTGCACTTTTTCACTAGAGGCAATAGAGACCAGTTGATGGAGAAACTGACTTTGACAAAATACCTTTAATTTTTACCTTGAAAGAGTTGCTAAAAGGAAAAATTGAAGTAGAGGGAGCACTGAGAACTAAACAATGAGAGGGTCTCCTGAATTCATGGCATATGTGGTAGAGAGTCGTTACTGTTTTGCAGAACTGCATTACTTGAGAGATACAATTCCACAGCAATTCTTTAGTGTTTTCATAAATCACAGCAATAGGAAATTATTAGCTGTACATGCCCTTGGCAGCCTCCCTGCATGCATCCCCTTACTGACTGCACCTGGAGCTGAGGAACGAGCCTGCCTTGGGCAGTGTGGTTATGCCTGATGTGGTCAAAATTAAGGAGCAGGAATCAGAGTGTGGCTGAGGACTGCAGGGCTGACCACCACCTCACCCAGACTAGCCCATGGCTCTTGCTGAGCTTGCATGTGCTGGGTATTTGGCATCTATCAAAGCCTGTGGTGGTGCAAGGCAGAAGGAACAAGTTCTCCCACACGAAGAAAGAAAAGTGTGTGGCTGAAGGAGGAAATAAAGCACTGATCCCACAGTCTTTAAAGATAAACTCCCATGCAAGACTGAAGCGTTGATTATTTTTAGTGGGGGAGAGCCTAAGGGGAGGGCTTGTCAAAAAGATTAAACTATTGTAAGGAGCAGAGCAGGATTCTCCTGCACTTTCCTTTCCATCACACCTGCATCCTGATATGAAACAAAAAGTGTGTGCATGGTGGGGGGAGGGAATGTTGAGGAGGAAAAAAAGTGCACTTGGGAGAGCTGAAGTGGTAGCAGTTAGTGATGGAATTGTTATTTCCTGTCACCACTTTTACCCTGTTAGCTTCTCTTATGCCGATTTCTTTCTGTTAATCCCCTGGATAGCCTCTGAGAGTTGTTTATCATCCCGGGGCAAAAAGGTTCCAGCCTGTTCACACCACTCTTTTTTCCTGCACGCAGTGTTGCTGATGTGTCCAAGTATTCAGAGAAGCCTGAGGACAGAGTGGGAGGATAATTTTTTTTTTTAATCTCTCTGGGCCCATGACTTTTGCTCAGCACCATTGTAGTTCCCCCTGCTTCTCCCAGACATCCAGGCTGTGAGGAGCACTGCTGTCGTACTGCAGCAAACAAGGTGCTGCACAGCT
The DNA here is from genome assembly GCA_013400215.1 of Cisticola juncidis. Lineage (NCBI taxonomy): Eukaryota > Metazoa > Chordata > Aves > Passeriformes > Cisticolidae > Cisticola > Cisticola juncidis. The sequence goes on along the minus strand of VXBR01009757.1, from coordinate 1,939,920 downwards.
GCTGGGCATTCATCCGTGCTGGGCCAGGTGCTGTGTAACCTCCCCTTAGGAAACGTGTTTGAACACTGTTCAGAGCAGGCTTGTTCCAGTGGGATGGCATGGGTGCACTGGGCAGGGTGGGGTATTATTCAATGCTGCCCTTTGCCAGTTGGGTATTACCAATTTCCTAGTTCTGCTGCATGACTTATATCCCAGACGGAATGAAAAAAAGTCTGGGAGAATGTGTTTGCCCTAGAGAGAGAAGGTATTTGGGAGGACAGCTGGAGGTTCAGCCAGGTGTTGTGACAACAGAAACTGTTTGGGTTTTTGTTGTTTTTTTTTTAATTTGGAGCAAGAGTGTGAATATGTGACGTGCGTTCTGAGATTGGGAATTAGGGTATAACCCTACCTGAGTCTCTCTTCTCTTGTACTTTTCTATTCAATTGTTTAGGTCAGCCTTTTAAAGAAGAATGAATTTAGGTGGCAGTCCATCACAGAACACTTTTGTGATCTTTAGACCTGGTTCCATCCTCTAGTTTTGTATTGCCCTATAGATCCTCTGCCTTAGGGTCTTGGAGTCTAGAAGAGGAAGCTTGTACAAAAACCAGCACCATATATTTCCTAATAACTAAACTTTGGGGGAGAGGAGTCAAAGAAATATATAAGCCGATAATCCATGTACAGACATGTTCTCTTTAGCTGCCTATTAACCAAAAAGTGGAATCTACTGGGACTCCTAGCTTTGGGTAGAGAGAAGGTGGGACTGAAGGCTGTCTACTCTCTTAAATAGTCTTTCTGAATACTTCAGGAAATGTTCATCTAAACCTAGTCAGATGATCCCTCCTCCACAGTATTAACTTCTTCTTAATTAGCAGGTTAATCTGACTTTGGGAAGCTCTTGTACCATCACAAGAAAACATTTTTAAGCCTTGTCTTAGAGTATTCCCTGACCCTACTTTATAACCTGAATAGAGGGACGAGATCCCCTCCACAACCTCTGAAGGGCCCAGTGCTCCTAAATGTGACAACCCTCTCCAGAAATGGTAGGTAAATGGCTGAGCTGTATGAAACTGAAGTATGTTCTTCCCTGCCTGAAGTAGGCAGCTTGTTTTTCAATTTAAGTCCTTGTTTTCATACAGTAAATTGCCTTGCAGTAATCAAACAAACATTTAAAAGATTATATATACAATTTCAGGGATCTTCAAATTGGTCACAGATGTTCTTGGGGTTTTGTATGCTCAGGGGAAAGCTTTGGCTTTTCAAGATGGAAGAAACAGGAAGAAGATGAGAGATGAAAGGGGAGATGCTAGTTGCTTTCAGAAGTATGGGAATTATCAGTCTGAGCCAGACTTAGACCGTATAGTCTGGTTTGGATACATCAGGTGTAGAAGGGGACTCTCATTGTCACTCAGCACACACAGGTGGAATACATGTCCTCAGTCATGTAGGCTCCTGGTGTCTGCTTAGCTGAACTGTCTCCCTTTGTAGCTGGGATCCCTGCAAGCAGAACTAGAACTTAATTACTCTGGCTGTTCCTCCTGGGAAGGATCCACAGACTGACGTCTGGTATCAGTCTGAGCTAAGGGAGGAGCAGGGAAAGAAGAGCTGTTGCCTTGCTGTGCAGCAGCTGCCTTGTGGGCTCAGTGCCAAAAGTGGGGGAGGAAAACTTCTGGAGGCCTGAAGAGATAGAGAAAGACAAATCCCTCCAGGTCTTCGGCTTCAAGAGACCAACGCCGTGTGTGGGCAGGAGCTGGGACGCTGTGTGGGAAAGATTTGCAGTTTCAGTAGGAGCTCCCTCCCAGGTCTTCATGCAAACCATGTACCCTAAATCCCAGGCTTTATCACAGATCTAGGCTAGCACTCTGGGATGGGCTGCAGAGCTACTGCCTCCACCCCTTTCCACCCACTGGCACCAGATACTGCTAACCTCTGGATTTAAAGATGCACTGCTTTGGCATGGAGGGTCTCAGAGCTGAAACCAGCAGTGGGGCCACCTGAAGCCCTCCTTGGGAGCATGAAGCAGCATGTTATGGGAAGCTTATGCTCAGGATACAGAAGTTGGCAAGTCTGTGTAATGTGGCTGCCACAGCTTTCAACCTTGCATACTTTATGCTCTGTTGGGTGCAAGGCAAGGGCGTTCCAGCAGGGTAGGCAAATTTAGGGTTTGGTAATACTGGCAGCTGGCTGCTTGCTATGAAGTGAGAGCACAAAGACCACGTATTGTTTTTATTTTAGGGTGATTGAGACCAGAAAAGCACTTTGCAACGCTGCAGACTTTGGTCTGCACTGCAGCACTGCAGACATGCCTGGGCTTCCAGTGACTTCATTTAGAGGTGTCCAGCCACACCTGGAGGCAGCTGTAAAGTGCAAGCTGGGATGACAGCATCTTTTGTAAACAATGGGATTTCCTGGGATTATGTTTGAATGGTTGGCCCTCTTGGAGAGGGGGAGAACATACTAGGTCTCTGGCAAAGTGATGAGAAGACTTTCTGTGTTATGTAATTTATAAGGCCACTGGTTACCATTGAGCCAAAAACTTGCTTCAAATAGAATGGGTTCATGATTATCCACATGGTGCTGCTGAGTAAATTCAAATCCCATGGGATACAATTACATTAAAAGCTTAAGTCAGTTTAAACCATGTCTCTGTCATTCTTATTTTTGCTAAGCATAAAAGCACCCTGTAGTGAAATCAGGTAACCGTGTGTTACTTGCAGTAATGTGTCATAGGATTATGTTGCAAACAATCTAAGTGCTTTTTCAATGTCTCACAGCTTTCTGGTATATTCTGCATAAAACTTTTTTTCATTTTTATATTTAAAATTTATCCTGACTGTCTGATCAGGACAGGATAAATAGATTTTAATGAATCCTATAATGAATATGAAGCTAGTCGGGCAAACCAATTTAATTTTCATGAATCTAATTGTTAGAGGAATATATCTTAAAAAATCAGTCTGAGTCCTCTTTGAGGGCAAACACTTCCTTTGAAATTAAAGCAATATTTTGTGACCATAATGCTTAGCTCTTGTTCAGTGGCAGTGACCAGGTAAACCTTGCTCTTGTAGCCCTATATGGTGGTATATATGAGTTTTCTAATGTATACCCTAAGTGTGATATCAGCAAACAACATATGTAGCTTCAAAACAAACTTGATTGGCAAGCAACCAGTCTGCCAGCATTTGACTGGACTTTCAGTGAAGTAGAAACAGGGAAGTACACACTTTAAATTTTCCTTGTCTGTTGGTGGAAATAGTCCTTGTGGTATTTGTCCAGTTGTTACTGAATCCAGTCACTGCAGCAACTTACAGGCATTTCATTAGCTGGGACCACTGGATGTAATTTCTGAAATTCTGAGCAGTAATTTTAAGAAAAAATGCTTTTTAAAGAATCAGTGTCACTTGCCCCAGTGATTGTGTCTTCAGTGCATTGTGGCCTGGTTGCTATCAGCATTAGGTCAGGCTGACAGGCATCAGGAGCTGGAGATAACCAGGATCTGTGGCATTGCCCATAATATTATTGGACATCTGTCCTCCCTAGCAAATGTCCCATTCTAAGAAAGGCTGTTGGTTTTGATCTTCTGAGGTTTTGCTGCTTCCAAAGTGAAGGTACTGAAGTGTGTGCCATTGATCCAGTTCAAGTGGTTCTATGTTTTAAGCAGGCATTGGATCTCAGCAAACATCAGAGAATTTTGGTGTACCAGATATCACCTTTACTGTCTGAGCTGTATCTTTTCTGGCATGGAATGGTAGAGATAGAGTCTTCTTTTCCAGTATAGTGAAAGGACTGGTTAACGTTGGTGTTATCAGGAGATAACATTTGCTTGAAAATGAAGGTGTATTGTTCTAGCACAATATACTGTAATTTAAATCATTCCCAGTGCAATTTCTTCTGTGGTTCCAGTCTGTAAACTAAGCCACAAACTGACATTTTAGCTGGTACATTCAGTTTCAAAGCATTGAATACTACACCTAATGTAAGTAAGAATTCTCATTTTCTTGCTTTGTGTAATTTTCATAAGTAGTGGTGCTAAATCTATTTTCTTCTCTATCTGAATAATGTCATTGACTTTTTTTTTCCTTCACCACTCTGGAAAAATGCTGTGATATTGTCATGTTCAATACACCTATCTCAGTTTACCTGGTTTCACTGTGCCAGGCAGAGGTATGAGTTAAGAGTTTTGTCTTTTGAGACAGAAGCTGCTTGAGGGAACTCGTAGTTCACTGCTTTGCTCTGTATCTAGATGTTCATTGAGGGGTAGTTTTCTTCCCTGGAAGTATCTTGTTTAGCTGAACCAAATTAATCTTTGTCAGTTTTGCCTTAAGGGGTTATGCCCTTCCTCACTATAGGTTTAAACTTGAGTGTGGGGACAAGATAGCAGAGTTCTATGAATCTGAGCATACCTGGAATGTGCAGAAGGAGGCCTCTGAACATGGGCTTTGAGTCAGCAGAAGACATGCTGCTCAGGATACAGAGGAGCTGGGCAGAATCCCTGCTTTTACTCTTGCTTGGGAACTCAATGCAGAGAAATGGAACTGCCTGTCCCTCTTCAGGTGAGATTACTGCCACTCAGTCCTGCCTTCCTATCATGGCACCATGGAGGCCAAATTCTCTTTCAGCTTATGCAAATCATGATTCTCCTCTGTGTAAGTTTTTCTTTCAGCCCCATCTGCTGTCCTTTTACCTCTTCCCCTCTCTTTTCCAATGTATCATTTGCTCTTAGTGCAGTCTGAATTGGATCTGTTGATTCATGTATGTGCTTCCTGGCTGAATAACCAGCTCAAGGCAGGAACGTCTACCTGCTGACTAGTGACTGCTTCTTTCCTACTTTGCCTTTTTCAGAGTAGAATAAAGCCCAGCTTTTAATGGAGAGAAGGGAGAAGAGTTATGCAGTGCCACCAAAATGAATGCCACCTTCACTCAATTTTTGTGCAGCCTTTAAACAGTGTTAGAAAATAATATGAGGAGACAGAAACCTATTATGTTTAGACCATATCTAGAGGTTTTTCTTTAGATCTGAGTATCACTGTTAAAGTCCATATTAAGAAACTACATCATAGCTTGTTCTGCTTGTTTTTTAAACCAAGGTTTAGCAGTGTTTTGTTTGTTTCATGTGGTGACATTTGAGGGATTTCCACTTATAGCTGCACCTTCTGAAAAAGATGCCAAGGCTAAAATGGACCTAATGTCAAAAAGTCTACAAGAGTCTATGGAATGTGCATTTCTCCCACATCACTGCTCTGCTCAGTGCATGGTACAATGGATTTTCCTAGTAATGGCTGTGTGATGGTACAGGCTAGGGATAAATCAATTGGAAGACTGGAGAGTGATTCCCAAGTCTTGTGTATGGAGCTCAGTTCAAGCTCTGTTTTGACTCCATTCATGAGCCAGCTTCTTTCTCTCCATGCTCAGGCTTTCAAACTTCTAGAAATTGCCTCAAGTGCATGAGCCTGAATGGGGTTTCACCATGTTGCAGTAAGACAGTCATGAAACCAAAACTAAAGAACATGCCAAGTAAAGCACCCAGCCTACAGGCTAGATGTGGAAGCTATGTATTCTTTTGCAAAAGGAGTTGTCCCTACAAGTAATTCTTACTCCAAAATCAGAAACCTCAAGTCCCTTCTGAATGGCATCCACCATGTTTTGGGCAGAAACAAAGGAGGGGAGATGCTGTGCCTTTAGGGAGATGGCTGTGACTTCCAGGCATATTCTGCTCCTGAAAGATGGAAACTCCTGTTGTGCACAGGGGTAATGTGCAGCTTTGAGCATATGGAAAGTAGGAGCTTCTTGCCTCTTTGAGAAGCAGTACATGATTTATCTCTAGCTCAGTAGGGAAAAAAATTCTGGTGTGCCTTTCTGGAAAGGTTGCTGGGCCCTGACCTCCTTTGACCTGATTTAATTGAGGATTTTGCCAAGCTTATTACATGGGATGTTCTTTGGCAGCACTGAGCTAACAAAGCAGGCTGATCACAAATTATCATTTACATGTGTAAAGAATGAAACATAAATATAGCTCTTAAAAAAATTTCCTTGTCACTGACATATAATAACCTTCCTTTAGTAACCTGTCACAGACCTCAAGATCAGTATGACAAAACATTTCAGCATGACAATGACAAAATAGCTCAGCTTCCTCAATTTTGTATCTTCTCAGACACATTACTAACAGAAGGCTGAAAAATGAAAAAAATGCATATGCCATTATTTTTATTTAGTTTTTTATTTTTTTAAAACTACATTACTGTTTCTACAGATGTACCCATTTCGTGTCTGTCTACCAGCATTGTCAGCCAATATTTACTGATGCACCTGCTTTACCTTTTACATATTCCCACAAATGAAATACATGGGACATACTAACATATTTGCTCATATTTCAGGAAAAAAATATCCATTGTATACACAAAGAATTTGCTTTTGAAGTATTAAACCACAGGTTGTTGGCCTGACAGTCCATTTCATGACATGAATGAGATAACAGGATAGGTCAAAAAGGAATTACAGCTGGAATTACTTTTCCTTACTGTTTTTAGGCAAGATGTCATTTTTTCAGAACATTATTCATTACGTGAAAAGGTGGTTCCACATTCTGAGAAGTAATATTTCAAACTTCTCAGTGAAAATAAAAACTTTATTAAAATGTAACTGGCCTTGGTTTTATTTGAAGAAGCAGTCTAGAAATTCCCCTGTTTTAACTCATCACCTTGACAATGGATATGTTTCTGGGCTTAGGACAGTCAATAAGAAAGCCAGTGACAGCAATTTTTATTGTTCCCGTAACAATTAAAAAGTGATCAAGTCCTACAGTGACTCCCCTACTATTAAGAGTTTTTTTCAAGTTTGAAAGGTAACAAGATTATAGATTTTCACTTTTATGAAATGTTATTAACTACAAGACTGAATAATTTGCCAAATCTGTGGAACAAAAAAGCACTGGTGACTTAATAGCTCTTAAGATTCATTGCAGGATTTGCTTTAGTTTTCTTATTTAGGAGGTGTCTACATCTGACCTAAGGTAACTACAAACCGGAAGTTGACATCAGTAGCATTCCTAAGTGTCAGGAAAGGAGACACAATTAATTGCCTGACAAAATTGCTCAAGACTCATATATGAGCTGGTTGTTTTCCCTTTACCTTCCTTTTTTGCCATCTATTGTTTTCTGTTTGGCTGTTTCATGTTTATGTTATAGAAAGAAACAGGTAAAGAATCACTTGCCTGGGATCAATGTAGGATCCAAAAGAGGTACAGAAATGGGAAAACTTGAGTGAATATGAGGCTTGTGTATTGCCTGCCAAGCTCTCCAATTTGACAAATAAATTCTAAATTTCAGCCAAATTCAGCAGAAGTGAAAACTTCTAAGATGATACGTCCCTAGAAAATATCATAAAAATTGTGAGGAAGACAAAACAAAAGTTTGAGTTCAGTCCTTATCTTACTTCTGTGATGTGCAAGTGGTGCTGTCAGCACTCAGTGTTCCAAATCAGTTGTGACCTGTGCTGCCTCTTGCCCAGTCAAACAGATAACGTGCGTGCCAGGGAAATAGAGGTGTTGTGAGAACCAGGGCTAGAGCATGGAATATGGGATACTGAGAAACTAGGATCATTACTGCAGAGGAGATTCTGGGGATATAAGAGCAATCTGATGGTGCAGTGCGAGCTTTGATTAGTATCAAGGGAAAATTAGAAGTCTTTAGTGACCATATGGATATGCAGAAGACAAGTGCTGTCTGGATAGCAGCTTGGATCTGTTATACTACTTTCTTCTTTACACGTTTACCCCTTTAGTCACCCCATCCCCTTATCTTTTTTTCTCCCTTCTCTGCCCGACAAACTTCCTCACTTACGTCACAGCCAAGATAGTCATAAGTCAGCTGAGAAATGAGGAATGAATAATTTCCTTCCCCTTGGGGCACTAGCACGTCACTGCCATGAAACACTTAGGTCACCTGTCTTCCCAGCAAGAGCACAGCAAGGACACTGTGTAACCTAACAACTTCAGTGGGTCTCCTCCCTTTGGAAGAGCCACCATAGTGCTGACAAGATTGGGGGTTTACATTCTTAGTGAGTTCTGTTAGCTTTTACCTGCAAGATTTATTTTTTCAGAAAACAAAACAAAATGAAATACAGACTTGTGGAGGAGTTTTAAAGCAAAGTGAAAGGAGAGCTGAACAGAGCACAAGATCATAGCAAGACTGGTGAATGTAAGGCATGCAGATTGCATAGCAAGCCTGACCTTGAGACTTCATGACCCATCTTGGAGATGTCACTTTGTCATTCTGTGCCCAGTTTCACCTAGTTAGAAAAGAGCTCAGCACTCCTGCCTTTAGAAGTGCAGTGTTGCTGATTTATTGTGCTTATCTTTTCAGAGCATTTTGTGATGCACAGCTAGAAGGCACTGTAGATTTCTAAATGACTGTTTGAGAATTAGTACAGTTCTGTTACCATCTGTTCAACCTCTTGGAGAATGCACTCAGGTCTCTAAGAGAAAATGGAGTTCATGTCAGCAGTTAGATGAAACAAAGAAAAAAGATAATGGCAGAGATGGATGAGGAGAAGAGGGAAGTATGCACAGTATAAAGAAAAATATGGCTGAGTGACAACTGCCCGAGGAAAAGAAATTTGAGGTGAATGAGAGAGGGCAGTACAAATGGAAGGGGTGTGCCCACTCAGCAGTACTGTCCTTGCTGGAATGCAAATGTGAACTTGTATCTGAATGCAGAGATGGTGCCAGTCCTTGTCAGAGACAAGAGGCTTCAAGTTTATCAGCTACTGACATTCTTGTGTGCTCCGTGGCTGGCATGCAGCTCATGTGCCCTGAAATAAGAAAATTGTTTTACAGCCTTAGGGTGCTCCTGTAACACACTGGACTTGACACAAATCTCTTCCAGCATGACCAAGCTGGAGGAAGTAAGCAACAGCACTTGTTTTCCTGCCCCTGTAAACTCGTTCTGCTTTCTGTCTCTGACTAACACCGTAAGAACAAGTCAGTTAAAAAAAAGGCCCTAAAGTGTAGCCCTTGAGATTCATGACAGACCTTAAGAGAATTTCCCCAGTGTAAGCTGAGGAGATTTAGAGAGATTGCATTTCCTTAGCTGAAAATGTTTTAAGAATGTGTTAACAGCATATAAATTAAAAAGGGATTGAAGGCTGGAGCTTTAACATCAATGCCACAGGAGGACAAGTCAGTGCAAGATCAAGCAGTTGTGGAAATAAAATCAAAGCAATGTCAAACTGATTAAGAATAAACCGCATCAGAAGTGCAACTGGTAAGAGACTTAATCATTCAGAGTCAAATAAAGTAAGGAATACAGTATTCCTTAACACTACTTCTTGGAGAGATTTTTCTAACCAGAATCAGAATGCAAAAATGTGCAGTGCAATAGGCTGTGGTCCTCAGATGAAAGATGAAGACTGGACTTATCTGGGCCATATGGGGACATATATGGGATATCTAGTGGCTGAGATCATGTAGTTCACTCTTCTATGGCATATGTTATCTCTTTTTTTTTTCTTTTTTTTTTTTTAGATTTCTCCTTTAGATCTGTTACAGGAAGTTAACTACAACAGTGAACTAGCTTGTATTTGTATTTTTCCTGTTTCATTCTATTCCATAGAGGGCTGTGTTGTCAAGGAGCTCTAAGACCTGTGCTCCACATTTTTCGGTATGGAGAACACTTCTATTTGCTAGGCTGGCAACTGCTGTGTAAGCTTTTCAGTCCTTTTTAATCACTCTGCCTCCCGTAGCAAGCTACTGTGAATTAGTTCTTTGGGGCTCATTATCCAGACTCCTTTACCACCCTTGAGAAGGAACAAGAGGTACTGAAGAAAACCCAAGGGGATATCCTCTGCTTAATGAATCTCTGCTGTGCCTGTAGAGCCACAGTGCCAAGAGGAGGAGGGAAGGGTCATGGCTGGATGTATCATGTTCTGGATAATAGTGCATGAGAATGGATCAGAGCCATGAAACTGCTTTGCAAGACACTGGAAGTCAAGTTGGCTCTGAATGATACCAGGAAACAGAAGGATAAGGACACTGAAAACTTCCTTTACCCGTGTCCTCATTTGGCGTTAGGACTCACTTAAGCTGCAGTGCTGAAGTCACTGACAGCTGAAAGATCAGTAACCAGAAAGATGGAGGAAAAAGTCCAATATCTCTGCTTTTTCTTGATTTTCTCTGATTTCTCTGATTCCAGAGAATCTGACCTTAAGCAGCATGCCAAGGCAGGGAGGCAGGGCTCTTCACAAGCAGCGGTCACCCTAACTGACAGAAGATAAATGCAATTGCATGCCCTTGTACTTGTGCTGATGGATTTTACTTGTCCAGATGCTGCAGATTTAGAGTGGAGAGCTAGCAACTGAGATTTTGAATGAAAGGGTGTTTACCCCTCTTGCTTGGCAAATGTGGGAGTAACAAAGATCCCCACTTTTACCACAGAAAAAGAATTCTTCCCTGTTATGCATGCTGATTGGAAACCTGCTGAGAAAAAGTTTTACAATATAAGGCTCCTCTCCCTCATTAACAGAGGCATCTCAGGTGCAGAAGATAGGAGGAAACAAAGCACTTACAAAAATGCTGAAGCTTCAAACTCAACACAAACCTCTCTGTGGGCTGGAGGTGCATACTATTATTCCAGATTTTTACTTCATTAAAACTCCAGAGATTTTGACTCATTAAACCTGCTCATCCCAGGATTACTTTTTAATTGCAGTTTTCAACTCATCTGTTGTGCTATCTGTTGCTCTGTCAAAGTTGTGCTCACAAGGAAACGCATGAGAAAAAGGAACAAAGGCAAAATTTGTTTCTGTGGTCATTCGCTGCCTGAAGCTCTCTCACTGGCTTTTAAGTATCTTGTGAAAGTGTGACTGAGCCTGAAACAGTTACATCTGCATAGATTAGGCTGTGAACATCTTTATGAAGATAGGGAGGTTCTGTTACAGGTACAGTGTGTTCTTACAGCTAGCTGCATCAATATGAAGAGTGCAGAGAGGCACACCAGCTGTGCACAACTGCACCACATTCGGCAGTAGTGTTTGAATATGAACAAGGCTCCCATTTTGGTCTCAGTTCTTTCCTTCTCTCCCTGTTGAATGAATAAATCTGCTTTGTTCCTGTTTATGTGATACAAGTGGGTGAGAATTAACAGTTTGGAATTACTGGTTTGGGTTATTAACTTGGGTTCATGAATAAACAGAATGACTGCTGCCAGGGAATCATGTATTAATTATCCTTGAGCTGTGCTGTGATGGAAGAGTGATAGAGGACCAGCACATATATTACAAGCTTTTGACTGTTTTATTATTATTACCATTGCTAAAAGGAGAAAACTGGAAAAAACTGCTTTTCCTGTCTGCCTCTGGACTGTGCAGGGGGCTGCAATTCAGGCACCTCGTCTAGAACGTGAATGACAGAGAAGTTGTAGTTATTTTTTGTTGTTGTGATCATTACTAGCCAGTCAGGGAAAGAACAGAAAGATCCCATTCTGTTATCTCTTGCACTGGACATCCACTTGGCTTCCGTAACACTGCTAACTGTGGCTGTTCATCTTGGTGCCAGCTCTGGTAATGAAGTAGTTAAGTAAGACCTGCAGAAAACCCCAGAGAAATGCACTGATTAAACACTTCAGTTTTATCTTCTACTGTTCTTCTTGCCTGGTCTCTTTCACCTTCTTCCGGCCTTGGCAGTGCGTGCTCTTGTGTTTTTCTGAAAAAGCTGGATGGGAAATTATTTGGTTCAACATATGTTAAGGAAGTGGAAACAGCTGGGGGCCAAAGGCAGAATGTCGCTGGCAAGGCAAGTTGTTATTTTTACACAGAGCTGTTCAGTTAGGTCTCTTTGTGTAGAGATGTCATTCCACTTGGCCCACTTTTACCTTGATGCCTCCTATTAATCCTCTTGCCTTTGAGCATTTTGTCTCAGTAGTTTACACACCTGCATGTTTATGCATTGTGCTCCATTGCAGCTTCTCCTTATCTCTCCCTTTCCTCAGCACTTTTCTCTTCCTTTTCCTCTCCTACAGCCACTCCTACAGATACCGGGGGCAATGGGAGGGATCTGGCCCAGTTTTGTCTGTCACCTTCCCAGCCCTTCCTCTTCCCAAGGGCAAGAGAGCCTAGGGTGAGGTCTGAAGGAAAAGAGTCAGCCAACTTCTGCCTAGTTTGAAGAGACAGACCAAGGATGAGTTGAGAGAAAATTATTAGGCAGGGGAGAGGATGGAATTTCCATGGTGCCTGGGGAAATGGTCTGATTTAAGTAATTTGCATGAAGCAATAATGAAACAGGACTTAAAACTTGAATCATATGGATGATATTTTCTACTTTGTATTGTTATGTATAATTATATATATGCATTACATTGTTATATATTCTAGGGTGATACGTGATAGAACAGGAACTCATAATCACCAATTTTAGGGCAGGAGAAAGCCATAGGTTACTCCATTAGGAAAACAGAGATGTTACTCTCTTAGAAGAGAAAAAAAATAATGTAGTAAGTGATGCTGTATTAAGGCAAAGAATAAAATTCTCCTCCTTTTTTCCTACCCTTTCCTTGTATGTTTCAAAAATTCCCCTTCAAGTCTATCACCACTTATTTCCTGTAATTAATTCAGCCAAGCAGACGGGCACATTTTTGCCTGTCACATGGAGATCTTGCATAATGTGGGTGAAGCACACAGATATACTTGGGCCTTGATTATACCAAGGCCACTTTATATGGCCACAGGGATCACACTTGGTGTTTTTATTCAAACATCAAAGACCAAGGCCATTCTGTTATTTCTTCCTGGTTTGCTAAGGAGAGTGATTTAGTTGCAGAGCTCTTATTGCTGTTTTGTTACCATTTTGTACAAGTATAAATTCCTGGGAACTGAAAAACACTTCCAAGCAAAGCACGGTTTTGACTATTGGCTTCCATGTGAGAGCTTTATAATCTAATTCCTACGTCAAAGACCCCATAAGACTTATTAAGAGTCAGAATGGCAAGATTCAGGAGGGGTTTTTTGTATCATTGGCTCTGAAACAGGAGTTCAGCAGTCTTATACAGAGAGGAGCAACAAGGCTCAGAGCCTCCTCACTGACTCCTGCCACAGGAGTCTTTAAAACAGCCTTAATTTTGATAACCTCCCTGACATAATTTCAAACTGTCATATTAAGTGTGTCACTAACAGGATTTCTCAGAATCCATCTTTATGTCTTCTAATAGTTTATTTGTTGAAATATATTTAGTACGTACCTTCTAAGGCTCAGTAAAGAAGTTGCTTTTTATGTATGTTGCTTTTTATGTATGTTGCTATTTATGTTTTTTATGTGCAAGACATTTGGTTATGCAGTATCATTAAGTGACTATAGGAACATTAAGCTTAACAGATATGGCAGTTGCTTTACCTGATTTTTTTATTAATGCTTTTGAAGTGTTTACTTGTTATGTATTTATCATATGCAATAAAATACTCCAAGGGCAAAGAGCAAATGGGTTAAGCCAGTGTAAAAAGTGAAGCTAATATCAGTTAGCTTGCCACTACTTTCTCCCATTAAGCTGGCATGGATCCTAGACCTGGCTGCTGCACTTTTTTTTCTATTTTTTTAAAGATCTGAGGTTGCAGCTATGCTTCTGTCAGTAATGATAAGCTGTTTCTATTGATGCCAGCTAATTACTTCATTTCTACCATCAGATGTTTTCCATTTTAGAATCCTTTGATTTCCTATCAGTCAGATGGTAAAAAGAGGAGAGAGGTTCTGTAATAAAACTTCCAAAGAACAAACAGAAAATAAAATCTATTTAGAGTCTAACAATATAATTCTTGCCTTCTTTCTAGTTCAAAGGGACAAATTTCCAGCAGCCTCTGAAAAACCAGAACATGTACAAGACTTTATTATAGCCAACGATCTCAGGAAATATTGACAGATCTAGTTCTAAGGCAGAATTTCCTGCTTCCTGCCTTGATGGATAAAATACTGACACACACAAATTCATCTGCTCATTTTGAATATGTGCTGACAGAAGCAGTCTGACTTTCAGAGCAGTATACACTCCAGGTGTACACACTCGGGATGTCCCTGACTACACAGAGCAAGACTCTTGCATCCTGTTTGACATCCCTGGGGATTTTCAAAAGGAAAACATAAACTGTCATGGACTCGTGATGGCAGAGGTATGAAGGTGACACCCAGTGTGCTCACAGGAGAAGGAGCATTGCCTCCTGCCAGGCTTCAGCACATTTTTGTCTTCATGAAGAGAAACTGGCTAAACTTTAACAGCAGTGGCTCAAAATGGTTTCTGTCACTTTCTTTACATTTCTGTTCATTTGTTGCTAACTGTCCCCATCCTTTTGGTCTTCCTTCTGGAGAGGCCATATGAAAACCTTTTAAAGGAAAAAAAACCTAAACCTGACTTGACTGAGGCAGCATAATATGCTTAAAAAAGTATTATTTTTCCTTTTTTTTTTTTCTGTTGCAACTCAAACAATTTCAAGTAGTCCTAAAAATATTTAACCAACTTTTTAGAACTATATGATCTATATGATTTGTGGTTTTTCAGTAATTTGGAGCCAGTAGCATTGGTCACACTTCCAAGACTTTCTCATCCCAAATTGTCACAACTTGCAGCAGTTACTGTGTGTTGGAATGATGGACCTATTGGTGGAAACCAATGGTTAAAGCTGTAATGAACAGTCAAGAAGAGAAATCTCTCCAGAACATTTTCTGTCTGTAGGCCTTTAGAAAAGCTTGATTTATAGGAAGCAATAAATTGGCATTTAAGCTGTCTAGACATAGGTGCCTACTTTGAATTAATTTTGATGGGAGTTATGCCCAGGGGTGCTTTCTAAGTGCCAAAATGCCATAAAAAACACCCTATGATTATCTTTTGGGTGTCATTAAAATAAATAGTTTGTTCAGATATTGTGCTTACAAAGACAGTATTAAAAAAAAACTATGGAGACTTTGATAAGTAATATACAGCAAATGTAGTTGCATACATTAGGGGATTTCATGCTGGAGGAGTGTGGTTCTAGTCATGATCATGATGGGAGTGAAAACTCCTGTGAGAAGATAACATTAAAGAAGCAGCAAAAGTTTGGGGTAGGCTGTGGTTGTTGGCACTTAACACACATCCAAGCTATGCATCTGAAAGCAATTCAAAGGGCCTAACTTGCATGAGAGTGCCAGGAAACACTACTTTATTTGTAGACATCCTGGGCAGCTGTTGTCAGACTATAAGGAAGAAGCAGAGAAAGCACAGAAAGGAAAAAGCCTGAATGTAATGTATCTTTTTGGACTGAACAATCTGTCCTCTTCTTCTGAAACGCTGCAAGCTTAAGGAGACTTCAAACAGCTAAAAAGCTGTAATTAGAGCCTTCTTCTGAAACATGCATTTGTTTCCCTGACACTATGCTGGAAAGTTCCTGTTTTCCTGTTGTTTCCTGTAGCATAAACATTTATTTTAAATTTCTTTTGTCATCTGGGAAGATGTTGTCTGGGGAAGATGTGCTTTCACATGACATTGTTCCTTCCCGCTGCTGTTTTTGTGCCCTCAAAGGCAAATGCAGGATATTCCTCTTCCAGTTCCTTCAGTGCCTCTGCTTATTCCAGTATTTCTGATCAACTAATTTGCAGTGATGTCAGCATTTCCGAAGAGCTGATATAATTGCATAAAAGTAATGTAGAACAGACTGGCATTGAATTTCCTTGAAAAGGCTGAAACATTCTTCAAGCTTGTATAGATTACAGAGGGTTTGAACAATAACATAAAGTATTTCAAGTACTGTAATGTATGATTCAGTAGATGTTAAAATGAAATGAGGGTGAACATCAGATTAACATTATTTATCTAGACCCTTGGGGTCAAGAACAAGTTTGGCAAAACCCTCAGAAGACTTTTTATCAACTGGGACAATCCAGGTGAAATTGATCCTCTCTGTGCATGGCCCTGATCTGCACTATCTCTCAAATCCTCTTCTTGCTATACTTCTGTGACAACTATATGACTCAAGTTGCTAGCAGGTGATATCCTGTATCAACACTAAGAATTAGAAAGGTAGGAGAACTTCAATTAGTGGCTGGTGTGCACTGATAATTGTATTTAAGGTTCTGCTTTGCCTTCTGCACATCATTTCTGTATGGCTACACAGCAGTGATCTGGACTGAGCAGTCCAGTGGATAAGTTGTGCTAAGAAAGCATTAATGGGAAAAGTTTCATAGCTTTGTAAACTGTGAACTGCAGAGAACCCATTTTAAAATTAGCACACAGGTGTGCTTCTACAAGAAGTGCTTGGCCTGATTTACTGCATGACCTAATGACTCATGGCCACATGGTTAAACACTGCTGGATAATCTAGCTTAACTTTTTAATAGTTGCACTAAATCATTTAAGTAAACCTTCAGAAAGGCAGGTGTGAAGGAAGGAGTTCCTTGGCTGAGACCCTTGTAATCTCAAAAACGGAAGAGTGACATGAGGAATCCTGTCTTTTGAGATGACATGTAAAGTCCACTTTATTAAAGGTGCTTTCTGAAGGCTGTAATCTGATGAAAGCATTGAAGTTTTTGTTCATCAGGACAGAAAACGAGAGGCAGGTGTGTGTGTGTGTGCTTTACTCTGAAGAAATGGTTGGAAATTATACTTAAAGATATATATATCTTAATTATCTTTATGCTTAAAGATATCCTGTGGGTTTATCTCCTACTAGAAATTCCATGACACTAGTTGACCTCGGCCTTCATTCAGTAATGCTCTTTCTCCTGTAATGCTGTAAATGACTCTAAAATTGGTTTGCTTCAGCATCATGCGAAGGAGAAAAGGTGGAAAGGAAATATGAATAATCAAGTCAATTGTGTAGCAAACAGAAAACACATAGGACAGATTTTAGACAGATGTGCCCATGATCAACTATGGTGGAAGGGCTAGTGATCCAGTGATTTGTTATAAATTAATTACCCCCTATGAGTGATTAACTTCTTTCTACAAAGATCTATATTTCAATAGAAAGATATGCAGTCTGAAGAACTGCATATCAGAAGTGAATTTTTGTTGTGATGCACTTACCTTGCAATTGTTTGCTCCACAATTGCATGAAGACTGTGATAAGGAAGAAAGGTTGTATCTTGTCTCAGTGAAGGTTTCAGTATACAGCTTTGGTTGCTGGCAAGCCAGCCTGTGAGATACCTACAAAATGCTGGTCATTTTAGAAATCTGGCTTCTTCTCTCCTCAAGGAGCCTTGGCCACATTCCCTTCCTCCTTCTGACCAGAACATTGTCAGTATGTAAGTCTACCATCCTAACTATGGAAATTTTCTTTGTGTGTCTCCCCATAAACCCGATCTGTCTGTCTGGTTAAGGACAGCTGATGTGATCACAAATCAACCATAAATATTGTCCATAAAGATATTTTCTTAGGCCCTGGTGTTCCTACAGAGTTTACAGCAGCTGGCAAGGCGTTGGGTCTTTCAGTAGAGTCTGTTTTGGGAGAGGGTGTGGATACCAGGCTTTGCCAGAGGAGAGCAGGGGGTTGGGGTTGGGGGTGTGAGCAGAGGGGAGGAAAGGGCTGCCTGCTACTCTGCAGGTTGGTGCTACAGCTCAGGGAGAAGAGGCTGAAGTGGCTGTGGTGGCTGGGATGTCAGTGGGCTGTTTGACCAGGCAATACTGCAGCTTCTCCAAGCAAGGCCCCTGCAGTGGGACTAGGCCTGAGTACTGACGGCTGAAGTAAAACATAAATACAGTGTGGGTGTCAGCTGCTCCTCAGTACCTGACTGGGTATGCATTCCTACTACCTGATAAATTTTATCTCTGTTTCAGTGATGATTCACTCTCCCTGAAGGATAATGTACATTGTGTTTACTATAGAGAAGTGGCATGTAAATAAGCAGTCAATGCAAATTAGCTGGCACAAATGCACCACTACTTAGAACCCGAAACATGTGATTTTTCGGGTGACTTTGTGTATTTTTCATATTCTTACTCTTCCAGTTAAAAAGAGTCTCTTTCCTTCTTTATGATGCTTCCTTACCAGAAGCAGCAGGGTGTGGTTTTGCAGAAAGATTGATGTGGGAGGAGGCTTAAATTAGATGTCAATAAAATTCAGAGTAGGAAGGAAAAAGTCATTATGAAAGAGTTTATCACTATTGCTTCCATTACCAGAGCAGGTGAGTGTGCCATGAAACCATCAGGTGTCAGGTTCAAAACAAACAGGAGATAACAGGCTGCTTCACAGGTTACTGCATGTTGAAGTTATGCAATCCATGCCACAGCATGTCTTGGGGTCCAGAAGTTCTCAGAGCTTCAGAAACTGGCTTTGAAGGTTCATAGATGAAACATGGCTTGAGATTTAACAGGCACGAGAAAACCTACCATGGCTTAAGGTGTCTGTCATACACAAATCCCTGGAAACCAAGTATGAAATGCATAAGAAAATGCAGAATGTCAGTCTGAGCTTTCCATGCTAGTTTATTCCTCCCTGATATCCACTGCTGGCCAGTGTCAAGCACAGCACATTGTGCTAAATGCCATTTTTGATCCACCATGATTTTTTTCATTTTCTTAACCAGGCTGTTAGAGGGCACATTTGTACCAGTACTACTCCATCTATACTGGGAGAAGATGGGGATATCTTGTACTGTTTTAACTATTGTCAAAAGGATCTAGTCCTTCTGTGTGGATGAGGGTGCAAAAGGCATTTCAGTTACAGCACGTGTGCAGAACCAACAATTTATCCTAAGCTCTGAAGACAGAAATGCAGTAGAATATACTATTTAATACAATTTTTAATAGCAAAATAGAAGTCAGATGTTTAAATTCCATATGACAAAGAAAACCTTTTAGGCAGAATGGCCTTTTTGAGAGTTCAGTGATTTGTTTTTAAAGAAAATGCTGTTTGGATTTTGAAAAGAGAGGGGAACATTCAAATTTGTTATAAGGAAATTTTTATTGGTCTGTGGATACCTGCTAAGTTAATTTAACTGGGACTTCATATCCTGTTTTCCCAGTTGTGTGATTAGGAATATGACACTGGTGTTTATAAAGACTGACTGGAAATGTATAATTTTGGCAGGAGATCCCAATGGTTTGCACACAGTAGACACCAGGCTGGAAGAAATGTGGGTGAAGTTTCTTGCAGAGGGAGAAGAGGAGGATTTCCAGTTACTTTAATTTCTGTAACTAGGATGAAGTAAGATACTAACCTTTCTCTGATAGTGAATGGGCTACAAGTAATTTGTTGTGCACAAGGAGAGGGTGAAGTTGCACAGAACACAGGAACAAGCAAGAAAAATGGCAGATAAATCTTTGATCATGTGATGGAGTCAGTTGCTGGCCATATCTGCCCTCAGGCTGGTCAGCAGGACAAATGCAAACTGCAGATAGTAAATCTCTGAGATAGATTGTTGAATATCTATGTCCATGCTATTAGTCAGCTAAGGAGAAAGAAGCCAGGGAAGTTTTCCTGGGCTCTAGAGCCCTTCATATCTTCTGCCCAAGACTTGCAGAAACCCCTTTGCCTTATCTGATGTATCCTGTGTCCTAACAAGGACATGGAGTCCTAAGGACAAAATTCAGCAAACCTGCACCCAGCACCTTCCCTAGTACTGTGGTCTCCTCCCTCTTAACAGTTTCACTAAATGGCTTCATTAAAAGGCCCCTTAGTGCCAAGATCCTGGAATGTCTTGGGAACAACTTCTAACCACAAGAAAGAACCTCCCTGTCTCAGATCAATGCTGTTGTTGGTCCCTCATTGTAACAGGATGGTGGGAATAAGGTTCTACCTTTTTTACTTGCATAGGCAGCAGAGACAAGCACAGCTGTTGGGGAGGAGTCCATAGATGCAGCAGTGATAGCTGAAATTGAGAGTTCAAGTGTCTCATTAGATTGGGAGTGCCACAGGAAGGTGAAGGCTGCACCAAGGTCTGTTCAGCTCCTAGTCTTAGAGGCAGTAGCCTTGTTTGCCTGAGATCTGAACCTATATGCTCCTCTGCAACACCCACCTTGGTTTAGTGTCCTAACCATGACTCTCCTGCTTCCCCAGTGGTTCCCAAAGCTCCATGTGCAAGTATAAGAACCAGGACAACTGGGGACAGGACATTGTTGAAGGCTGGCAGTTTAAAGAACTGTGAGAGCAAGGGCAAGGAGGAGGAGGGGGTGACCTGTTCTCAGCTTTCCTACATGCAAGGTTACAAACATAGCCCTGGTGTAAAGGCAAGGATGACATTCTCAAACCTTTTCTGTCTCTCTCTAGCTCAGTGCATGGGTAGTTTGAGCACAGAAGTATCTGCATTAACCTTGGCTTGGACCATAAGCTTTGAGCTGTAGGGTGAATTGGTGGTGAAATCAGACAACAGAAAGCAGCAATTTCTGGTCAGGAGGCAACCCACAATTGGGAAGGGGCTTTTATGACATTCATTGTGATTCAGAGGAACCCTGATGGGAAATGTGGAGGTTTGGTAAACAAGCCAATAGCACTAAGAAAACACCTGGCTACTTGTCACCAGTTTTGACTCCCAAGGGAAACTGATTTCCAAAACATTGTCATTCAGTTCAACTCTTAGGGGCTGTGCAGGTTTTGCTCAGTAAACATTGCCTTACTTAACAAAGGCTATTACTAGTGAAGAAAGAAAAGGCCAGGTATACAGTCGCTGTGAAGTAAAAGCCTGCAGGCAGAATAGCTGACATTCACTTAAAACCCTATAATTCTGCTAGTGAAGAAAAGAAAATGCTCTCAACTGGCAGATGTAATGTATTCTTTCCCTTGTCTTCATGTAAAAGGTCAAACGGCAAAAAAATCAGGAGGTCAGAAATAAATCAGGAACAGTAAAAATAGTCCTTAAGACACTGCAGTGTTAACATTGCTTTTCTTCCTGTAGCCTGATCTTGCTGCAGGAAAAAAAAACCTGGAGAACCTGCCAAAGCATTAAAAGCAATGAAATTGTGTTTTGAAAGGCATTAAAAGCAGACTGTGGTTCACCTTTCATCTCTCTGATGGTCACCCAAGGATCTCCTTTGTGATTATAAAGGGTGCCATTTTAAGACCATTTATGTTGTTTGGGGGAGTTATTTGAACTGTATCTATGCATTGCTGAGGTAACTTTAATTGGGTAGCTGTTTAGGTGATGTAATTAAATTGTTGACCTTTTGATAGCAAAATATCCAAATGAAATAGTGTTGTTTGGGTAAGGGCTGTGAAAATGTATTGTGGTTTATTGACATCCTTTAGGTTTATTGTTTTAACCTTCTGAAGTTACCTTTTGTAATGCAGAAAAGCTCCTCTGTGCCTTGCAGACTTTTTACACAGACTTTTCCCCCCCTGATTTGTCAGGGGCAAGAGCTCAGAGCATCCTCTACTTGCTGTTCAGTGAAAGTCCACCTGGAATCCTGCATCTGCAAAGAAATTCAGTTCTTGAGTTGAACCATGCAGTAGGGTTTCAGTTTTAGCTTGCAGAGGAACCTTTCAGCCATCCCTTCCAGGAAGAAACCCAGGTCAGACACAGGGCATTTGATTCTCTGTTTTATGTAAAGAGTTAACAACATCTGTGTTTTTTCCACATATTAGACGTGCATAATTAGAATAGCTTCTCCTGTCACCTTGCTAGTTAATGAACACTGAAGGATCTGTGCATTTATATTGGATTCTCTGATCAGACATAGATTATTTTGTGATAGTTTTCTGTTTGGAGCTAATTTCCAGGAAGGAGGGATAGAAGGCTGAGACTCGGAATGTGACATCAGTGTGAAGAGGGTCTGTCACTTCATAGCTGAAAATGGCATAGATTAAGAAAAAGTAAATTAATTGACCTTTTCTTCCCTGATATCTAAGGGCTACTTTCCATTCTCTGAATTTTGACTAGCTTTTTTCATCACCACCCTGAAGATGATGTCTGTCTCTGAAACACACTACACAATCTAGTCTGCTTTGAACATCTACCTACCTGCATTTAATTCTCCATGGGTTGTATCTGTTAGCAATCTGATGGTGAGTCTTCTCCTTCAGGTCTTCTGTCTGCCAGAACAATTTATCCTTTGCAGTTTAACTATTATCCTTTTTCTTATCCTTGAGTTTTACTTTAACAAAAAACAAAAAACAAACAAACAAAAAACCTGTGGTGACAGATGCCAGTGCTTTTCCATACTTCAGATACTGATCATTTCTTTTGACCTGACCAGCCAGGTCTTGTTTCTTACCCTGTTTTCCCTGCTCCCTACCCAAAACAACTTTTCTTGATAATTCAGGTTGCTTTCTAACTTCTGGAACATGCTTATTTCTTTTCCTGTGGGACAATGAAAGCTGGTCCTGCCTGGTTGCTGTGAGTTTTAAGGACATAATTTCAAGTCCTACTCTGAAGAGTTCAATTATGGGAGCTATTTTTTTTTTCCTCCTCCACCCCCAAGATTTAGCATAAGCCAAAAGGGAAATTAATCTGATCGCTCTTAGAAACAAATTTGTAAATTTTTATATCATACTTTTGCCACAACAGAGTTTCAAATCCTGGTTTTACGAAATCCATGGAAATTTCCAGTGGATCCAAGTCTGAGGTGGGTGTCTGTTAAGAAACAGAAAACCAAATGTGGTATGAGTTAGAAACAGAGATCATATTAACTGTTTTCTTTCCAGTTTCTTCTAAAAAGAAAGTTCTGTTGTCCCACATGTGGTATTTCTTCTATGGCTGTTTTCCTGGAGAAAGTCTGGATAGGCAGTAGGTTAGCAGTTACTCTGCCAGGTAAGTTCATGTTTTGTCAAATCATTACCTGTGAATGAGGTAAAAAATGTGCACTTTTACAACTCTATTTTCCTGCCAAACTACATGGGCTCAAGGCACCTCTTCACAGTGACATGTCCAGAGGCCAAAAGCAGTCCCCATAGTAGGAGACTCAACTGGGAGCCTACGGACCATAAGATTAGAAGTTTTTCTGACTTAGTAACATGCCTAATTTTCCCTAAAAAGCTAAACAAGTACCAGGCTTGTTAAAATTATTCATTTTTTAATGTGGTCATTTTTTTGCTTAATCTATGAAAATTATTACAGGCTGGAATACATATAGTTTATACAATATAATATTGGGACTCCAGGGAAAGGTACTACTGTTCAAAGAAGAAAGGGAAAGTGGGACATCTGGAAAAAATCAGATGAGGAAAACCAGAACACAAGTTGGTGGAGTTGCCGCAAAAGTTTTATGTTGCTAAAATTCCTAGGGTGAGCTTGCAGCATTATTCATTTTACATGCCAATTATCCTTGCCTTTGCATCTATTTTTAGTTGCCCTCCTATGGAGGCCCAGACTGAGAAACATAGTTTTGAACTCTTTCCACACTCCTGTTGCACAAACCCATTTCACGCTATTTTGGGGTCGGACACCTGCAGCCAGAGCAGTGCAGAGGCAGTGGAGAGGAGCAGGCCCTCAGAAAGAAAGGAACTAAAATAATTTCTGTACAACATCTCGTAAGACTTTGCCCATTGCCAAAAAGGGGTTAATCAATTTTCAGTGGCCCTGAAGAAACCACATGCCTGGTGCCTGACCAGTTTAGCCAAGAAACTTAGTGCAGGGGGAAGGCCGGGTGTTACCACCCAGAGTCAGAAAAGCAGCTCTGGCTGCAAGCGCCGCCCTTCCCCGAGCTCCAGCTGCTCCAGGGCAGGTGTACGGAGGGATCCTCCCGCTAACACCGGGCCCAGGGCCGGCCATCACTGCACTGCACTGGGGTCCTGCCTGCGCTGCCGGTGCCCGGCTGAGCCCCGCTGCCGGCCCTCCCGAGCACTCGGAGAGTCCAGGGGCTGTTTGGCACTGGGAGCAAACGAATGCAAAACATAGTCAAAGCGCTTTCATGGGAGCTCCTGAGGAGACGCCGGGACAGCTGTAAAGGATATGCACAGCCTTGGGTTTGTTTATGAGGAGAGAGAAGGGCTGCTGTGGGAAATGGCTGCATCACTGTTCCTGGTGGCGTACTGTATGTTGTTTATACAATAGTGCCAAGCGGCAAGCGCAAACACACTCATGACAGAGCACCTCTGCAGGAGGAACTGCAGAGCCTCCTTTTGATCTTCAAAACCTAAAAAGGGAGAGTTGTTTAAATTTGTACAACTGTCTCTGCTGCTCAGCTGTTTGGACCTTTTTTCCACCCACATTTGTTTACTTCTCTCTGCACTGGTGAGTTTCTAGAGCACAGTAGAAACATTGCGGGCAATGCCAAAGTTTGGAATTGAGCAGCTGAGGTCACTTGTTCAGCGTGGAGGAGACTTGACAGGAGATCTTATGGTGGTCTACAGCTTCCTTATGAGGGGAAGTGGAGATGCAGGCACCCATCTCTCCTCTCTGGTGCCCAGTGACAGGACCTGAGGGAGTGGAATGAAGCTGTTTCAGGGGAGTTAGGTGGGATACTACAAAAAGGTTCTTCTCCCAAAGGGTGGTCAGACACTGGAACGGACTCCCCAGGGAGGTCACCACAGCACCAAGCCTGCCAGAGCTCAAAAAGTGTTTGGACAGTACTCTCAGGTACATTGTGTGACTCTTCAGGCTGTCCTCTACAGGGCCAGGAGTTGGACTTTGCTGATCCTTGAGGGTACCTTCCAACTCAGGACATTTTGTGATTTTATGAAATCCATACTTGTCTCTTTGGATGGATGTTTTATAACAGTGGAGATCTGGGTAGTGTGATCATAGCTGTATTTGTAGCAACCTCTGTAGTCTGCAACTTTCTTTCTTTTACTGACATGTTCATAAGTACTATTCCAGACTCAAATAAAAAATGTTTCTGTTATTGTTTCATAAGATGTTAGCAAGGTTGGTACATTGTGTGAGTCCAGGAGTACAAGAACTCCTGGCTTTCCTATCCATACTTTGTGAGTTTAATTTACATTTTCAGATTAGTTTTATTCCCTGTAGGTATGTCCTGGACTCCTCTGTAGTAATTATTTTTGATGACTCCACTAACGCCTACTTCTTAATACAGAGATGATCTATTTCAGACTCCTCCGCTGAATGAATTTAGCCAACAATCCACTCATGACTCTGGCAGATGTTTTTACTTTCTTTCTTTCCTTCAGGCCAGTAAAAACTTTATAAACCTTTCTTCTACCATTCCAGAAATGTGAAAGCTTCACCCTTAACACCTGAAACATCTCACTGACCTTGTCTGCATACAGTAAAATACATTTGTAGATACTGCAGACACCCAAGTTTAAATAAATAAGACTCCAATATTTAGTCTTATAAAGGGTTGATCCAGATTGGACTAGTATCTGCAAAACTGTTTTTTTTTCTTAAGAATACTTACTCCTGGGGCTCATATACACACAATTCAACAGCTGTCAACTTGATTACCTACTGTAGCAAGTCCAAATGTTTATGTTTGTCGCTCCTGTTTATATAATAACATTGTGTCTCTCCTCCTACTATACACACCAGTAGCCATGAAGTTAATGGGCTGTTTCCACTGATCTCAGGAAATGTTAGCCAAAGCTGTCTAGAAAATGCCTGAGATCCTGCTCCAAATCAAGCCTGAGGCATGCTCATGAAAATCTTCCTTTGTCTCCATTTTGAGGTGCTAACTCATTGGTCTGCTTTCCCATTGAAGAACACCTGAGAGTTCAAAGAAGCTACTTCAGACTCCCTTTCCATATGCCCTTTATGGCTTGTCCTTGTTCCTGGTTGGAGCTGGAAAGCATTCAGATATGTTGATTATTTCCATGGAAAGAGTGAGATGAACTGATTGTTGTAGTCCATCTCTCCTGAGACTAGCTGACACATTATTTTCTGGAACTATGTTTTGCTAAGAAGCCAAAGATTAATTGGTTATGGATACTAGATTATCCTTTTCCTTTATAATTTATTAGAAAACTTCATGGCATTGTAACCAGAGGCTGTTAGAAGCCTTCATGATGATGAATAATTATGACATGATGAGACATGTCTGAGGAAGAATTTTTGAAATCACTTTAATGCGAATAAATAAAATAGAGGATAGTATTCCAGGGAAAATACATAAACTCACAGAACTGCAAATGAAGATTAACATACACTTTTGTGGTTTGAGCCTTGGTTTATTTTTTAATTGTAAAGTTGCTGGAGTTTTTCCAAAGCAGTAGTATAAGAGGGGGTATTTTGTATCTTATTAACTTTGTGCTAATTGCAGCTTATTTAGAGCCACTTTAAAAGGAAATTCCCATCAGGAAAATACTCTATTTCAATTTTCCTCATAAAGGAGTGGTTTGGGATCTCTCCCTTTCCCATTCCTATCTCAGTGCCTGATTCTCAATGAGCCTGCAAGTTGTTTATGTAGAATTTGCAGTATTTGACTCTGAAAATTTCTTTTATACTCTCTGGACATCTTGGTATCTCACACCTACCTTGGTATTTTCTGCTTTCTGTGCATTCTCTGCAACTGCAAATCCCAAATGCTTGCATCAGTTGCAAGCATTTATGAACATTGCATCAGTTAAAAGTTGGTGTTATTGGATCTATGAGGTGCATTCACTCAGGTTCTGTGCTGTGTTGAAGAACAGCCATTAATACTAAACTCACAGAAATGAGATAAAATTATGAACACTTTATCCAAAAAACTCACCACCCCACAAAAAAGTAAGAATAACTTGTTTAGGACAACTATAAAATTTGCACTTCCATTCAGCCACAACAGTAGAGTGTGATCAAAATGATTTTTTTTTTCTTCTTACTCTCCTTTTACCCTCTTTGAAATGAAACATTTAGACTTGTGGCTTTCTGTAGATTTTACTGACTATTCACATAAGCCACTGTTTGGGATCTGACTTTTAGATTTAGTGAGTACCTGTAACTCAGGTTTAATTTGCAACAGGTATGGGAAATGCCTGCTCCTGCCCAGGAGGAGTGTAAGTCAGGAGCTGCTTTGTAAAACCAGTGCTGTTGTCCTGGTAGTGATGGAAGTAATAGTAATTCAGGGAGCAGCTGTAATGAGAGTGTCATTTGCTTATAAAATGCCAAAAGGTGGAAGTAACCATTACTCACTTGCAAAGAGGACTGCAATAGGGTGAAATAACTGTGTGTGCTTATTAACCTTGAGCTCCTATTTTATTAACATTGCTGTGAGCATTGTGTTTAAACTATCAATTAAGCCTGAGAGCAGACAGACAAAGCTGTGAGGGTCTTTCATATCTTGAAAGGCATGTTTTGCAGGACAGTATGCCCACTGGGGGAACTTGGGCAGTTAACAGCCTTCAGCTTGTCCCTCTAGGTCACCTAACCACATGTCATCACTGCCTTAGCTTACATCCTCAACAATTGCCTGACTACTTCCACCTCTAGTGGATTTTCCTAGGAGCAACTTGATGAATTTGAGAAATTTGATGAAATTTGGCTTAATAGGAGTTTTATCTCTGACCCTCATGAGGCAGGGTTGAGGTTTTGGTGATATGTGAGAAACAGAACCTAGCTATATTGTCCATCTTTCTGGAATGGTCACCTAGAGAGGCATAGGAGATCTTGACTCAGAGAGCAGGTACACAATGAGAAAAGATGTTGCTTCTTTGCATCTACTTTGCTGAAAACACTCTTCTAATGATTTCAGATGTAGAAACAATGTGCTTACCAACAGCAGAAATAAGTCCAAACTGTTTATAGCTGCTCAGATTTTAGGCTGAATGTTTGGGGATCTCCTAAGCCTCTATAAGTGTTTTCTGTGTCTGTCTGGCATAAGAAGCATGTAGTATTCCACCATTAATACTGTTACTGTAATTCTGTATGATTTTTCCATGTTTTACACAGCATTGTTCTGCTCCCTAAGGGCTAGACTTTGGCCAGTGTTGCATTCTCATCAGTGAGGGATGGCTTGTGCATCTGGGTTTTACATCAGAACCACGCTCTCTCATTTGTGTGGAACTCATTCAGAAAAGTGACTGAACTGTTTTTCAAAAGTGGGATGCTGTAGTTTCATACCAATAGAGTGCCAAAAGACTTAGGTTTATGTGTCCTTGTTTCAGGTTGCAGGAAAAGACATCAATAGAGAGCACTTATGAAATTCTGCCTGTGTAATGAAGAATATTCTTTGACTACGCTGTTTCCAGTGTAAACTACTGAGCTTGCAAAACACAAGTTGCATGGGAGATAAGCCAAGGTGATGAAGTCCAAGCAAGATGAGGAAGCATAGAGACTGTAAACACATTATCTTCTATTAAAGGAAACATGTGTTGTAAAGATATAGGGACTTGCCTCTTATTTTGGTACGAATAAGTTGGTTTTTTTTCTGATACAGGTGGCAAATTTACCAGGGAAAACATCCGCCAGTGAGCAGAGGTAGGCCAGAACACTTAACAAAAGCTTCATTATCTGTTGTTCTGTACAGCAGAGGACTGAATGTTGATCTCCTGAAGTTACTGGCAAAACTAGCTTTTTCAATGGCCTAGGAGTTTATCCCAGGTGTTTTGCTGCCATAGTGACAGTCTTTTTCTCACGTGTAGAGAGCAGTTGGTTTCAATTAAGAAGTGCTCTTATTAGGCTGCAGTTTTTGGAACCAAATGACAGTTACAGTTAAACGAATTAAATACAAGTATTATGAAAAGTATTTCTCAGTACACCTTTAAAATGTAGACTAATACTTGGCAGGATACTGCAGGCATCACTGCAATGCTAACAGATCACAGTAAATACAGCAGAAGTGTATATGATACAGATAATTTTACCTTCAGAAACTTCTGTCGTCTAAGCCCAGAGAGCTCACTAAGAGGAACCAAAATGGATGTGTAAACTCACATACCTATACCAACTGAGTGTAGGGCAAATGCCAGATAAACACATTTCTAGAACAGTCCTTTTGTGATAAAACTATGCCAGGTATCATCCACAGCAGATATCCCTGTAGTTTCCTTCATGAAGAGACTGCATACAAAAGAAAATTTTTTTGACCTCATACTGACCTCAACTTGTAAAGCCTATTGAAAGTGAAATTTGCACTGATGTTGTTCAATTCAGCAAATGCAAGGTACAGATGATAGCAAGATGAATGTTTAATGCATCACACATCCTAGAATCACAGAATATTCTGTTTTAGAAGTGACCCACAAGGATCATAGAGTCCATCTCCTAAGTGAATGGGCTGTTTGGGGATTAAACCCAAAACCTTGGTGTTAATAGCACCATGCTCCCACCAACTGATCTAATCATGTTTGTACCACCTTTTTTAATTATTACGGTCACAGGTATAAACTGGGCAATTATTTTACGGAGGTGCAGTTTTTGTGAAGGAAATGAGTCTTATTGACACATCTGGTTAAGATGATGATCTGACAGATGATTTAGATTCCCAGTGAATTTGCAGATGCCACTTGTGACTTTCCATTGCAGTTACTGTGAACTGATTTTTAATTCTTTGTTGCTGTTTGAGACAGATGGTTTTGTTTCAATTTTTAAATAAAACTGAGGTGTTTATGTTTTTGAATATGTTTACTGCATCAGCTATGAAGTCGTTGAAATGGTAACAGTGCTAATGAGCATACTGGAGTACCAAAACCAAAAAAAATATTTTGATAGATAGATCAATAGAGTTTTTTAAGCTCAAAAGCATCTGTTTGATTCAAATTATACGATGCGCAACTGTGATATCATTAAAACAAATATCCCAAATGAGCCATCCCTCACCCTTCATACCAAAGGGGTGACATCATTTCTGCATATTGTATTGATAGTTTTTGTCATTCAGTACAGAGGTCAGACAAGTAAGCTGGGAAAGCAAGTTGTGTTCCAAAAGGCCACACCAAGTCCCAGCACGAGCTTTTTATCTTCTTTGAATGTAAGATCATAAGAAATTAACTTTTATTCTGTTTTGGCCATCTGTGTTTACTGTAGCTAAGGGACCTATTGCTTTCCTATTGGATTCTATTTATTTAAAAGCAAAATGAAAACAGAAGAGTATATGGGAAAACTCCTAATAAGGCCAATTTGGCAGAAGGAGTCTGTACATTGCCACCCCACACATAGTGGTAGCTTTGGAAAAGACTGCTGATTGTTTGCCAGGCTAATTTTATACTATGCTTCCTTCTTAAGGGTATGGCTCCTACAGCATAAGTCTCATTCTTTAGATGTTGTGGAAAATGGCGTTTGCATTGAAGTCAGTGATAGTTGAGTGCATACACTGAAGAAAATAAACACAAACATTGCTTTCATTGTCTCTTCCTTCCTCTATTATATATGGTAAACTTTTGCTATTGTTTTTTTGCTTACAGAGATACCAGGAATACCACTGAAAATTGTGTCTTCCAGTTCCTTCCTTGAAGCAACGATAAGGAATCAGTTTTTTTATTTTTATGTTTTTAATAGTGGAAGAGTACCAAGTCACAACTCTGAAACTTGTTCTACTATGAAAATAGCCCTGCTGAGAACATAACATGGCTTTGTTTTGCTGTTCCACAGAAAAACATCAAGAAGCTGACGAGCAAATGGAAAAATAAGTTGAAAAAAAGGGGGGGTTTCTTCTAAAAATTTGCACATTTGCACAGAAACATTTGCAAAAAGTAGATGTCTTCTGTTATGTCCTAAAACAACATGTTCACTGAACAGTACATAACAGTAGAGCTAAATGCTCTTTGCTTTTACCATAGTAGCAGCAGAATGGATGTGACAGTGCCTGTATTACTGTTCGCAAAGACATGTATGCAAATTCAGGCTCATACTGCTTGCCAGATGCAGAATATTTTCTGTGTGGAGAGAGAAATTAGTTTCCATTTTTATGCAAATTTTCCTGCTTATTGCCTGTAGAGCTCTGCTGTTGTATTTGGAGGTACTGCATGTCAAGCACAGGAGAGGCTTTGCATTATTTCCAGAAATCCCGCTGAGAGATGAAGGGATATGGAAAGCAGAGAGGCAAATTAATGCTATTTCTTTCTTCGTTCTCTGTATTTTGCCATTGATTGAAGACACAATGTGGTAAAAGAGATTTTTGACATCTCTTGTTGAAATAGTGCATTTTTCAGACCACTGCTATTCATACAGCTTTGTATGTAAATGTTGTGTCGAGAAGACACAAAAACCCCAGCAGAGCCATCTCAGATTGCACTGTGTGGTACAGACTGTGAGGGAATGATGAACTAAAGCTGCTGTGTTCAACACAGAACAAGTTCTTTGCTGTTGAAATATTTTATTTTTGGAAGTGGTAGAAGAGAGACAAGGAAAATAGGATAGAAAGTGTGGTTTTGAAATGTCTATCAGAAGGGTTTCCTGTTTTTCTTACAGCTCATCTGTTAGAACACTGTCCTGGGATGAGAGTTCATGTTTCCTCTCCTACTGAAGTGATTCTCCTCAGAGATGCCATCCCTTCCTAATGTTTCAGAAATGACAGTCCTTCTCAGGCTGTGGCAGGTTCCTGGGTCCTGCCTACTGGAACTGCCCCATCAGCGCTGAGCAAGTGGGCCTTCAGCTTTTGCCTGCTCCCCTGGGAAGCTGGACTGTCAGGTTGCATGTTGCACATCCTACTTTGGATGGAGTATAGTCCAAAAATTCAGATAAATCTGCCATGTACACCTGTAGTCTGAGCCCTCTCTTGAAATTTAGAAATACATGTTCAAGTTGTTTCGAGCAGAGGA
Source organism: Cisticola juncidis (assembly GCA_013400215.1). Taxonomy (NCBI): domain Eukaryota; kingdom Metazoa; phylum Chordata; class Aves; order Passeriformes; family Cisticolidae; genus Cisticola; species Cisticola juncidis. The sequence goes on along the minus strand of VXBR01009757.1, from coordinate 1,908,423 downwards.
GAAAACTAAACGGAGGTTTCTAGTGCATAGGAGACATCCTCAAGTCAGTGGGGAGAAAGAAGTTATGTGCAGTAATATGGTCCCATTATATTCCCTGGCTACTCTGCAGTCACATAAGCGTTAAATGGGACACCTGGAATGGAAATCTAGAACATTTTTTACTAATTTCTTTACCACATGAAAGCAATTATTAAGTGTCATACCTCTAGTTTAAATAAAACTTGTGGGTCTATAATTATCGTGGAGACTTTTAGCCTATGTTCATCTTGGACTGAAATGTTTCTATAGCCCCCCCCAAATATTTGGGAGTGGGGATTATATATGCCTGACTTCCTGAAAAAAAAAAACCAAGAACCCTTGCTTCTAGCACTTTTACTTTTCTTGCTGTAACTCTCTTCTTATTTTTAACAAGCCTTGAGCACTTTTGGGGTGAGGTGGGTATAAGGAAAGTATTCCTTTGGCTCTACTGTCCACAGAATTTTTTTAAAAGCTTCTTTCTTATTTTTAGAAGATATTTATGAGTTGCCCATATAGTATGTGAACTCGTGAATAGCATCACAAGATGACTATTTCAGTGCAACACAGAATTCCTCAGCTTTATTTGCATCTTCTTTTTTTGGCAGGTTTCCAACAAATGCATGACACTTAGCTATGTAATTCATGAAATTTATATCCTTACTGTATTTTTGTAGAGTATTTTTTTACCTTGTCTATTATTAGTGAATAAACAAATTTTGCTTTCTCAAATAAGATCTGCTATAGTAGAATTCTAAGATAATTTCTATTGATGACAACTCCCCAGGTGACTGGCAGACTATACTAGAAACCACTCATCAATACTGTTCCATTGTTAAAATGTCTTAGGATTTCAATACAGATGCTTTATGGAGCCTGCTTCAATGGCATCTGATATTTTCATTTCTAAAAGTTTTGTATTCTGGAAGATCTATAATATGTATAACATGAATTCTAAATTACATAACACAAATACAATACAATTAAATTGTTACCTGAGAGCTTATTGTTCTGTGCACTATAGTTTTGTTCTTACAACCTTTCTTAATTAAGAAGTCCATTTGGTAAGTATATTTTTAATCCCTTCTCAATTTCATATTGTTGTTTTTCTAAATTTGTTCTGAATGTAAAAATAGTTACAGAAACCATCCTCTAGGTGGTTATTTTATATAAAGCTAGATTTTTAAGAAATCTTGGGGTTTGGCAAAAAGTGTGGTCCACTTCACTCCTTATCACCCTTCTTCTTATTGACATAATTACCATGAATTATGTTTACCTAGAGGTTCAAATTTTGAATTTCCCCTGGCCATATGGGTTGGGTTTTGTCGGGTTTTTTGTTTGGTTGGTTGTTTTTTGTTTGTTTGTTTTTGTTTGGTTTTTGTTTGTTTGTTTGTTTAGGTTTTTGTGTGGTGTTTTTTCTTGGTTTTTTGGTGGTGGTGGTATGTTTTTTTTGTTTTTTGGTGGTGGGGGAGTTTTTTTCAGTTGGTTGTTTGTACGATTTTCTGGTAGGTTGAACTTTGTGTGATAGAGTAGAGGTTGCAGACTGTCCACCATTCCACAGAAACTAGCTCAGCATATGTGGGAGATCTTAGGGTTCGTGTCCTTGTTACATGTTCTCTCTTCTGAATTTTTTTCTATTTTTCAGTGGAATCTATTTTTCATTAGCTTTTGTCTCATTAATACCATAAAAAGGTCAAGCTGAACTTTCCATCTCATCCAGTTTTTGTTTTGGGTTTTTGTTTGTGTTTTTCTTTGTGAGGTCAAAATTAGGCAAAAAGAATTTGTCTGTCCTTAACTGAAAACCTCCTTTTAATATCTGCACAAATAGCACTGGGATGAAAAAATAGGTTGGAGAGAGTTTTAATCTTTAAAGTGCATTATCAAGTAAAACAAGTGCAGTAAAATGTGGAAATAAACAGAAAAGCAAGAAGAGTTTCTTGTCAATAGTTTTTGGTAACTGGAAAATTGTCAGAGCCCAATCAGGCCATAAAGACTTCATTGTATCTTTCAGTCAAGTTTTAGAGCCAGATAGTTACAAGGCAAATTCTTTCTCAATATACAACCTCTGGAACGATCACCATAGCATTCAGTTAATCAGATGTAACCAAAATGTCAAGAATTCTAATAAAGAAGTCTTTCACTCCTTTGGGTTATTATATCAAGAGATTTTTTTCAGTCTGATAATTATAGGGCATGAAAGTAATTGACTTATTTATAGTTTCTTCTTATTTTGTAGTGATAGTGCTTGCCATCCGTCCTATACAGCTGCAGAGCTCCTTAGATAGGAAAAACATAGACTGAATAACTGGAATTGCTACTAAAAAGGAGAAACACAAAAGGGTTGGATTCAAAACAAGATCCAAATCCAGCTCTGGTGCCCCACACTCTCTGTGTAATATGTTACCATCACTTCTTTTAAATGTAACCTAGAAACCCATTTAAGCTCAGATGTTTCCACTGGAAACTCCTAACAACACCAGTTTAAGCAGTCCCATTCTGGTTGAGCATCCTATTAGCCTGTCTCAGACAATGACCAGCACCAACAGCTCAGGGGAAAGAGCTTAAGAAACACAACAATGATTCGTTCCTCTTTCCTTTCTTCTAGTGATCAGTGCTGCAGGCATTTCCTCCTCTTGATATCACATTAGGGCCATTGTTTAGTTATCCTCAATGGACCTTTCTCCAATTGACTTGCCTGATCCCATTTTGAACCTGCTAATATTTTTCACATCCAAACTTAATTTAGCAGTGAGTCATACAGCTCAATATCTTGTTGTGTGGAAAACTGTTCCCTTTGGTTTTAACTGTTTTTAAGCCTGTCATTGGATAAATTATTTTGTTTATATGGCAAGGAATAACAAACAATTGTTCCTTATTCATCTTCTCTGACCTAATTATGATTTTATAAACCTCCTCTCCCCACACACACAAGCCATCCTGATCTGAAGAAAGATGGCCTGCTCTGCTTGAGCAAGTCCTGAGCCATACTTGCAGCCACCCTTGTCCCCCATTCAGAGTACTCCAAGTTCTACTTTATCCTTTCAGGGGGAGCATCATCAGAGTTATAGTGACACACTTGCCAGATGTGATAAGTGTGTAACAATGGAAGCACTCCAGGACATAAAATAATAGGATTTGTGGTTTGTCTATAGATTTAATGAGTAACTGGTTTGGGAGTTTGGTTGGTTTTATCTTGACTAGAAGGGTGATTTTTGCATCTCTCTTTCTAAATGAGTTCAAGCTGCTTTACATTTGGACAAAGCAAGTTAGAACTTGCTCCAGAATAAGAATGTTCACTCATAGAGGCAATCTGAAGCAGCTAAACATTTAAAATTTTCTCCCTATTCTGTTATACATCAATTTGTATCCATCAACAAACCCTCAGTCTCAGAACTTTCTGCATTTCTTTCACAGGAGCACTGTGTGAATTAATTAATGCACACTGTTGGTTGAAACTAATTAGTGACAAAATTTAATTACCTTCAACGCTAGTTGACTCTCATCCACACATGTGCAAACTATAATTTCCCATTCCTTTGGGATATATTTCTCATATGGGCCACACATGTTTTGTAAATTGAAATGTGTTGGAGGTTCTCCTTATTCTGGGAAATTTGTGTGGTCTGCAAACAACAGACACAAGCAAGAGTTCAAAAGGCTTCAGCAGAATACAGTCTGCTCTAGCACAGTAGATACACAGGTCAATAAACATCCAAGTAGTGCACCTAATTTGATACTAAGTACTGTGTGTGCTATTTAGACAGAGCTGAGAGATGAACTGCCTTCCAGTCTCACTCTGTTGAAGCAGGAATATTGCCCAGAGTTTTACTCAGAAGACAACTATTGTCCATTCAGTCCTGCATGAATCTGTAATGAAACAGCTAAATGGCAAAGCCCATAGGTATTCCTAGCAATCGATATTTATGAGAAAACACTATATAGCTGGAATCAAAATTGTCATTGAAACAAAATTTTTCTTAAGGCCAACATCTAGTATGCATTTTAAGTTCATTTGAATGGGTTTTTTCCACAGCTTGATGGAGTTGACTCTTGACCAGTAACAGTTAAAGACTCTATAAGATAGTGGAGCTCTTACTAGGTTCAAGGCATTGAGAAAATAAGAGAGATCTACATGACAGTGAGCCAGGACAGCCTCAAGGTTTGAGTTGAGTTGTGAGCAATGCAATATCACAACTGGATTGAGTTGTGATATTGCTGATGACCTGTATTATAGACACGGTAACTTTTCACTTCTGATTTTATCTGGTTTTCTCAGCTGTAACATATTTGCAGAAAACAATTTTTGCTACATATTTGTAGCCAAACACAATGCAGTCCTTCTCTCTTGGATGTCTGCAAACCTAATAACACAGGAATTTCCTAAACTTTCCTGCAGAATATCTTTACACACTTTGTAATTTCATGAAATTATTAGGAATTAGTTAGCTGAAGTCAGGAGGAAGTGTCTTTTTTATCAGAGGAGGTGAGTCCTTACTCTTTGAGTCTTGTATTGTTTCTTACCGAGCACAGCTGCTCAAACGAGTGACTCACAGATTCCAAGATACAAGAGTCTTGTTCTTGCCCATGCACGTGCCATCCTGTCCATTCCTATTGATTCAGTTCCAGGCTGAGGGCAGTCTCAGTGACTGGCCCAGCAGGATAAATTACTCAGCAAAATAGCTGGGCAGTCATCTTCTGCGTTAGGGTAGGATCCAGAAGAGTCCAGAAGTCAAGTGTGTAGTGTAGGAGCAGGGCAGGGGAGAAGAGAGGCCAGGTGAGGGTCACACATCCTCTTTGTTGGCCACCATAGGACACCAGGTTTGCTCAGTTATCCAAGGAGCCACAGCTTGATAAACTATTAAGTTGTCTCCAGTTGTGTATTGGAGGCCTAGAAGATTCTAAAACTCTTGGCTGGCCCAATTTTTTTATGAATTCATGCAGTATGATCTTACTTCTTTTACCAGAGGCTGTAATTCAAATGCTGTGTCCCCAATATATCTTTGTTAACAATGACACAGATTAGTAAACATATTTCACTTCAGCTGGAGTGATGACTGTCTTCCATAGGGAGGGAGCAGTCTGTTTTGTCATTCTAGGAAACCGTTTTCATTTCATCAACAGACTTTGTTTTGCATAGCTGCATAACATGAGACAAAGTTGAATAATGGTCCAGTTTAAGGTTACTACTGAGGATTTAAACTTTTCAGCTATAGGGGAAGAAGTCTTACAGTTTTTTTCATCACAATATCTGTTGAAAATATTTGAGTCTGCCTAGAAATAATTACTGTTTACTAACCCAGTAAGATCTTCCAAAAAATACAAAGAGCTGCCTGGAGTTCTGACACCATGCAGATCTGTTTTGTTATTTGTTTATCTTGGTAAACCGGGAGTTTTGTTACAATAGGATGCATATTTTGGCTTTTGAAATGCAGCAAGGAGCACAGGAAATTATATGTGCTGACAAATGGATTCTGAACTTTTGTTAGGAGGAAACAATTTCAGAGCCTCCACTAGGAAAACTCCACCCATCTTGTTATATGGTGTTTTAGCCACTAGCTGTTTAATGACTTACGTGTTATGAAGGACATGTATGTTTCCTTCCAGAATATATTCTTACACTCAACCCTGCTTGTACACAAAATTTCATGGATTTCACTAAATAAAAACCACTTTAGTAAATGTTGAGGAAAAAAAGCCCTGCTGTATTCACTGTCAAGTTCTGTGTTCTTTCTCCCACTCTTCTAAAAAACTCTTCTCCCACTACGCAACAGAAATAGTGCTATTAACTGAAGCTTCAAAGCAATTATGAAGGTTTTCCTAATATATAGCATGTGGGTCCCCCCCTGTAGCATCTTGTAAGAAGGAGCGGGTCCTTCTCACACAGGCTTAACATATGTTCTTGCTGTCTGTTTTTCTTGTATTTGAAAGAAGAAGGACAAGGCACAGTGGAACAGAAGATTTGCTCTCGCGGGTGAGGGACAGTCAGGAAGGTCAGTGTCTCAGGGCTGGGATTTCCCATCCATGCTGCATACTCTTGGCTGGGCCACTGACCATTGTTTCAAGTGATATGCTGTGCTGGCTCCCACGCAAGGTGATTTTTTTCTATGTCACATTTACAGAACAAGCTCTTCTCACAATATCTGGGATGCCTGCTCATTGTGGCTTCTGTGAATGTGGGGGACATTCCTGCCAGATTCCAGGACCAAGACATTTGAAGGCCCCTCAGTGACTGAAAATGGGACTGAACCTTTCTTGAAGGTACATGAACTGTGAATCTGAGAGTAAAATTTACTTTCCACTGGGGAAAAAAAACAGTGCTGTTTTGACTTTCTGCATGGGCTTTTCATTAGGGCAATGTATATTGAAGATATTTTATACGTTTTTATACATTTTATACATATTTATATGTCTTCTTTATACAGTAAAAGTATGGAATGATAGTGTCTGACATGGAGCTGTTGTTCCTTCAAGCTTTCCTTATTCTGGAGTTCCTGATTTATTAAGGAAGATGTACCAATCCGGACAACCCTTTCAACGTTAGACTGTGAAAAAGAAAGAAAGAGGAATTCATCAAGTGTTTTGGGACTGAGCCTTCTAGGGAAGAAATACTAACTTCATTAATCAATCTTCGTCTATTACAGCATTGACTTTGTCTCTTTGACTTTGGTATATTCTTTGCTATACTCCAAGGAGAGAAACCTGTATGACAGAAACGAAGAAAACAATAGAATAATGGATCAACAGTCTAAAACTTTTGGCTTTAAAACATCATGGCCTATTTAATCTCCCCTCTAATTATTTCTCTCTCTCTCTCCTCACATGTCAGATAAACTCTCAGGGTCACATATGTCATCTGGTTTTGGGGAGTTAATCTCCTAGGACAAGGAAGTCAAATATATAAACTATAATGCACTGATCAATACAATGGTTGACTGGTGAAGTTCAATTATTAATGAAAATTATTAAAACTAAAATCAAAACTAAAATCACTTTCTTTATTGTAAGAATGACACTTCCATGAAACATAGACCTCTCCTTATATAAAGGTGGGGTTGCTTCTTGTTTCCTACTTCCAGATTTCCTTTTTAACCATGGCAGGAAGACTGGGATTGTGACAAGAGGAAGGGGAAACACAGAACAGTTAGTAGCAGTAAGTTTTCTCATGTTTAGAAATATCCTCTGTGTGCAAAAACAATTGTCAGCAGCTCTCAGCAATTTCAGTGATGGGTTTTGTTTTCTCAGACCTGGCCACCCCCTGTTCATCAGTCTTTTCACATGCATCAGTCATGAGTCTGAGTCTCTCAGCATCCCCATGCTGAGCTGTCATTAATCAGTTTTCACTTTGGAAACTGCTTATGAGTCTGGTTATGGCACAGCTTAGGCAGCAGACCAGCCCTATTGCAACTTAATATAAGTACAGTAAAGCTTTTCACTGTCCTGTATAAGAGGAAAGATAGCAATGTACATTCTTCCAGACCACTGGCAGAACCAATGGCACGTTGCTGTCAGCCATTCCAGAGAAATAAGTAAAAGAGGGTCAGGTCTGATGTACACTCAGTAGGAGTGGTGTGTATACTTTTACCTGGTGTCTGAAGTCAGATGCCAATTTTGAATTATTTTCATGCCTTATAACATAACATATAATCTACTATGCAACCTCACCAGTGGGGAACAGCATAGTTCTGGCATGAAAACACACAGCTAAGATTTGAGTGCTCAAATTCCAGCCTCATTACACCATGACATTCTAAGTTACAATTTTCTGTCATTAAACCTCTTCTATGAGTGGTGAAAGCTGAACAGCAGTGAAGACTCAAACCATTGTGTCACACAGTGAACCATGCTACGCCAGGATAAAGTCTAACAATGGAATAGTAAACACATCCAAATCCCATCTGTGCTACAGTGTCCACCAGTGGGACTAAAACTGCACCCTGGGATCCTGAACTGCAAGTCCTTTTATTTGAGGGCAAGGGACACACATCCCAAAGAACAGTATAATTTTATCACTTATTGTATCAGTCCAAAATGCTGTAGTGAGTGTCTAGATCAGTTATGCTTTTTCATAGCTGCCATGTTTTATAGGATAGTGCTAAAAATCTAAATACTTTGGTTTATTACATTCAGAATCAGAATTACCTACACCCTTCTCACTTTTGGTGCATAAATGTAACTGTAGGTGTCTGTTTATATTTTCTATGTTTCTTTGCAGAAGAATGGTTCTACTCTGCACAGTTCTGTCCTGCATGAGGAACCATCAATGATTAACGTTATGGTTATTAAATATGAAAATGGAAGAAAAGAACAGCTTCTTTCACATGCAAATGTAAAGTAGAGGTGAAAGGAAAGGTTTAGTTGCAGTAACCTTTGCTATTTGCACTAATGGGGGTAAGGTGCTTGAGTGTACCTGCTTTTGCTTTCGAAGAGAGCATCTCATCCTGTCTCCCTTTGGTGCTGGGGACTGGGTGGAAGGTTTGCTCTGTCTACAGGGAATCTGTCTGCTTTCCCCTGTAATCAAGACCGATGTACCACCCAGGCCCTGATGAGAGCTGACTTCTTCAGGCAGATGTGGATGGAGTTCCTGAGTGTCAGGTGGGAGAGAGGGGAGAAAGGTTTTACCCAACCCAACCTAACCTGGTCTGTTACAAAGTTTTGGGCATGCTCTAACTTTGATTAATGAACTGTTCTGCCCCAAATATTTCTTGGATGTCTACATTACCATTTTCAATTGTGCTAACTCAAACAAACCAGCAATCAATTAACTAGAATTACAAAACTCTGGGCTAAACAAAGCCATCGTGAAGAAACTGGCTTTCAGCCCAGTATCTGCTGATGATGGGATATGAAACAGCCTATTGATTCTGCAGCTCTCGAATTCTTGTACAAAAGTAAAAACAATGCTACTTGCCCTTTCAATAGGGAGAGAAAAAAAATCCATTTTATTCAGTACCTCCACTTAGAAAAGGCAAACTACATTACGGAGCCAATTTTTAGAAGGTTGCACAGAAAGAAGTACTTCCAGCACATTAAGAAAACTTCAGCTTATAGTTATACAAACTCTAGAAGAAAGGCAAAACCACTAAATTTTAAATTAGATTTATATGTCCACCTGTCAAAAATGCTGTGCAAACTTTTTGAGGTATTTTTATCTTTCATCAAGAATGCAATTTGAGAAGACAAAAACAACTCTTTCAAGTTTTTGTGCTGGTGACTGTCAAGTTTATTGCTAATACTATGATATTTAGTGCTTTTCATCTGGCTTCAGATGACAGAATGCTAAAATGTATGAAGATCTCAGCTTCTAGCATTCATGCTTTGGGGAAAAATCTTGGAAACTTGAAACAAACACACACAAATAGCTTAAATAAGAGGACAAGCAACAACAACTGAAAACGCCACTTTCCTAAACCTCTTCTTTTTAATTAATTCTCTCTCTGGAGAAGCTGTTTCATGGTTTTTCAATATGTGAGGGTTGCCAATACAAAAAGCAGGCAGTAACTGTAAAAGCAATAACCAGTCCAGCTGCATTCCCTGTGCAGAAACTGAGAGGGACAACAAGCCATAAATAGTGGTGTCACTGCCACTCTTTGCCTCAGTTAAGGAGTATTATTATTCTAAACACAAAACAAACTATTGCTTGGGCTCCAACTGAAAGTTTCAAAGCCTCATAAATCTGCCAGGTCAAAGCCAATTTTCACTGGAATTTTGGAAGGGAACTTCTTGAAAGAAATATCCAGTGCTAATTTTAATTTCCTTTTTCTACTTGTTTTAACAGTCTTGTCCAAACACAAAGTGTTCTTCAAATGAAAGAATACAAATTTTCATCTGATTCGCCTGATTCTGTGTATGCCTATAGCTCAGCACTAGTCTACTGCAGCAAACACAAGCACATCATCTACAATGAGTGTATATTTTCCTTTAACCTGAAGCTGCTGAGAACTGTCTTTAGGCAGAGATTGATGTGATGAGTGCATGTTAATTACTGATGGGCTTTAGGTAGAATATTGCTGTCTGAGCTGCTGTCTCCAAGGTCCTTGTCAAGGTAGGTGCTTTGCCTTCAGTGTAAACCTTTTTTAGGCTTGTTCAATAAAAGGTTTGGAAACTGCTACCAGTGAGGAGAGTTGCTGGCTCCAAAACACAAAGAGGAAGGTTTTGATTACTTTTTTTAATAAAAAGGCAAAATCCTTCCATGAGAGCTCAGCAGACATCTGGGGCAATTTTCAGAAAAGTCTATTCTAAAGGAAGGATATGTGTCTGTGCTTGCTTTCTAATTGCCCTTCCAAGAATAATTTTTTTCCACAACTTTTTCTGCTTTGGAGTATTTTCCCAGGTGAAGAGGCCAGCCTTCCCAGCCTTGCTGAAAGGGAGAGGGGCAGGTCAGAAATGATGGAATTTTCCCTCTCTTTTCTTAAGATATGTCTCTTCTATCACTACCTTCCTGCTATAACACTTAATTGTCTTCATGTATTGTATTCTACACAGAAAACCTGCTTGCAGCACAGTGTTTTCTACACTCAGTATTTTATAATATAGAGCATTACATGTTTTTTAATATGCAAAATTAACAAGATGAGCAATATAAGACAAAATCTGAGGTCTCTCACTTTCTAGAGATATTTATTCCATTTTCATGGTTATGAAATTATGTTCTTCTATGCAAAAAAAATTTGTTATGAGTGTCAATGAATGCAGTGATAGAAAAGACATGATTAGTCCAAGATTCCCACAAAGAACTTAAAAAATGAGAAAAGTTGCAAGAGAGTAGGTTGTAGAGTGAGAGAGATTAATCAGGATATTTGGTATTGTGAGAAAATGATCCTTTTTTCCCCAATTCCTAAATCTTTTGACCCAGACAAGAGCAAATGATTTAGACAAACATTTGGCTTTTTTTTATTTCTTTTTGTTGTTTTTTGTGGACTATACAGTAGGTTAATACCATACACTCAGTTGGTCAAAACACATGGTCTTGGGCCTAAAGAAAGGCAGCATAAAAGTGTGGGGTTTTTTTTCAAAGAAAAGAAAGAAGGTAGTGAAAAGGACTACTTTACATAGTTCAAGTAATTAGGGGAGAACAGAAAAATATTCTGCCTCTAACATGGATTTAAATAAAGATGTTTCTTTGCTTGTTAACTACTGTCAAAAGGGACCTCATTCTGGGAAACATGCTGAAAAAAGCTTTTCTTTGTATACCATGCATATCAGCTGTCTGGTAGTCAAAGAAAGATTCTTTGTGGTTCTTCTTTTCATACACAAAAGCAAATAACAGTGTCTGCATCTATAGGTATTGCTTTCCGGTGAAACAATTTTATGTCATACCAGTCCATAAGATTTAGAAAAATAATTGTACTATTGTTGGCCATAATAACATGATGTGATTTTTGTTTTTGAGATTTTGTGTTTTTGTTTGATGAGATCTTTGTTTTAATCTCTGCAGGTCAAAACCAAATCTACAGGCTTGTGAGCATTATTTAGCTTTTTGCTTCTTTATTTTTGCTTCTCTCTTTTGCCCCAGATTGACCCTGCACTTCTGGACTTCTTGCTTACCAGGATATCTCTAAACCTTATTAACACAGGCTCTTATTAAAGGGAGCTCTGTGCAGCAGTGTGCAACACTGACATGGTTGTCTTATGGAAAACACAGCTGTGAGGACCTTCCTCCAGGAATGGCAAAACAGTTACTAACTATCAAAGCAAATTAAGGCTTCAGACACAAGCGCTTCTTGCTTTTTTTAATGCCTTGATATTGTGCAAGCCATAGCAGTGTCTTGTAGGTAAAAAGAAATATGCTGCTGGAGGGTCAGAGATATTTCCAGCAGTATCCTTGTCAATAAAACAGCCTGAAACTTTGTTTATAGCCTTGGCAAAGCCATCATAGGCTGAATTAGTCACAGCAGTGAAGCTATCTGCTCACCAGTAGGGAATATTCATATTACAAACATTTTATATAAACCTCATGAGGTTTAATAGGAATTACTTTACATACTAGTAAAATCTATCCATTTTTACAGACCCTAGAGCTTGTTTTTACTCGTACCAACACTTTGCAAAACTAAGGTGTGTTTCTCTGGGGGCTTTTCTCTCTTAGCTTTCTCCCAGATGCTACTGCTAAATTTCAGCATGCATGGATGAGGCTGGAGACTTGGCTGGAAGGCAGCGAAAGTCTGGGGCTCAGGAATATCGCCGCCTTTCAGTCTCTCTCACTGAACTTCCCAGAGTGACTGCTTGTCTTGTTTAGCCAGTAGTGTGGTTATGATCCCATCAAATAACTGAGCAAGAATGTAATTCCGTGGTATAGTTTACAAATCCTTAGGAAGATTGGTATTTTCAATCTGTTTCAAATTTGTGGACCCCTGTAAAGTGAATCTAAGTCAACTGAAGCAAACTTTCTTTTCTCATTTATCTTTCCAGGTCTCCTAGTAGTAGACCACATGTTAAAGACCCCTGCTCTAGAAAGAGAGACCTCTCTTCCAGCTGAAATTTAAACTACATTTACTCAAAGGTACAGAACACTCTCAACACCATTTAGATTGTAAATTCCCTGTTATAGGGACCTTTTCCTTCTTTTTTTCAAATGGTTCATTCAGTTCATTGGTCACTATGCTTTGTGAGCATTATTGCAGTATAAATAATAAATAATAACTAATAACTAATAAATGGCAGTTTTATCTAGGTGTCCCCAAAAACACCACTCTGTAAGAAAGTTTCTCATCACTGGATTTGTAATATTTGGAAATTATTGCTGTTATATTCTCTGAAGCAGGATGTGTTTCATGATGGTTGATAGACTAGAGGTATGTTTACTAGAGATAAACATTGTCAGAGCTGACTGAGTTTTTGTGGTTGCACCCTAACTTGTACAGCTTTCACGAGAGAAGCCAAGGCTGAAAGGAAACCTGGGAGTTTCATGGAACACAATTACTGTTGTTTATTCAATTATTAGGCAGTCCTGAAATGACTCACAACACAGCTGCTTAGATTTACAGGCAGTTAATAGACTTAAGTGTTTGTTGGCTTTTTTGCTGAAAGTGATGTAGTGGGACAATGTCCTGGGACAGATGTACCACAAAGTTGAAGGCTTGAGGAAACAGAACAGACTTTTGTCTCTTTCTTACATCAGCTGCTTTGTCAATGGCTGTGAGAAAGGTACTATGAAAGTGATTTTATCTGTCATATCTTGAGATAGCAGAGTAATCTAGTAACAGTATCCAGTGAAAGTTGGGCACTATTGTCTCTGGAACACTGAAAATTCTGGAATTCTCGGATCTGCTATTTCCAAATGCTCAAATTTTGATGTGACTTTATTTGGTAACTCTTGCATCTGTAATAATAATACAGTGTGCTGGCTGCTTGACTGGTGGAATTTTTTCCAAAAAGTGGTAATTGACATTCAGTCGTGCCTCAGAATAATTTGGAACTGTTTTGACTACATTAAAATTCAATGTTCATAGTTTCTATATAGAGAATTGCTTTGTGAACAGAGATAGAATAACCAGTAATTATAGACTATGTCATGTCATATAAACAAGTATTTACAAAATGCTGCAATGCAATGATATTGTTTCTGATTTTAATTCAGGGTTGTTAATTAAAATCTAGACTTCTACATTAAATAAAAGGAATTAACAACTTTGACCATAATGCCTTAGGGTTTTTGGGTTTTCTTTTTTTACTTTTCTTTTAAATTTTCTTCTATTTTCCTTCCTTATGTCACTAGTTCACTGAGATATCTCTTCTGCTTTTAATCTCCTTTTTGTGAGACTGAGGTACCATCTTTTTTCTTGCTTCTGTTTAAAGGGGTTTTTTTATTTTTATACTGCTGTATACAACCCTTAAAAATCAAAAGCATCTATCCCTACTGTAGGTAGCAGGATTTGTAAAAACTGGAAGAGATTCTCTGTCTTTTTGTCAATGACAGATCTTCAGTTTAGGGCTTGCATCCTTTCTGGACAGGCACTGACCGAGGTCAGTGCAGGTTCCCATTTGGAGGTTCACAGCCTTCATTGTTACAAGTTCTGATAAAGTTTTAGACTTCCTTTTCCACTGCCCTGTCTGCACTCATGTAGACTGGTGCAGAATGAAACTACAGTGAGTTTGTTACATCTTTGTTCTGTCTTGATAGGATCTGAAATATCACCTTCCCCTGAGGAGTCTGCAGTGTCTGAGAGTGAGTTTTGAGTGTTACTCAACCTTCTTGAAAGTTGTGATGAATTCTGCCCACTGTCCATGATCTGGTTGGTTTTTGCCACTCATAGAATATTTAATAAGAGAGAGGAAAATCTTTTGCTGTGGTAGTAGCTTAGGACAGCACGGGATGCAGCTTTGATGAGGATTGGGACAGCTGAACAGTGGCCGAACAGTTATCTGATGGGTGATTTGGACTGCGTGCTGCATTAGACAGCGATACTGCAAAGGAGATTACAGCCCTCTTAGCTCCTTCTTGGAAATTTGCCCCTTTGGGATCCTCTCTGATCCATCCCCACAGAACTGCCCTTGCAAACTGCCTGCTCTGGGGTCCTCACCCTCTGATGTGCAACAAACCAAACTAAATACAAGGAAGAATCTAGGGCCAGTTGTGTTTGCAAAAAATATTCCAGGGACTAGATGGTGATCTTGGAGACGTTAGTGGCTGAATTTAGTTTATTGCCTAAAAAAAAGGCATGTTTATTACTTATTGCTCAGAGGGTAGTTTAAAACAATTAGTCAAATTATTGCAGAGCATTGTGCTTTAAAAGCTGCAGCTGAAAGTAGGGAACCACAAGATTCTCCTGTGAGTAGTAAAAGTGTTTTCAATAACGTAGATGAGTCAGAAGAAACCAGTGGTTATATGGCTGAAGGAGTTTCCTTGAAGCTGGAGTCCTGTAATCAGATGAGCTCATCTGCCATCTGAGCAACCTGTATTAGCAGTGTTGAAAAGTAACTCAGTTGCTGCTTAAAGCAAGTCTAACATATTCCTTGTTGTGCTCTGAAGACCTGGGACTTGATCCTGCTTTTTTGTACATGTAGACTCACCACAAAGCATCCAGTAAGAAAAAACCCTTTTGAAGAGCATGATCTTGCAGCCTCTAAATAAAACACACAAGACGAAGGCCTCCTTGTGATGTCTTAGTGCTCTTTTTGTGAATAATCAATTTAAGTTAAAAAGTGGCAGCTGAATTTTGAGAAACAAGCACCTCCCATGTGCCCAGTAAGGCTGTTTGCTGTGAGAGCAACTAAACTGAGAAGAGGAAGTGGCTGGGATCTTACTCCCATCTTTATTTTGAGCTTTTGACTGTCCTGTCCATACAAAGTGGGGTAAGCATCTTTCAGCTTGGAGGGGTTGCAATGGTTCATCCCTAACTGGTGGCTTTGTTATGCAGAGCATGCAACTAGTGGGCACTTTCTTCTAGAGCAAGTGGGCACTTTCTTCTAGAGCAAGATGGCTGAAGGCTGAAGTCTGAAATTAAAAGTCAGTTCCAGCCTTATAACCTAAAGTGCTCCAATGAAAATTTAATTGGGAAGATGAGCCCTTATAAGACTGAAGCATGCTTTTTGTTTGCAAGGGTGTAGATGCAAATGTTTTCAGGAATAATACAGAAGAAAAGCTTTCTGGAGAAGAACAGATGGGAAATGTAGACAGCCATTATTTATCACAATGAAAAAAGCATCATGGTGGAGGTTGTGCTTAAGACCCAAGACTTGTAAGGAATTTGAGACCTGAGCTGACAGTAAAATTGCACTAGCTTTTGAATTTAGCAGAAGCCTATTTCATGAAAACTGCAGCTGGTCTCTGTGCTTCTATACAATATAAAATACACTTGCATGTGCGGAAGATCTAAGCAGTGCTTCTATGTGGAAAAGCAAATCATCTCAAAGATGTTTACCTCTGCATGAAAATATTCCCAGAAAAAGGAGTCAAATCCTCTCCCTAGAAAGATTAAGTTCAGTCAATTCCTTCTGTGCAATATTTGTTCTTTTCTTGTATTGACAGTCTTCACACTTGTAAACACTAAACTTCATCCTCTTATTCCCATTCTTTATGGACACTGTTTGTTTCCCAAGGCAAGTGGCATGCAAAGTCAGCTTGTATTTAAAGTACTTCCACTTAAACTTTACAGTAAGATTGGGAGTAAGATATTTTGAACTTTGTGATTAAATCTTTTAGCAGCTGTTGCTGTAAAGACTTCAATATGTTTCCACTTTTTTACACAGGTATCTCATCAGCTTGGAGATAATTGAATACCTACAGGATACAGGCATAAAGTAGGTATTATAGCATTTTATTTGATAATAATGATTTTACTGGAACACAAAATTACTGGAATGGTTGTGTACTCCTTGGCATTAGTGTAAATGAAAGTGTGTGTTTTATGAAACAGGAGCACTGATCCAAAAACCCCCTACACTTAATAATATTGCTTTGCAAAGCAAATGAGTGTACCTGTGCCTGCCAATTAACTTGTATTGTGGGGGGGTGGAATAAATAATTTGGACACAAGGCAAGAAGCTTATTGCATTATTTATTATTATTATTATTATTATTATTATTACTGCTGTTGACTGGGGAATGCTCAGGTTAATGTTATATCTATTTTCTCTTCTTTACACCATTGTGCATGGTATGGATGCTGCAGTTTTCTTCTACAGTTCCTCCTCCTCACCAAACATTCTGGGATGTGTCTTTGTCTTTTAAGTGTGTGTGTGGGAGGTGTCTTTACAAGTAGCAGTTTTCTGTTATTGTAGGATAGGCTTTTTCCCCCTCAGATTCTAACTCAGAACAGATAAATTTGTGCTTCTCCTCAAGTGAACGCTGGCATTCATCATCAGTCAGCAAAACTGAAGTGACAGTGATTTCTGTAGGTTTAAAGGAATTGGTTACAGTTTTGCTGAGTCACCGCCAGAATGAGGAAAACATTAACACAATGACTGGTGCAGTTCAGAGCGGGTGATGTAAAGAAGTGCTGTGATGTTTGAGAACATATGTGTATGTACAAACTTACTGGTAGATGAGTTGATAGAAGCAGACCTCCTAGAAGGAAAATAATGTTAGGTTATAGATGCCCAACATAGTTAGCAAATCTCTCTCAAGTAGTACATGAAGGGAAGCCGTGACCACCATTATGAAAGACACCAACTCATTAGTGGCACAAGTTTCTGACTGCCAGGGCAGCAGAAGGGACAGAGGGGAAGAGCTGGCTCCCACCCTATGTACGGGGGAAGGCAGAAATCCTGTGGTGTGACAGTATGAGAGATGCTGTGAGAGTGAGTAGGAAAAGATGTGTGTCAAAA
Organism: Cisticola juncidis; assembly: GCA_013400215.1. Classification (NCBI taxonomy): domain Eukaryota; kingdom Metazoa; phylum Chordata; class Aves; order Passeriformes; family Cisticolidae; genus Cisticola; species Cisticola juncidis. The sequence goes on along the minus strand of VXBR01009757.1, from coordinate 1,891,143 downwards.
AAGGTGGAGCTGGGGACAACAAAGGGTTGCTTCTTGCCTGTGCACAGGAGTGCTGCTGAGGGTGACTGACAACAACTGCTGCTCCCCCCCGTGCCACTGACCTGGTGCACAGGCAAAACCCAGGAGAAAGGTTCACCTGCCTGCAGCTTCCTTGTCACTCCCTTTTACCAATAGTCAGATGAACTACCTTCAAAGGCAGGAGTTCCCACAATTTGTCCATGTATCTAATTCTTTCAAAAATGGGTGGTTCTCAGATACACTATTTTGTGTTACAGTGCTGTAAAGCTTGACCTTTAAACCTCCCTCATTCTTTCTGCAACAATGATCCTACATTATCAGTCAGTCGCCTTAAAACTCAGGGTATTTTGTCAGTCCACTGTAATGTTATTTTTAGCACAAGCAAACAGAAACCAGACAGACTCGTGATCAGTCCTTTGGGGAAATGGAGGTAAAAGGATGAAGAGAGAGGAAGAGACTTCTCCTCTTGAAGATTTTTCCTGTTAGTCACAGCACTGAGGAAAAACAAACTCCATATGGAACAGATCATGTAAGGCCTTTAAAACATATTTGGAGAGACTGTACAGTTTTTTAAAGGAACTTGGAATAGTCTGTGGTTTGGGAGTTCTGCTGTATTTCCCATTTGGGGACGTGTGTGCATTTTCATTTGTTTTAATTTGGACCGAGTTAAATGCATCAAGCAGTAGTTTGTTTTATTACCATCTTTCAAAGATCTATTCATAAAGGAAAAACATTCCCTGATTCCCCAAATGGGAAACAGTTACAGATGCTTCTCTCCCAGTAGTTTCATCAGTTTTGATGCTTTTTTTTTTTCTTTCTTTTTTCTCCTTACTTTTCCTTTTTTTTTTTTTTTTTGCTATTGACTTGCAAATGAAGGCTAACTTTTTGTTCCCAGTACAAGGCCAGTGTGTAGGGTGCTGAGGCAAGGATGTGTGCTCAGCTGGATGCTGAATTCAGATATGGAGTAGCCATGTAGAGCAGGAGATCATAACCAGTGGGCTGATTTTAGTGGAGCTACTAAATCTCATGTGAAATTGCCCTTTTTCCACTTGCCCTTCTGTCAAGCCACTTTGTAGAATACCATTCCAGAGTACTAACTCTGGAGTCCAGCCTTCTGTGTCTGCCTTTCCTGCCTGATAGGACAGTGATGGCTCACAAGGAAGTAAGAGTGGAGTGAGATTTACTCCTTGGTGATAAGGTCCTTCACCCAGAGGGTGGTTGGGCACTGGAACAAATTCCCCAGGGAAGTGACCACAGCACCAGACTGACAGAGTTCAAGGAGCATGTGGACATTACTCTCAGAGACAGGGTGGGATTCCTGGGTCTACAGGACCCGAACTTGGACTTGATAATCCTTGAGAGTCCCTTCCAACTCAGACAGAATTCTGCGATAACTTTAATTAATAATAATAATAAATAAAGATAAAGAATAAAGATATACTTTAATTCTGCTATGTCAGTAAATGTTATGTGCAAGAATAGCTATCATTAAAACATTTGAGGCTTTTTTTTTCTTGAAAAGGTAATATAGTCCCACTTATTGAACACAAACTTTTGTTTTGAAATATGGCCAAAATGACTTCATAAACTTGGTCATCTTTTAAAATTCAGCTCTGGTCAGAAGAATAGTCAGTGTGCATGTTGGGAAAGAGCTCTGGGCTTCTGAATGAATGACAGAGAAATAGACCCTGACCAAGGTGGTTTTTTTTTTTTTTTTTTTTTTTTTTTTTTTTTTTTTTTTTTTTTTTTTTTTTTTTTTTTTTTTTTTTTTTTTTTTTTTTGGTGTTGTGTTTTGTTTTGTTTGTTTGTTTGTTTGTTTAGGATTCCAGTGAGAACAGGTAACATGAGGGCAAACACTAAAACTTCCTGCTTTTCTGAATTACTGCTGTAATTACTTGTTTTGACATCCGAAAAGTATGAGCTGCTCTAACCTCCCAATTTTCCTTGCATTCCACATGCTGTATACTAGCATGAGTAGAGGGAGAAACTGTTATAGAACAAAAGCAATACAGCTTTACTAAACGTGAAATACGGAATGAAGTTTTACAGGAAACCAAAGAATTTGTTAGGGCTCAGAGGAATACGGAGCGCTGAACATGTGTAAAGAATTCAGGCTTTATTTCAGCCAATTCTTATATTTTATGTGTGTTTTTAAAAAAATATATTTTTAAGTGTTTTATAACTTTAAACTCACCTTTCCAAAGATGATGACCCAGCAGCCTGCCACGAGTCAGGTGCAGTCTCTATCTACAGCCTCTGGAAATTTGCTTTTTACGGGTCTGTATTTCGTGGTGGACTTGCCCCCTAAGCATTCTGGCAATTTGGCAACTCATTTACAGAAGCTTTCTCAGACCCGTGAATTGAATTCCAGACCTGTGGTGGCGGAGAGGAGCCGGTGGACAGCTCGGCGAGGCGGGGATGGTGTTCGCAGCCGGGCGGAGAGGCTGTGACCCGACACACGGGGCAGGGCAGGAGAGCCCTCCTCCAGCGCTTTTCCCTGCGTGAAAACAGTAGCGGTTTTTNGAAAAACTGTGGGTTTTTTTTTTTTTTTCTTTTTTTTTTTTTTTTTTAACCCCCATTCCCTTCTCCTCCCTTCTTCTTCCCCGGGCTGTAATCCGACTGCTCTCTTTGGCTCCATTCCAGAGACAAATCCGAGTGTTTAATCTCTCCTGCCCCCCTTTCCCAGCCTCGGGGGCTGGGGGGCGGCGGAGCAGGGAGGGGAAGGAGAGCAGAGCAAGCACCAGCCCAGAGCCCGGCCAGGCCTCCCCGGGNCGGCGGTGTCCCGCAGCCGCGGAGCCCGGCGCTCGGCGGGGCAGCGGGCGGTCCGTGAGCGCAGCCTTTGTGCGCGCCCTGCCGCAGCGCTTTGTGCCCCGCCGGAGCTGCAGCGGCGCAGCCCCAGCCCGGGGCTTTCAGCGAGTTTCTTCGGCGAGGGAGGGAGGTATTTCTTTTAAATACGATCAAATTCCATGGGGCCTCAGGTTTTGTGGGCATGCTTTAGCAAACCCACAAACCCGATCCTCCGGAGGTTTTTTGTGTTTTAAAGTTAATGGGATTGTGATAAGTATGGCCCAAAGAGATTTAAAAATATGATTATCTATTGTTAAGTAGCAAGAGCTTTGGTTCCGTGGAGAGGCAGCGGGGCAGTCCTGCCCTATAGGACCCTNGGGAGGAGGAGGAAGTTTGGAGATTAAGCCGCTGCCCGGAGCTGCAGCGCACCGAGTGAGCCGGGGCACGGCCACGGGCGCTGCGAGGGGGACGCAGGGCAGGCGCCGCTGAATGGGCTGCGGAGCGGGGTAACCTCCCGCACCCTGCGCCTGCATTCTCAGCGGGAGGAGCAGCGGTGGGCGAGGGCAGAAGACGGCGAGAGGCTGGCNTATTTCTTTTAAATACGATCAAATTCCATGGGGCCTCAGGTTTTGTGGGCATGCTTTAGCAAACCCACAAACCCGATCCTCCGGAGGTTTTTTGTGTTTTAAAGTTAATGGGATTGTGATAAGTATGGCCCAAAGAGATTTAAAAATATGATTATCTATTGTTAAGTAGCAAGAGCTTTGGTTCCGTGGAGAGGCAGCGGGGCAGTCCTGCCCTATAGGACCCTGGATGCATTTCCCCGTATCCTGCACTCGTTTCTTCCCTGCCCTGCGGGTCGTGTGTCCCAGTCCCTCTGGCTGAAGGAGAAGCCCTTCAGATCTCATCCTTCACTTAGCACTGACAGACCTGAGGCACTCGTTTCCTTCTTTCTTCTCAAGCCACACTGCTCCAAGTATGAGGGAAAGGGACCTGAAACAAACTTAGACGAACGTTCAGCTGATTTCCAATACGGTCTCTAGTTGGCTTTTTTCCTGCTTTGATTATTAATTGGCAGACACAGAAAGGGCCGTGGACTTGTATTTTGCTTTTAATGCTTGCTGATACTTCAGCAGCCTAATAACTCTGCCTAGAGAACCTGATGACTTGTAGGTGTTTTGAAAGCTGTGTAATAAGAGCCTACTAATAGTCATCTTTTGCTACTGTTTCATTCTTGGAGGGAGCAGTCTTTGCTGCGGGAGAGTTGCGGTTCAAATTTCCACAAGCGTTTGTTGCCCGTGCCTCTAGCTAAATTTATAAAGGAATTCTGTTAGCTTGTGTGAAGCTAAATCTGGCTGTAGCAACTCCTGGCTGTACAATTCACTGTGGTTGGCAAGGCACAATATATAGCTTCCTTGAGATTTATTTTTAGGGTTTTTTTTTCCCCTGGTGTGTGTGTGGCACGTAGTTGTCATAATTTTGGGAACTCTTCACCAATGTGTGTGTGGGTGCTTTGGGCTGAAAACATAAGAGTTATGCTAAGGTTAGAAAATGTATTAATAGAGTGCTTGTCTTGAAAATATGAGAAGGCAGTTTGAGATTGGCCTCTTAATGAATATTGGTATTGTTCTCGGGTCCATGCAGATGCTTAGCTATTAAACTTGGACTCTACTTCTACTGTGTGTTCTCAGCTGGCAAACTAGAAATGGTGCAAAACACTCTGATAAAAGGTTCTGTTTTAAATGTGTTCATTTATGGGAATGCTGGCGGTTTCTGTCAGACCTAGAGAGCCCTAAGCAAACAATGTCTACCTGTGACCACACAACGGAGTGCATCTCTGCAAAGTCATGCTGTGATTCTAACACTAGGTGTTAAGGTGTCATTTTCTTGTTGTTTTACTTTTGATTTTCAAAAAAAAAGAGAAAGGAAAAAAATAGGTGTGTAGCCAAATCAGTTTGTAATTTATAGTCTTACGAGATAACATCTTGCAAATACAGCATTGACTTGATTTTTAAGTGGAAATCTTCAAGTAGTGAATCTAGTTTGTTGGCAGCTCTCATCACTTCAGGACATCTGCTAATGTGTTCTTCCTTGGGCAGGATGTGAGACTACAAATTAACTGTCTAGAGGCATACTTTTGAGACTAAAGTGTTTGCTTGTGAGGCCATGGAAAAAGGTAGAAAGGGTTTGGAGCTAACTAACTGAACACTTGGTACCTGCCTGTATGGAAGTGGGATGTTTTTGTCTAGGTAGGGTTTTTTTATGAGATTGTATTTTGGTTTTCTTTGTAGTTTTGTTTTGTTATTTTACTTTAAACCTTTGTTGTGACCTAAAAAGTTAAAGCTAGAAGGAAAGTGAAAATATCTGCTTACTGTAAGCAGCAAGTAGTGAGTTTGTGTACTTTTTGCTACTGTTATTTGTGTAGATTGGCATGTTTGAACCTTTCACTGACACAGTCTTTCATGTGGCACCGGTGATAGTATTTTTGTGAAGTCATTTGGAGCAGTATGCATGTTTGAAAGCCTCCTGGTGTTCATTTATTTGGATTGGGTTGTTGTATACCTGTTGTCCTCTGCCTTTCATATGCTTGTGATTTTTTGGCATCCATTCAGGAAAGGCTTTTTAAAGCCCTTGTAACCCTGCTACACATGGGGCTGTGGCAACTGACTAAGGCATTTACTTAAGTAGTGCTTTATTGTCTTTGAATGCAAACTCAGCAGTGCAAAGCTGGTCTGTTTCTCTAACCAGAGAACTCTAACAGAACTGTAACTTGACATTGGCTTCTGGCATTTTATCTTGATTTGTGGTAGCATCACCCATACAGCTTTTAGGCTCTGGTAAACACTTTTGAGATCAACACAAAAATGGGGAAATCAAGAACACAGTTACAAAATCTCCTGTTAGTAATTTTGAAGAGTAGATCCACAGATTAGTCTGACATACTGCTATTGAAAAAAGAAAAGTTTCTGTACAGAGGTATCGTCTCTAAAATTGTCACTAAAAAATCCTAAACCAAATCAAATCTTAGGGAAGGATACTACAGAATAGGTGGAGCTTTTTTAATTTATCTTGTAATTTTTAAAGAAGTCCAAAAAAACATTTTTTAACAGATACTTAGCACAGATGGTAAAGTATGCCAAAGACTCATTCAGCTGTTGACTTTTTAATTATTTATTCATTTTCTTCATGCTTGGTTGCCATACCAGCAATTGCTGGGCACCACTTAGTTTCTACAGGGCAAGCCAGAGCTGCAGGTCTTGGTCTTGGGGGCATGGGGTTATGAAGAAAAGAGACCACATGTCTGGGTGGCAGCATGGCCCTGTCATGTACCCCAACTCCAGAAGATCAGATGTGCTGGATCAGGAAATAATGGGAACATCCAAGCTGATGAAGGGAGCCATTTGCAGGCTCCATTTAGAAGTGTTTCTCAGATTAGACATGTATAAAGCTGTGGCAGTTATAAATTAGAACAAAGGAATTAATCTGATGTGAATTCCCTTTTGCATTCGGTCGTGTTGAGAAGGAAGGTTGCTGTGTTAAGGAAACATGTTTTATTGACAGGCTAAATTAGTTATGGCTTTAAGTTACTTTGCTGTAAATTTCTTAATAGCCAAATGTAGTGCACAAATATTTAGCTAGAATATACTATAGGAGATAGAATAATAAAATATGAAAAAATGCAAGTTAATATTATAATGTCTACTGAAAACATTTGGAGATATGGTGATCCTCTTATAATAAGCTGGATTTTTTTCTGCTGGGGACAATGAGGATGTCTTACTACTACTTCCTCTAAAGGACACTCTGCTTTAGTAGAGTTATGAGGGGGAGGTGGAGGAAAAGAATTTTTGCAGACCTCATCAAAGTCTGGAGTGATGGAAAGGCTTGCTGAACTGTTGCTGAATGGTTAATTCTGAGAACCTGCATTACTGTCACTGCACACACAAAGCTTTAGCTAGTAGGACTGTCAGTGAGAAAAAACGTGGAAGAAAGTGTTATTCTTGTAAACTCAGAATGCAGAGGATATGGAGCCTAGATTTCCCCTCCCCCTTAGAAATGCCTCACACACCATGGTCAGTAACTGGCCTGGGAACAGGAATAAAGGGAATGAAGAGTAAAGCCAATCTCAGTGCAGTGGCAACAGTTACAGTTGTAAGTACAGGAGTCTTTTATATACGTGGCTAAGAATACAAGAGATGAATGTGAACAGATTAAATAATAGCAAAAATATCAGTATGGGCTGTTGGAATGAGCTTGATTACAAATACAGGAAAAGAAAGGGGCCTAGTCAGGGAGGATGGGGAAGGAAATAGGGGGAAAGCCTACTTACATTTAGGGAGGAGGCCTGAAAGAAGCAGGTGTCTAAGCCATGTTACAAACTCTGTCATCTGTTGACTGAGGTGCCTTCTGAAGTACCTGCATGTGAGAGTGGTCACTCCCTGTGTTTTCACTAACCACAGTGCAGAGCATTGCTGTGAAAATACAAAGCAAGTGACAGTTTGAAAATTTACCTGACAGAGTGACTTCATGCATTTGACTTGATTCTTTTCTTCCTTTCTTCCTTTCTTCCTCAGCATGAGCTCCACTAGTCCTGCTTCCTAGTGTTCTACAGAACCATGATCATTATGCTAGTGGAGGTTGCATGTGTTTTTTTTTTAAGTGTAGTGAACAGGTATGAATTGGGCTGACAGCAGTTCCCATGTCAACTTTACTGAAGCAGTGCTAATTAACTTGGAATCCTCTAAGTCTTGCTTGTGTGCTCTGAGTTTCAGACTGCAAGTGGTGCCAAGCCTCTTCCTGTGAGCATACATTCTGTAGAAACTTGCATGTGAGCCCTGCCCAGATGTTTTAAAACCTAACTTAATGAATGTTAACATTTAAATATTTGAACCTTCGTATCCATTCAGCTGTTTCAGGATCACGCTCCAACCATTAGTATCATTCAGCTACTGTGTTCTGCTGATAAGATCTGTGCTTCCTTTCACTGGAATACGGAGCAGAGAGAAAAAGTGTGTCATGGGTGCAGTGATTGAATCACCTGCTCATTTGCTTGCTCACAGCCATGGTAGATAAAGCCTTGGTACCTAGCTTAGGAAGGAGATGGCTGTTTGGGTTGTTGTAAGGAGCACTGCTGGGGACAGCATAACAGCCAGTTTCTTTTCATGGTCATTGCTGACATCCTCCAGCACGTCATCTGGGTGTGGGCTTCAAGGTCGGCTTCTGCCTTTTAATTAGCCCACATAATGAGTCTAGCTGCTACATTTAGTGTATAGGCTCTAGTGCTTGTACCTTCTCCCATGCTTCCCCTTGTGTTATGCAAAGTTATCTGTAAACACAGGAAAGTTTTCCTTCCTAACCCCCTGTAAACTCTTGGTTTGTTAAAGTATTTACCAATGTTTACCCTCATGTATGTTCCCTAAGATGCACTGTTTGCTAGAGTTTCATTGTGATTTCTACATACCAGAATCAATGTCCTCTTTGGGGATTTTCTTGTTGTTTCTTTTTCTGTATTTGCATTGTGTACCCCAGTGAGTACAGATCCATAGCTGAGGTCCCAACACATTTCAGGAAGGCAGCAGCAGAACAACTTGCTTTCTACTGCTGCCACTGATCTGTGGTACTTCAGTATGAAGTAACACAGTGCTTTGTGTCCTTGATGTCTGATATGGGGGAAAAATGATAGTTTCTTCTTTGTAAATAATTGTGAAAATAGGTGAGATGAACTACTTATTTGCACGTCAGTAATCTTCATCACTTCAGTATGCACAGAGCTTTCCACTTATTGTTTTAAACTGAAACCAAGTTAATAGCAGAAACCTGGGTTTGGCTTACAAGCAGTGTTGGTGCTGCCAAGATGAGTGTGCTTCATACTCAAGTGCTTATGAAGCTTTCTCACTGTTTGCTTTCCAATTCCTTCTCACTGTCCTGATAACATGCCTCGTGAGGCTGCTCAGAGAGATGTCACACCTTAGTGTGTCTGAGTGATGTCATCACAGACTTCAGTTGCTTGTAGAAACACTAATTTCTCTGAACAGTCAGGACTCTTAGCCTATTTGAATGGTAGACAAAGATTTATTTAACAATAAATCATTATTGAATTTGGAGACATAGTTTGCCTTCCCTCATACTCTACCAGCAGTTTACCAGTGGTTTGTAAAATATTCTGTCTGTCTTTTCTGGTAATTGTCAGTCTCTCTGATGTTCTCTTTATGAATATGAAGTCATAAATCTCTGATTTGCTTTATCTTGGTCATTCTGTGCTCCTCCTGCCTTGAAGAGGTTGCTGTCTGTGTCCTGCTGGCAGACAGGACCACTTAGCCCACTCCTCACTGGATGTAGCCTCTGAGAATCCTTGCCTTATCAGGCTGGTTGTAATGTGAAGGCTCTTCTGCCTTATGGTATGAGATCACCTCCAGCATCTCCTCCAGAGCTTGAACTCATTTAATCATCTAAGCTTTTCCCAGATTTTTGGGGCAAAACTGCTAACTTACTTTCTTAAACTCTACCTATAGTACCGAGCATCAGGCACAGTGTAGATGTTTTGGTAAGCCACTCTGGAATACTGCAATCTGTTACTAAGTGAAAGTATGTAATTTCTGAGGGCATTATTGACCATTTAATCTCCAAAGTTTCTTTCTGGTATATAAGGCAGTGTCTTGACATGCTTGTACTCCTCCATTGCTTTAGATGACATTCCTAAATTGGTATTGGAGATGTCAGTGCTAGGCAAATTTCTCGGAGGAAAAGGACAGGTTTTCTGCATACCTTTCCTTCAAGAACGGCTTTCCATTTTCTTAGAGCCTGCCAGCAGGGAAATGCAGACCAGAACATTAAGAAAACCCCACTTTTCTCTTGGTGTGAAGTGGTTTGCTAAGGCACAAGGCATGCTGGGCAGATTTTAGAGCTGAACTCCTGCATGTTGATTCATCCTGGTGATCTGAGTTATTCAGTTTGCACTTTGCCACTTCAGCCACAGCAGTGCTCTCCTTGGCAGTGTGGCCTGTTCCCAACACAGATGTGCATCCTCACTCATGGCTGTGCGTGCTGACAGTGTCTCTTCTGTTCTTCATCTGTGGGCTGGTCTGTCCTGCTGCTGCCATGCACACTGCAGATCCAAAAGGAACCACGTTGAAGAGGTTCTGTCTACAACCTTGCAGCAGAGGATCCTGCTGATAAACAACCTCTGTTCTCAAACACAATATTTGCCTCTTGCACTCCTCAGGCTCCTTCAAAGCAGTTTGTTTGTCCAAAGCACAGAATAGGTGCTGACTCAGACTCCCACAAGGTCAAAGCAAGGAGAATAGGTGATTTTTTTCTGCCCTGTTTTGGTGAGGCATTGATGTGACTGGGTCCTGTGATGTGCACAGGTGGGGGATGGAGGAGAAAGGTTTTCTCCCAGACACCACTTCGTGCTGTTTGGATAGGATAGGAGCTGTGTCTGCTTTTCAAGGAAGAATTCTGAAAAAACAAAACCATGATGATCTCATTTTCTCTCTTCAGAGGAAAAGCTGGTTATCAGCCTTTGTCACTAAAGATCTGTTTCACTGAGTCTCTTTCATGGGGGCTTCCACAGGGGTCTAGATGCTAGGGCCATCTGGATGCTTCACTGCTGCTGTCTTCTGGTGATGAGTCTGCCCACTAAATGTTATGGGTTTTTTTTCCTTTTTGCTCTTTAAATCAACATCAGTGTTGCACAAAGAGTTCTTTCAATATTTAATAGAAGATCAGTGATGCCCATCTTCTGATGGTTTCAGGAAAATGTACTGGGTTGGTTCCTTTTATTTGTTAATTATAAATACTGAGTCATATCAGGGGTGATTAGTTCTGGTATCTGGATCACAGGTACTTGTCTATGCCCATACTTGCCCAGTGCTGACTTCTTTCCTGGGGACAGTTTGAGGTCATACCAGGGATGGCCTGCAGGAGTTCTGGCAAAGACTCACTCAGCTGTTGACCTTGTGCAGCTCACCTTTGTGCTGTTCACTGTTGTGAATGGGTAGAGGGAAAGAAACTCCAGGATCACTGCATGAACTTAGTCCATGAAATTAGCTTAATATGTCTGGGAAAGCTCTCAGCTGATTGCATGTGGAATAAATCCGTTTGCTTGGGATGTGGCACATTTTCCGTCTGTTAATCAGTTATGCCGTGCAGTGAGAAGGTGCTACAGTATGTGGCCTTCCTCTAAAAGCAAGCTGCATTCCTCAGCCAGAAAAGTTGGGCTTTAGGAACTGGCACACAGCTCAGTAAAAGTCATCTCAAATAAATTTTTACTTTAGTCCTCCTCACTGGTGATTAAACTTGCACAACAGTTTGCTGTCTAGCACATGTGAATATCTACAAAGAATTTTATTCTTAGCTTTTCTTAGAGGGTCAGTATGTGGAATTGTTTGTTTAAAAATGCTACAATATGTGTTCTGAAAATTTTATTATGTCCAATACACAATATAATCCAAGTTTTAAGGATGGAGTTGTATGGATGTGAGGTGTGGTTGGGGACGAGGTGACAGAAGGAATGTCAATGAATGGAATGAATGTCTTGATATCCTATGTGAAATTGAAGCAAATTCCCACCTGTAAGTTTGTGGAACACAGTCCCATGTAGTTGAGTGGCTCTGGCTTAATGTGGTCTTTTAGCCTAGCTGAAACAGGATAAGCAAATTCTTTAAAGCAGAGATTTCAAAGCTCAGATGCCATGATTTAAGGGGACCCGTTAACTGGACTAAAGTGATAGTGTTAGCTTTCACCACACTGAGAGAGCATGTAGAACACAAGGGTTACATGTCACTTACAGTTTTTAGGGAAACTGAGGTGCGGATTCCTCAGTGACTCCTAAAGTATAAAGTAAAGCACCCATCCTCTTACTGGAAAATATTTTGGTTGCCTCCCATGTAGAGTATATCTAAAAGGAGCACCTTAATTTACTGAAAGATAGGTTTCAAGCTTCTGGGCTTTTAGTTTAACATTATAGTGTGAACTCCAAGTTCCAAAGTGTTTTTCAAAGGACAGCCAGACATTATGATTCAAGTCAGTTTAAATATCTGAATGCAGGTTTCTTTGGTGCTTTTGCTTCTTAAGCTGCTACTTGCTTGATGCTTTAACCCTATATATTTTCTAAAAGTGATTAAGAAGTAAAGCTTTTTGTTAATAACTGTGCTATATTTTTAGACTAACTAAGACTATTTATATCATGCAAACTTTTAAAGATGAAATAGAAAATACAGGACAAATGACAGTATATTCGTTAATCTCTTTCTGGAAAGAAACAACATCTTTCCTTCATTATAGTTTTTCTAGTACAAAAATGTTCAGTTTTCTTACACTGATTGTTGAGAAATAAACCACTGAATTGATAAAAAAAAATTACAGGATGAAAAATTAATTTTCTTTACAGATTGTCCTGTTATATAGTATGAGGATAGTAAAATCTGTAGAAAACCTTCTTGGAAAAGTTTAAGAAGGTTGATAGAATATTCTGTAGCAGACAAGAGCTTGTACTTTAGTCAGTTTGGATGTGACTGTAAGACCCTGTCAGATCATCAGTTGAAAGGTTTTGAAAGGCCATTGTATCTGCTGGGGGTTAGAGAATATCTCAGCTTTTGGCAAATAATTTTTCCCTAGTACTAAGAAACTGTTACTGATGAAACTACTGTCAAACAAGAGAGCCCCAGTATAAAGTTTAGGCTTTTTTGGGGTTATCTAGGTTCCTCATTTTAGTTTATTTATATATAATGTATAGTATCTATCTATCTATCTATATATATATACACAAATGTGTGTATATTTAAATGCTTGTGGTTGTATTCCCAGTCTGTTTTTTCCTAGGGTTCTTAAAAAACCTGGGTTCTCAAGCAGCTGAAATTGGAGCCTTGACTCTGGAGGATTTGAAGCTAGGGAAATTTCCATAATAAGTGGAAAGTAGGATGGTAATTATAGGTGACTTTGCATTTCTGTTTTGATTCATCTACAATCTGAAGTACAGTCAGGTGGTTGGGCATTTGAATATTACAGCCTGATCACAGGAACTTGATGAGACTACTCATGTATTTCCTTCTTCAGATTCCTGGAAATGTTAGCGGAGACTACTCTGTGTCTTCAGTTATTAAAAGGAAAAACTAAGTGAAGTAAATACAGTTGTTGCCGTAGTTGTCACTCACTGATAATAAAAGAAAAATCATACTCTTTTAGTCTGTGAAATTGCCTATAGTGTTAATTTATTGCTGTAAAGATAGCATGGAGAAGGCAAATATATTGATATTTTATTAAAAGAAAATTTCAGATGGAGCAGTTTTTTGTATTTAAAAACAATCTATGGATGAACATTATGCTCCATTAGCAAGATTGAATTCAGGGCATTACTGTTGAAGTTGAAAGTAGACCAATATTTTTAAAATGGGTTTTTGAAACACAAAATTTTGCCTGTTTATGGTTTGGTTCACCCAGACCAAATTAACTTGGACACTTAGCAGGGACTCTCATTTATTCTGGCATAAGAACAAGCAATGGGCAGAGCTTCCTGGTCTCAAAAAACTGGTGATGGTAAGAGGCCTCCATAGTGTTCCCAGCCAGCTGAATGCCTGAGGTATTTTGCCATACAGGAAATCAATTGCAGCTGAATGTGCACTGTTTCCACTTCAAGTATATAAACAGGCCTTATGATGATATTAAAAAAGGAGAAAGATATTAAATAGTTTTTTGAAAGTTCAGAACAGAAACATTTGATGTTCAGTGTGTGTGGATTCTTCTATGTCACCCTTGGCTCAGTCTGTGGCACAGAAATAGCACAGAAGGAGAGGTGAATTAATGTTGGATATTCTAGAAAAGGAAAACGCAAAGCAATGTCTTAGAGAAATGAAAATAATAAAAAAAGGTATCCTTGTTCTGTTCCAGTTGATATTCTGCTGAGGCTGGGAGGGTTACAAGTTTAGTAGAGGGAATGAGTTCTTTCCCTTATTAAACCAAAAATCCTTCATTTTTAGGCTTCAAGGCAGGTTAATAAATTTTGCAAGATAAAACTGCACAGCAATTCTACCTAAATAGCTGTTTTTTGTGAAGTGGTAGGAGAAACATTGTTTTTGTTCAGATATTTATCATGCTTTATTGACCTTATGAAAATACCTAGGTTTGATGGAGGTACCCAGCAGATCACAGTGACCTGTGTCTCTGCTGTACTTTGTAGGCCACTCATGTTGCTTGCCAGGGAAGCGAGGGTTCATTTGGATAGAGGTTTCCAGGCATTACAGATAATTAAGTTGAAAATCAGCTCTAACAATTTCCAGGAGTGTGGCCTGAGGCCCTTGGGGTTTAGAGCTTGAGAAACCTTGCTTCAGCACAGGCATACAGCACGACCATAGGCAAGCTGTCTGATCTAGATTTTTAAAGATATGTAGGTAGGCAGAGGTGGTAAAGGCTCTTAATGGGATTTTCAGAATCACATTAGTGTCTAATTCCTATTCAAAATCTGACTCCTTAGCTTGTCTGAACTGGATTCAGCCCATGGTATGTTTTATTCAGCTGCTCTTTAGGACAGAACAGGAGGCGTATGTTCGGCGAGCGTGACTTAGGGGGAATAAACCGAGGTGTGCCTGGACCCCTGCTGAGCTGTGCAGCTGAGCTCCCTCCTATCCTTTCTCTAATTCCATAATTTTCACCCTCCTTTCTGCAGAATGCCAGAGATTCAACGAAGGAGAGGAAGAGTGACTCCATTTTGCCCAGCCTAACAGTGATACATTTGGCGAGTGCTCTAGCAGGTAAATTTTTTTACTATTATTTTAACTTTTGTGTCTTTTAACTTTATTTTAAATGTGAGGTGATGTTTGCTGTGCCTCTGACTGAGAGGATTACCATGCCTTAGGTTAACCATGAGGCTGCTTAGTATGCAAATCCCCAGTAGGTCACTGTGCTGAACGGGCCTGGCGTGTGGGTTAGCCAAGAGAGAGGGTGTTCCTCGTGTGCGCACTAGTGGGGTTTTGTGCTAATTAAATCAAATTTGGGGGGGTTACCTAAGCAGTTAGGGGAGGTTAAGTGTTCAGTTTTAACCCTTATTTATGAAGCTGAGATTTTAATAAAGATCTGTGGCTGAAATTCTGTTTGGTTGCTTGATTCTCTCCCTTTGGAAGTAAAAGTGCCACTTCCATGGAGGAACAATGGTCTCCCTTTGGGCTTAGGGAGATCCAGGACAACTTTATTCTCCTGAGATTTCCTATTTTCGTCTATGTCATTTTAGTTTAATTTTTATTGATTTATTTTTGTTTATATAATCTCACTGCCAGGAAGCCTTGGAGCATCTAGGGAGCTTGGGAATGTAGGAAAAGCAGTTCTACATGCCATGGAAATGTAACCTGATTGTAATAACTGATTTCACTCATTTGATTATCTGAAACAAATTGACATTCCAGAGAACTTCCAAGACTTTAGAGTCTTGGAGACTCTATAGTAAATATTAAATAAGAGAGCTTTAGGTAAGATTCTTTCTCCTTGCCTCCAACAAAAAAGATTCCAGGTGCCAACCTAAAAGAATCTTTTCTTCTCTCTGAAAAAAGCAGATATTCAGTGGCTAACAGCTTAGACACTGCTGTTTAGAAAAACTAGATGCCTTATAGGTAATCTTCTTCACTCCTTCCAGTGCTAATGCTGAAACCAGTAGCATAGGTAGCATAGGTAAGTTTATAATTAAAAAAAAAAAAAAAAAAGCTGCACTATGTTAATTGCCACTCTGACTTTTGTGACCTGCAGAAGGAATACTAATATGCTATATTAGATCACTAATAAATAATATTTATTCTTTTACCCTACTGATAGTGGAGCTTGTAATATAATTTTTAAGCATCTATTTATGATCCCATTGTGTTCAAGTGTTTATGAAATTTAGGAGAATGGCAACTTTATTTTGACTCCAGTGCTTTGAGATTGCATAACTGTAATAGAGAGATACTTGTGGGACTGCGTAGCTTTAGTTTGAGACTGACATCTGACAAACATTAGTGGGATCTTACTTTCCTTTGGGTCCAAGGGAGAGCAGTCTCTGTAACTAGAAAAATATTTTGTGGAGGCTGTAAGAGGAAAGACCAGAAATTCCTCTTCAGTGTTTTCCAAAAATAGCAAGATTTGAATAAGGTTGCACGTTTTAACATGCATTAGAGAAAAAGAATTGGCATGACCTAAATTCAGTACACTAGTTCTCTGTGTTATTTGCTGATAGATAATTACTTGCATATTTTTGCATCCACAAGTATGGAGGGGCTGTACATTCCCATCTTCCACACAGGAAATAATTTTATTTATTTAGCTTGAAGTTTGTGCATATCCAAATGCACGCAAAGTATTTGCCTAGTGACCTTAGAGTGAATTATTTGTACAAACTCTCCCCCTTGCCTGATTTCCATTTGATTTCAAGTGTGCTGCTTGGCCTTGGTTTTGAGTTGCAGTGGTTTTATTTTGTTTTCATGATGAGCAGAAAGACTAACCAGACCATCATACTCAAATAACCTCTTTTCTGAAGGATGACATGCATTGTGCCTCTGGCCTAAGATGCAGAGGATTTCCTAAGATTCTTTGGGATCCCTGGCAGGCAAGCATTCACTGTGAAGTGCTTCAAAAAATTGTTGTGTCAACAAAACTGGAGTGTGTTGAAATGTATCAACTGAGGGGATAAGGCATTCAAGGACTAGATGATGTGCACATAGTAAGGAATTAATTTCATGGGAAAAAGGAAGAAACACAAAATATGAGGACTGGTGTTCCATAAAGAGAGGAGCTTAATGGTTTAGGCAGATATGGCTTTGAGGGATGGGTGTTGAATCTTATCAAATAACCACTGGTAGTTTTGCCAAATTTGCTTTACATTTCAGGCTTAAATCTGGAACTTCTAAGAATATTTTCATTCTGAAAAACTTCTGGGGTTGGAGGGGGAAATGTTTTCTGAAGTTTGTTTCTGTTTTGCTATTACCCATTTTACTTATGTAACAATATTGTTTGTTTTTAATTGTTTCATTAATTTGGTGGTTAGAATATCTTTAGAAGGATTAAAATTGGCTTCAGCATCTTTTAATTCATAACATGTTGTAGCAGAGAAGGAAACATTAGATCAATATACTTTATTCTGACAATTCTGCCTGAGTTTTAATATGCAATGTGTTTATGCTAAAAGTTAATACATTAAAAAAATTCCTCGAGCATCTGTGCATCACTGAATGCTTTGTTTAGGTCATGCCTTTGGTGGTGTGAGGGCTTGCAAATCTCTGTGGGGGTGGAGAGGAATGATTCTATGCCCACATATGAGCTTTTCTGTAGATCTGGTCTATTTTTGGTATGCAATGAAGCAGAGGTACCAAGCGAAAATAAAGGTTCAGTTGCAATGTGAAGGCCTGTAAAAGCTTTCCTATTGTGGGAAGTGCCTACAAAGCTCTTAGAGCAGTTGCATTAGTATCCATGGGAATATTTGGGGTTTAATTTAGCATGCTCGATTAGGGCCTAATACCTTAATTAAGGCTAACATTTTTAATAAGTTTCCTGCAAACCCTTTGTGGCTGGCTACAGTTGTGGAACAGACATAATATAAAGCCCATCTCTAGGGCTCAACCGTTGCTGGCAGTTTTATGAAAGCTGTCATTCTATTTCAGAGCAATGAAGCTCACCAGCAAAGGTAATCCTAAACAGAAGGATCCACACATCTGACTAGACTTCTTAAAAATATTAATCGAAATAATTTATGCCAGTGATGTATTGAAATTCTGTGTACCTAGTACACTTAGACTAATGCTTTTATAAAAAGTTGCGATAACTGTTTCAGAAAAGGCTTTGTTAACTGATAAAACAGCTTTTCCAGATAGCGGCTGCTTAATTCCCGTGTCAGTTCCCATGTTTGGGATTTTCTGCTGTGAAAAGGAGTAAATGAATTGTCTGAAAAAAATCAGAAATAATATAATTAGGATTTTGTAGACAAAGTGATTTATTTTTTAAGCATTTGTATATTGAAGTGTTGAACAAAAATTCCTACATTTATTTTTTTAAAATCCGAAGAAACAGGCTCACTCAGGCAGCCTCTGTGCTTTCCCCCAGCCACACTTGCTCAGAGCGGTCAGTCCTTTCCCGCTGCCATCTCCTATTGTTGCGGTCAAATGACCAAGGAGAAGTGTATCCTTCCTTTTGTGTCCTGTAGATAGGTTCTTAATTGATGACTGCTGCTTTCTTTCTGGCAGAAAGGAAATGAATGGGCAGTAGTGATTATAGCACATCTGTTGTTTTCTGGTGAGCATCCTGTACAGCAGTGAAACTGTCTTGAAGACTACNTTTTTTTTTTTTTTGTCCTGTTAAAAGGACTAGTTAATAGGGAGAGTACAGGTGACAGTATTGTTCCTTTACCACAGATGTAGCCAGAGCAGAAAAATAAATTGTGCTCTGGAAGAAAATAAATTTCTTTTCAAACAAGTGTATTTTACGCATGCTCACACACATGCACAATCTCACAGAATCTTCAGGGATGTGCTGTGTATTGGTTGCATTTGAATCCTGTCTTGATAGTTGACTGCATTGTAGATTTAATACTCAAAAATAAAGCTGGAAATGACTTCCTTTGGGGAAGGGAAGAAATCAGATAGCATTCATACCAAGGACCCAAAAGCCAAAACATTCACACAACTTTCACAACAATTCCCAAGATGCCATTTCTAAGTCTGTGGTACCATTGTCCAGCTCCTGCTTGAGCATCTGCTGCTTGATGTGTGGCAGCATAGCTCTCAGAAGTGCTAAGGAACAAACTGGAGAGCTCTGTAGTGGGCTTCTGCCCTCCCTAGGAGGAGGTTGAGCACATATGGATCTCCTTACCTGGCTTTACAGATGACAGGGATAGAAGTTCTGGGGGCAGATGAATGGTAAACTATTGGTAAGTGTATGGCCTGAGAGAAGAATGGGACTTGATGCTGGGGAAGACAAGTGTCTGGGGAAATGATTGAGGGAGGCCAGTAAAGCAGCTGGGTGAAGCAGGTTGTGGTAGCAGAGTGTACCACAGCTTGTCCCTTCCATCATGCTAGCTATATTTTTTCCACAATTTTTTCTTTATAACTCTTGTATTATAAAGATGTGAAAGTGGTATGCACTCTATGCAAACCCTGAGTGTGTCAGGACCATTTTGTTCTGTTTTGCAATGCAAAGTTCTTGAAAAACCATTAATTGAAAGGGCTCTGTAAGTCTCAATCCTTACCACTTATTTATTTATTCTTTGTCCCTTCCTTTTCTTTCATCCTGTTTAATTGCACCATTTCTTGTAAGTAAGGTGCCAGTACTCTGCTTTTGCACAGACTAAACACCTTGGTACTTTAACTAAGAGAGTTTATGTTGGGCTTGCATGCAGCTGGTTAATTCAAGTCAGTGGACTGGGTAGTGCTGCCAACTTCCTTGGGGGGTTTTGGTGTGTATGGGATAAAATTGAGTGTTTTTTTCAGCCCTTTCTTGTCACTTGCAATCCCGAAAGCTGTTGTGTCCCTGTCCTCTTAGAAGAAGAACCCTTAGCAAAGGGTATGTTGAGATCTACAACTTTCTATCCATAGACTGCTGTTCAGCTGGAAGCTTGCAGTCTTCCTCAAGCTAAACAGGTTTTTCAAACAATAGATGCGCCTGGCCAGTAGAGATGGGAAGAGTGAGCAAGAGCATTCTGCGCTGTAGGTGCACACCAACATGGTTGAACACAAAATTTGTGAAACCATAAGTGAATCATGCTGCAGTTAAAGTCCCAGGTTAACCTTCAGTCATTCCTTGATCACAACAAAATTCAGAAGATGAAAAGGCAGGTGACATAACCCCAAATTTAAATTTAAATTGGGTGGGGTTTTCTTCTTGCCTTTCCAGGCAGCTGGACACCAGGTGGCAACCTAGAAAACAGCTGGTAAATATCACCCCTGTGATAAAACCGGGTTCTTTTCCCCAAAGATTTATCTAAGAGTAATTTAAGTAACTAAGTAAACCTTTTGCTTTCTGAGTGAGATACACTGAGACCTTGTTCATGCCTCTGAAGCCTTTTAAACATTTAGCCTATCCCCACTGGATTTCAGAATTATCTTGCATCTCTTGGCAAGCATTATGGTGTAGCTAAGTATTAGTCATGGCAAAAGCCAAGTAATACAGGAAAAACCCACAGAATAATTCAAGATTTAGTTGCTCAAGTTTTCGTAGGTTCCATTTTATGGATCTCTTAATATATTGAACTTTATAAAGAGTGGGTTATTAAGAAACACAGCGTATTGTTAATTTCAGTTTTTACAATTCTAAGCAGTACATTGATAGATTATTCTGTACCACTTGAATTACTTGTGAGAAACACTTGAATATTTGCATGACATAATGTATTCAGATTACTATGTAGGACTTTGCTAAGATGTTTCTGTTATGGAATCAGCTTTGGGAACAGATGTGACTTCTTCTTTCATGAGTTTAAGATGCAATACATGACTTAGAGCATGACTATAAACTGTTTTACAAAATTTTCAAAGGCAGCTCTTTGAGTACATATGCATTGATTACAATATACACAAGCCAAAACCCTATTAAAAATACTTCTTCCATCGAGGCAGATATTCATTAAAGCTTGATATGTAGCTCTTCAGTAAAAGAAACTTCAACAAGACCTTCAACCTCTAAAAGAAAGATTAGCTACTGCTTTTATCAGCACAGACATCACTTTGAAGAAACTAAACATCTGGTTTCCTTTGGGGAGAATTATGTTCTGTCCACTTGACCCTTTGTAAAAGTAAATATTTTTTTTAGTTATGTTATGTAGGAATTTGAAAAAATATTTAATACTTGAAAAAAGCCCCAACCTTTGCATATTTAGCTTCAGTTACACAAGTGCAGTGCATCAAATGATCTTATGTTCTTGATTCATGAGTTTCTATTGTATTAAAAATTATACCAGTATGGAATTTGGTAAGAGACATAACTACGACTTCCCTTTTTCTTTGTTTCCCTTTTTATAAGAAAATATTTATTTTTCTCCATTGCTCCCTTGTCCCCTCCCAGAATTATGTTTGTCAAACCACAGGCATTTCAGCCCTTACTCCTTTCCTTCAGCTATGGCTGTAAAATGTACTTCCAGGGTAAATCCACCTGCATTATATATGTTTACTACATAATTTAAATGTGTAAAGTTGCTTAGTAAAGATAGTTGGATTTTTTGACTGTGATCAAATAGAGGTCAAGGGTTATTGGAGATGTAGATTCTAATCCCGTTTTCAAGGTGGTATAGAACAGACCTTAATACCTTAGTTGTTATATTTGTTTCATCTAAGTATAAATAGAGGAAAAATGCCCTCCATACATCACAGGTTTAAACACAAGTGTTGTTCGTTTTGTGCCAGTATGAGAGTGAGTGGAAATCTTTTAACATACACAATGCAGCCTTTAAGTAAGGAAAGGCATTGGACTTAATAAAATGTTACACTCAAGAAATAATTTTTAAAGTCAAGACAGTTAGGAATTTTACAGCCAAAAATATTTTGTTGGAAAACAACAATTCATTGAAAACAGAGCATTTCACACAAGTGGTTTTCAACAAAACTATCAGCAAGAGAAGTTTTTCAGATATAGGACTGTAAGAAAACCTGTTTCAGTTCCATAGAAAAATAACAATGTAACTTAAAACTCAAGTGAATACTATCTCTCTGGAAAGTTCTGTCTCTATTTTTAATTATGCTTTTTATTTGAATTAGAGTCCTTCAATAATGTCAACCTCTTTCTCACAAGGAACATAGCTATTTTCAAAATTCAACTTTTTTTTTTCCTTTTAGTTGGAAAGATACCTTCCTAGTTGATTCCAGTCTACTGATGTTCCTTTTGCAAATTGTTCCTATGGAAAAGAGGAACATTGCATTGTTTTAATGCAAACTTGCTGACTAATGGCAGTCATGACATGACTCAAGCTATGACAAATTATTCCCTCTGTTCCTTTTCATTCCCCATTTGACATGTGTCAAAATCTCCTGGTGACTTATCAGTGAAGACCTACTCCAAATTTTTAAAATTTTGATTTGTCCCATTTGTTGTTATTATGATTGGTCCGAACTGTGTTGCTGATGTTATAGGCACTCCAAGTGCCTGTCTCTTTGCTGGATGTGCCAGTGTTGAGGGTTTATTAATCTTCGGGGTGAAATAAAGCCTTTCAAAAGAGTGTGCTTTCAGAGTAGACAGCTTTTGATCAAGTGGGTTGCAGGATAATTGAGCAACGCTTGTGCCAAATCTGTCTAGGATCTAAACCAAAAATACAGAGTTTTTGTGTTTATTTTGGGAATAGGTTCATAGTTGTACATTTGCCTTGTACAGCAATATTTATGGGAAATGACATTGAAGTGGACTTTAAACAGCACATTATAATATAAAATGTTACTGTGTCTCTGAAGCACGGCTGGTAATGCAAGATGTAAAGCCATTAATTTGGTCAGGACAATGAGTCCTTTATGAATTGGGGCTAGCCCACTGAAATGAGTTTGCTCCTGAATTAATGATGATGGAGGGTAGGGAATTTGGAGTAATGACCATCTGCTGGGTTGTTGATGTCCAGCAGGCTTTAAGGGACAGAGTGACGCCTGTGGTAACACGCTTGGGCAAATCTTAGTATCTGTATTATTACTAAGCATAGAAAAAGGAAACAAAAGATGGATGAAGCTATAAAATTTAGATAATTTTTGCATTAGTGAGAGGACTGTCTTCCAGGGGTTGAAGCATACTGTTATTCTCCGTTCCTGAGAACAGCTTGATTTGATTCCCCCACCGGCCAGGAGAGATGAGAGGCAAAAAACCCAAATGCTTTTTACTTTGAGGTCTGGAGTAGCCCCACACAAGTGCTGTTGTGCTTCATCTCCTGTGGTGAAACAGTGCAAATGTGATAAACTGTGAGTCCCCAGCTCTTCGTCCCTGTTGCTGCTCATTCCATGTACTTAAATTGCTTCCCAAGATGTAGTGCCTGAAACACCAATGCTCACCAAGCTCTTTAACAGCCTTTCAGCACTGAGAGTGATGTACATCTCTTGAGATTGTCAAATTATATTTTGCCTTACCCATACCTTTATGAGACATAAGGATAAAGATACTTGAGTAAATTCTGTAGGGTAAATAACTGTATAAATGAGGGAGGCATGACATTCCCCTGCACAAGTAATTTCCTTCCCTGCTTTCTTGGATATTAGTCTTCAAGATGAGTGACATAAGCCTTTGCATGCTTGCTGGAAATGGGATTAGTAGCTGGGGGTTTTCCTTAAAATGAACTGGCAGTACTGATAGAAAAATGCATGCTTCTCTCTGTGTATGTGGAAAGCATAATGTAAACACACATCTATTTATAAGTAGGCATCATACAAATATCTTAGTATCTCTATAGCATCATGCTTCCTGCCATTGATCTTTATTACTAAAAGTAAACAAGTGATTTTTCCTTGATGATTCTTATATTTTAATCTAGGATTGCAAACCTCTGCTCCCAAAAATCATGGTAGATGTCTTGAAGACTAGTGTCCATGGTGTCATATGATCTGGTGGAATATTTTCAAAGTGTATTTCATACTCTCTGTGAAGTGCTAGTTTGGTTTTTTTTCCCTGCAGTCTACAGTAGCAGGCTCATACTTGGGAACAGGTGGAGTGCAGCCTTCTTGGGGGAGGCACCAGTGTCCCAGAGAAAAAAATGGAATATGAAACAATACCCAGTAATCAGACACTAGGGGACCCATGTGCCGTCTCCTTCAGGCTCTGAATCTGTAGAGTGTTCAAATTTTCTTTCTAATAGATTTATTTTCCTTTATTGCAGCCAAAAGGTTGAAAATCTTGTTTTCATTTGGTATCTTCTTTTAATCTTGCTAAGTAAGCACTCAGATGCATCAGTTAAAGTAGATCTTTGATGGAGTTCTTGCAGGGTAGAAAAAAGAGCAAAACTGCAAAAAAAGCCCATGTATGTGGTTGAAATGGATTTTATTATCTATTTCAGTTTTAATACCTGCTTGAATTGGAAAAAAAAAAGTTTTTGTAATTACTTCTCAGAAAAGTGGAGCAATTCTCTTACTTCCTTAGAGAAATATGCTGAATCTTCAGCTTTGGAGATTTGAGGCTGGTAGTTACAGGTAATCTGTTTTAGCTAGTACCTTTTGTAACTAATTAATCACATAGTTGAGTTTCTATGTGAATTTTGCTGACAGTTAACTTTGGAAAAATACAAATCTAGACATACTATTAAGGTTATGTTAATTCAACCCATCAGAGTTTATATGGTTCAAACCTCATTCCTTAGTTTTGTTTTTGTGGGGTTTTTTTGCTTGTTTGTTAGTAAGAACGATCTGAAAGAAGTACCACATAGTTTACATGTTTTAAAGTAGCTCAAACTTTTCTTCTTAAATTTAGGTGTAAAAACTCAAAGCTGTCAAAAATGATAGGTAATTTTGAAGCTTGGTAGTTGCCTTAATGTTCACTATAGTTGCTTTTGTTAAGTTGCTTTTGTTAAGTACTTTTGTTAAGTATAAGTATTTTGTTTTGCACAAATTGGGGTAGATGCTAAAATGACTAAACAATTTTCTAAAGTTTGGCCTTTGTTTTACAACTATGATTCATTGCAGCTTCTTCCCAAACTTTAATAGTTTTTGCTTAACGTGTAATTAAGTTTGATTTAAAAAGAAAACCCAAACCACAAAAATTTCCCTTCCATTAAGAATCTGCTCTACATTTCATGCTGACATTAGCCTGGTAATGTCACAGGGATGCCCAGATTTAAACGTGTATGGAGCAGCCAAAAGGACTTTTCTTGCCACAGGAGAGCTGGGAGACTGCCTCTGGACTCTCCTTGTGCAAAAATCTCTTGCTCTAACACAGTGGAATGAGGCATCCACCATTTATTGGATACACAGGAGCTAAAAGTTGCAGAGAAAGATTTCTGGAGGTACAGAGACAGAAAATTATGCCCCTTTTTGAAAGATTTGTATCTGGTTTGTTTTAAAGGTCAGGACTGAAAGGTAGAAGCAAACCCTGATACTGCCAGTGGCATATGCATAAGGGAATGAGGGCATATGCATAAGTTCAATTGCATGTAATTATACTTATTCCTCTCCACAGAGTATGGTTGTCTTTTTTTTTCTTTATTCTCTCCCTGTTCTGCTTTTTATGCCAGCATGTGTTTTTCTGTCTCTGTCTCCATTCAGAGTTCTTTAAATCTTTGAAGTGTGTAATAAGAAGGAATTGTCTGAAACTATGTATCAGCAAAGGATTATGAGCATAGGTGGCCTGAGAGAGGAGTGTTGTAGGGTTACAGCTGTGTAAAATTCAGATGGGTCTAGGAGTGTTCCCAGGCCTGGAAGAGGATGGTCAGTGATGGTTGTGTTTGCTGGTGTGATGTTGGGATATGATAACCTTCTCCAGAGTTTCCAGGCATGACACAGTCCCTAGTGCAGGTCAGCCATCACTCTTGAGAGATGGCTTGTATGCACCCTGGTTTGCAGACTAGGATTATTCATTACCACAGATGTGTTATTCTGTTCCATCTTGCTTTTGCACCCAGGAGCACTTTTGGAGCACATCTAATGCATTAATTTAAGAGTAGCCTTCGTTTTTCTGATGATGAAACCCTGCAGTGCGACCTCAGCATTTATTCAGCATCAGAGAATTTGCAGGTTGGTTTAGAAATCCCATGAGTGTTTTCACTGTGGGGAAGATCAAGGGTCACTTTTTATTTGTGTGAGCACATCATCATTTCTCTGCAGACTTTTTTAGTCCCTTTCTTGGGTGAGTTCACTCTATGGACTTGCTATTGTTTATTTCAAATTGAATTTCTGGATTGTTTGTTTTGTAGAGAGAAATAGATGAGTCTGGAACTGGGAAAAAGGAAATAGAAGAGTTTGGAACTGACTTGGCACTTGTTAAATTGATATGCCCTGGTGGGTGAACACATAGTGGTGACCATTGGGGGAAGAGTGACAGTAGCTTGGTGGTCTCTCCAGGAATGCTGCACGGGCTGTGGGAGCGGTGACAGGATGAGAAGGAGATCAAGTAACTCTCATCAAATTTCAAGGGAGCAGATGCTTCATACTCCACTCCTCTTGCCTAAATGCACTAAAGCTCAGACAGCTATAGAAACTTGTTTGCCGATCAGATAGAGTGGGTCCCTGTTTTTTCTGGTAGTATACACTCTTGTGTGTGTTTGAAAGACAACAGGGACTTTCTCTTTTTTTCCTGTAGCCCCAGTGAATAGGCTGGCAGAATCTCAGAGTGAGGCAGGGCCAGGTGGTTTCCTCCTCTGCTGTGCCTCTTGCTGGGTTCAGTGGGAACCTGGTGTTGTTAGTATGCACTCTGTGTGCCTGTGTTCCTCAGAGGACAAAATGTGGGCTAGGCAGCAAGAATGGAGGAGCTGGGATTTTTATGTACTGAGGATGGTATTACATAACTTGAAATAGCATTATTGGAATACCTCTGTGTTGTTTCAGTAGATCAGTACTTAATATTTGAATGAAACATTAAGGTTTATAAATGGTTAGTTGTGTGTCTTGGCAGTGCTTTAGGTTTGTTCCCCAATTACTGAACTCACAAGGGTGTTTTGCAGAAAGTTCGCATAAGTTATTTCTTCCCTTAAAAGTGGAAGAAAAGGAACTTTCATCTGAATTCACCGGGCTTAGCTCTGAGAATTCAAAAGGCTTTGGAAACTGGCTGAAGCTCTTGGTACTGACTTGAGTAATATCCCTTTGAATATTTACTTTAATCAAGCCTATTTAGAGATTCCTCACACCCTATCCTTATTTTTGTTGGTTTCCAGTACTAGATTAAATGACCAATGAAATATAAAGCTGTTTTCTTAAAAATAGATTCTTCTGGAGTTGTCCGTGGTATTGCTGTAGCTGGATTTTATGTTATTTTAGCACAAAAATGTATGTCTTTTTTTCTGTGTTTGAATGATGAATCTAAGTTATTTGTTTTATTTTCTGAGAAGGTGAATGAAGTATCAAAGTGCACAATGGCTCAGAATTCATGCAGTCGTCAAGAATTACTTATAAATAACTGATTGATCAAACCATGTCTCTCAGACTGATATAGAAAGGTGAAAAACATTCAACTGAAGGAAATCACCTTTCCAACTATAATAGTCATAAGTCATGTTATTTTTTCCCTGTGTGTTTTTTCTGAATGGAAGTGGTATTTTGGTCAGGGGCCAGTGAAAGTCTGCATTTGGCAATTCAGTGTTTACTAAGAAATTTGGCTCTTCTGAGAAAGAGTAGGGGGCATAAGAAGCTTTATATGTTCATATAGAAGGAGTTTCCATGTCCAGAGAATACAGCAGTTTAACCCAAAAGAAATGTTTATTCAACAGCTTGTCACCTGCTTCTGTCAAAATGCTCATTCCAATTCCTTTGGAAATTCTGGCAGGTTAAAGATTGTTACCATGAGTCGTTTTTCTTTTACCATTTTTTTAACCTAATTTACTAGGCTCTATACTTGTACTGATCACGGGTGAATGAAATAATTTCCATTTCATCTAATATTTCTTATTTCATCTAATAGTCCTTATTCTTTAAAATGAATATATGTGGTGACTGTGTACATGCATGTGCTCTGTCCGAGATTAGGCATGAATGTAATTTGAAACTGTAGTTTCTCTGTGCTCTGCATATGCAATTCAGTGCCACAAAAGCCATCAGGTCTATGCCTGCAGTTACAGAAGTCTGAACTGGGGACACACTTTTCAAAGCTAATATACAGCAAGAGGGCTTCTCCATCCCAACCAGTTAGACTGTTCTGTAGATAACTGCAAACTTTGGCTCTGGAAAGCATGTTATTTGCAAGCCACGCTTCAACAGTTGCACTCTGGAGTGTCTTGATAAATAGTGGAGTGTTTTTACAGGAAATGTCCCAATCTGAGTTATGAGGCAATTCATATGGGTAAATTGCAAGGGAATGTACACAGTGCTGTTAGCTTGTCTGTTATTAATTTCCTCTTTTTTAACAAGTGGGCACAGTGTGTATATAAATATATGTACATATACACATAGATGTATGTATTCCCAAAGCAGGGAGAAGGAAAATGTGAAGGGGTCCTACAGTCAGCTCCCTGAGCCAGGGCTGGGGGGCTGCCAGGTTCAGCCGTGTTCAGAGCCTGGGATATGTCAGGACTCAGAAAGCTTTAACTGTTGACTCTTTTATGTGATTTGCTGTGTTGTTTCCTAATGCTGCACACTCTGTGATGAAAACAAAACCCCAAAATTTTTATTAATGATACTTCACTGCAGTCAAAAAGTTAGATGGACTTCTTTTCATGGCTGTGGGTAAAAAAACCCGCAACAAACGTGTTTCAGAGGGCATGTGTAAGTAGCTTTGTTATGCATGGCTGTACTTTGGCTAGCCACTCAAATGACAATTTCTGGAAAAGCCAACAGAGTATTGCTCTCCTAATAATTATAAAGTCTGCATCTAAACCTCTCATTTCAGCAGTAATGCCGTACTCAGGCAAGTTGAAGGAAACTCACAAATGGGCTTTGTAGGAGCCCACTCTCCTCATGGTGAATCTGTGTCTTTCCTTATAAATGTAACGCTGTCACTGTGTGCCGTGGAGACAAAACTAATGAAAGATCCACATATAAAGCAATAATTATCCATTACTCTGCTTTTAAGTAGGCTTCCCCTCATGAACATTGCCCTTGTCAGCAATGCCAAACCAAACATTCCTTTGTACCTCCCCCCACTCCCCCTGTTTTAACTCTCCGAAAGTTTACAGTTGAAGGAGGAAATATCATTCTCTCTTCTTTACTTGAAATTAACATTGTTTAGGAAAATTTTTAAGAAAGTAAATGGACTTTCTGGACAGTGCTGACATTTTTGTCTTTCATCAGTATGACCTTATTCTGAAAGTTCTGTGGGTTTTTTTTACAGTGAGGTCTGAAGTTACTTCTTTGAGAATATGCAGTGAATCCAAACATACTACAAGTGCTTTACAGAAGAGGTGTAGCAGCCTAATGGGAGTTGATGCATACTAATTTCTCAGCTGTTAGCCAAATTGGAAGAAAAACAGCAGTGCTTTTAAAAAATATGCACATGAGAGAATAAATTTATGGTTTTAGTTTGGTGCAGAGGAGCATTTTGTGTTTTGCTGTTTTTTGTTTGTTTGGGGTTTTTTTGGTTTTTTTTTTGGGGGGGGGGGGGGGCAGGGGGGCTTTCAGAAATGTGTTTAAGTGCAGAGAAGAAATACCCCTGAAAAACTGACTTTGAATAGCAGTTTTCTGTATTTATACTCTTGAAAAGCCTTGGGCTGTTCTGTACTCTTGGAATATTTACTTGTGGATGCACCTTATCTCTTTTAAGTTGTCAGAGTTTACATTGCATACTGGTTATGTGAGTTGAGGAAGATGTCATTTCCTATCTCAGTGCCTTGACTTTGGCTCTACACAGAGTTAGAGGACATACAAATTTCATTCTTCCCATAGATAATAGCTTTTTACTGACCTTAAATATGAAGAATTTCTGTGTAAGAGGGCTGTAAAATTTTAATTTAAAATGAAACAACCCCCAGGAAAACCTTCATTATTATCATAGTCCTGTGATTTTAAGAGAAGCTACTCTGCATAATAGAGGCAGTGTGATGTCCTTCCCAAGTGGGTGGCAAGGTTGTTTCCTTTCTTCTGATGAGTAAGTGTGACAAAGTTAGTGAACTTTAGTTGGGTGTCAAGAGATTTCCTGAAACAGCAATGAAAAATATTAAAAGGAAGTGTCAGAGGGTGAAATGCCTGCAGACATGGTAAGATTGTTTCTACCATCATTAGATCCAATTCTTTCGATGTATTGTAATTCATTGGTATGTTATCCATCACTGTAATATTTATTCAGCACATAGAACTGGATTCAAATTAATTTAAGGCTTTGCATATTATAGTTTATTTTCACTGTTATTTGACTCGTTTGCTGTAATTGGGTTCCTTGGGCTCCAAAAACAACTTTGCTTCCTTGCAGCCTGTTTTGATTTTATTTCTTCCACAACTTGAGCCTATTGTGAAATGATGCATTTGCCCATTAGTGGTCTTTTCCAAGATGATGTTTAGTGATACCCTAAACACAGGCATCAAGTACAAAGTGAAGTGTCTTTTTAAGTACTACACAACCTCTCTAATAAAAAAAGAAAAAAAAAATTTGGAGGAGGCTTGCAGCCTGCAAAAGCAGGTACCAGGGGCTCTTTACTGTATATGCCAGATGCAAGTCTGGAGGCTTTTTTGTTTGTTTTGCTTGTTTTATCTTATATGAGAGAGAAGTGGGAATAAAAGTTGACTGTTAGGATGCTAGCTGGGTTATTGCTCCTTTGCTTCTTTGGGTTTTTTAATATCTGAGTGGAACAGCAGCAGCAGTCCTTGTCTTTAATCAGAAGTCTTAAAACTGTAGTTGCTGAGCACCAGAGGCTTGAATATGAAAAAGACTAAAGAGGGACAGAATGTGAAGAAGACTGAAGAGGGACTCTTGCGTGTGTGCATCTCTCTGATTGTTTATTAGCCAAATCAGCATCTCTCCTAATTGTAGCGAAGTTCAGGACTTTGAAAGGAATTTGAGTAATTCTGTGATAAACAATGCTGAAATTCATTCCTCATCAGTTTCCTTTTCTTAACCAAGTGCACTATAAAGCAATCTCTTCTATTGAAGAATTTCGTCAACCTTCTATTGACAGGTTCACATCCAGCTCTGGAATGTTTTGGAATGTATTTTTTTCTTCGTTTGTTAAGCCAGAACTTTTGGCCCAGTAGTGAGGTTTGAGCTCTGCAGCTCACTAGAATGAAGTCATAGAATGGCTTTGTTTGGAAGAGATCTTAAAGATCATCTAGTTCCAACCTCCCTGCCATGGGCAGACACACCTTCCACAAAACCAGGTTGTTCAGAGCTCCATCTAACCTGGCTTAAAGACTTCCAGGGATGGGCCATTCACTGCTTTTTAGGGCAACTCCTTCCAGTGCCTCACCACCTACCGTAATATATTCATCTAAACCTATTCCCTTTCAGTTTGAAGTAATTCTTTCTTGTCCTGTCGCTCCACACTCTTGTAAAAAAAATCCCTCTCCAGCTTTCTCATAGGTGCCCTTCACGTACTGGAAGGCCACAATCAGATCACCCTGAAGCCTTCTCTTGTCCAGGCTGAACAACCCCAATTGGCTCATCCTTGGAGAGATGTTCCATCCCTCTAATCAACTTGATGGCCCTCATCTGGATTTTATTCAACAAAATACAAGACTTAATGCATTCGGAGTTGTATTTCTCTTGAGAAAGATGCAAGAAGAGGGGATGCTAGTGACCAGTCAAAATACCTAGGTTTAAAAAAAAACACCTTTAAACTTACTTTTCCCTCAAAGTCTGAACAGTTACCTGGAGCGTGCAGTTGGAAGGGTGAATGGTGAGCAAGGCAGAAGTGCAGCTGTAAACCCAACATTCATAGACTTTTTCAGTTTTTAGGTTGACATGGTAAAATGACTGCATAAATTCTGACAGTGTCAGAGAATTTATTGAGGGGAAAGTCGGGTATTCTTTTCTGGCAACTTTCAGGATTCTGCCATGGGTTTGACTGTTATCACAATGTGAGGACCCTAAAATCCTGTCTCTTTAGTGCTGTAGCTGGAGTATGTGCATAGGGCTTTTTGTGCTATCTCTGCACTTGGTAAATGCATTACTGAAGAGTCACAAATTAAGGGTGCTGGAAATAAGCTCTTGTGACAGAGAAAATGTTGAACTGTGTGTTCTTGTCTAAGTTGAGGCATTTGGTTTATTTTTAAATAGGCTTGTTTCAAATTCAGTTTTCTTTGTGTGGCCCTAATTAGCACTTAACAGTAGAAGCAGTGTTGTCTAAAAAAAATGGAATCAGAAAACAATGTAAGGAAAGCTCAGTTAAAAGATTTTATCTCTGTCTTTCTAATTGTCAATAAAGGAAACTATGCTGTTGGTTGGTTTTTGCAGAGTAACTACATGTAATGCATTACATGGGGCTCTTCATTTGCTCAGAAAATGCTTTGCTGAGAATACATTTTGTGCTTCACTGTATGCTTGTTGAGTAGCAGGTTTCTTTGAGTAGATGACAACAGTATTTTGTGATAGCAATAGCTGTTCTTGGCAGCTGTGACCTGCTACTGCTGTACTCTCAGTGGTCTATGCTGAGACTTGCCTCTAAGTCCCTAAATATCTTGGGACTGACCTGCTTATCCTGCTTTTCCTCAGTTTTCATCACTGTATGTCAGGCATGTCCTGTGCTGAGCCACTTCACCTAAGTCTGTCTGTTTTCTTAAGCTTACATTCAAAAGGAAGTGTCTGAAGTGACAGACCTTCCGTATGTAAGTGAAGCATAATCTTTTGATGGATTTTTTTTTCCTTTGTTGATGTGGGAGTTTTTGACTTTAATGAAGACCTGGAAGAGCTGCTGAGATTAACTGCATTGTACAAAGGCATGAGAGAAGCAATATGCATGTCTATAATTTGAAAAATGCCCAGTGCTTTACAAAATAATTCTGTTCATTCTGGTTATAGGGAGTTTTAAAATAAGCAAAAGGTGACATAGCGGCTGAGCTGTCAGGCTACCCAACCCCAAATCCAGACTCGAGTAATAAGCACGACAATTCAGAAGGTTTTTGCCCTCACCCGACACGCTGACCGGGAGGGAGAGGCGGGTTGTGCTGCAGGCTCTCTGTTTTGTGGTCCCGTGGAGCAGCGAGTGCCACCTGCGGGAGCTGTGCGGGAAGCGGTGCCTGTGCCTCGGCTGCCAGCATCCCGGGAGAGCGCTGCATCCCGGGAGAGCGCTGCATCCCGGGAGAGCGCCGCATCCCAGGGAGAGCGCCGCATCCCAGGGAGAGCGCCGCATCCCAGGGAGAGCGCCGCATCCCGGGAGAGCGCCGCATCCCGGGAGAGCGCAGCATCCCGGGAGAGCGCTGCATCCCGGGAGAGCTCAGCATCCCGGGAGAGCGCAGCATCCCGGGAGAGCGCTGCATCCCGGGAGAGCGCTGCATCCCGGTAGAGCGCAGCATCCCGGGAGAGCGCAGCATCCCGGGAGAGCGCTGCATCCCGGGAGAGCGCAGCATCCCGGGAGAGCGCAGCATCCCGGTAGAGCGCAGCATCCCGGGAGAGCGCTGCATCCCGGTAGAGCGCTGCGGCGCCTTCCCAGCGCCGCACGGGGAGCAGCGGGCTTGTCTTCTGTCACCTTTCTGTAGCGCAGCCTGCCTGCTCCTCATCCTGAGCAAAGCTGCGTGGACACAAGAGAACGTGCTAAAAAGTATCTTCAAAAATACTTGTTAACGGTTCATTTTTACAGAAAGAGAAATAGCAATGGTTAATTATGCTAAGGGATTTCCTACAAACTGCACTGAGATGACTTGAGCTTGAAAGACAGCGCTTCTGCTGAGCTGAGAAACCACCAGGATCAGCACAGAGTTAATACATAAATGCAGGAAATACATGCATTTCACCAATTAAAGCGGATGTCTTTCTGCTTAGACTTTGAGCATATGCTTCACAAGCATATTTAGGGAGTGTCAGTCAAGGTTTTGATCCCTCTTCCTCCTCCCACGAGACCCTGTGTGGAATTTCCTCTGTTTCACTTGGCCTAGAAGCAATATATGCAGCTTTAAGTGAGGAGCCTCGCATCGTGGTTGGACACAGACCAAACTTTGAGTATGGCTCATCTTTTCAAGAAGTTCTAGACAAAGTTTGAAGGAGAAAATATTGTGTCACATTCCCTTCTAGACCTCCTATCCGGTGTTACTTTGTAAAAAATATGCTGTTTTGCCTTGCAGACTGAAACATGGTGATTAGCTGCTGAACTTGATCTCTTAGTGGGTTTGGAAAACCATGACCAAAACCTTGGAGTAGCACTGGGAATAGATTCATAACTACTGGAGAGATGGGAGGAGGAAGAAGACGTATGAATAGCAGTTAAACCACAGAGGAGCCAGACTGCTCATTCCTTACGTTAGAACATTTATTATGTTTTTCACATTCAAACAGGGTGAATTACAGTAAACCAGAATGAGAGTGACAAAGGGATTCTGTGATTTGGTCTTTGCCTGCTGGCAAAAAGTTAAGTATTTTGGATTGAAGCCACAGTATGGATGATTAGCTCCAGAAACTAGGCAGAGGATGCTAGAGATCAAACAATTTTTGAAGAAGTGGGCAGGAGAGAGAGTGATGTTACTGTGACTTTCATCAGTGGGCAAATGTGTAAAGGGGGTTTTGCTCCTCCTTGCCAATATAGATCAGAGGGTCCTGTTTGGATCAGCTCATCTCTTGCTGCATTTGTCTTAAGTGTCACAGTTGCTGCCTTTCTGTGGAAAAGAAAGTGAAAGGATGACTTGGTTTGGGAATATCAGCAAAACGTGTAGCAGCTTACAAAAAAAACCCCACAAAATCCAACCCCCAAGCTCCAGCAAAACCCCTCAAAGCTGGAACATTTTGGTGTGTGTTTATGTGCCTGGGGAAAAGACTGGAAGATTTTTGTAGGTCATTGTTGTAGAAGGGAAGCTGTAACTCACACCCACATCCAGAGTGCTGCTGGAAGGGAATGAAAGGAACCATTAGAATTCTGTGCAAATTTGAAGGAATGACTATGAACTTGAAATAACACTTGAATCTTAAGCAGGTACAGTCATATTACTTAGGAAAGCTGAGGGGTGGTGGTGAATAGGAGCAGAAATGAGGGCTTGGTTTATGTCCTCATAACTGCTGTCCCTTAGGTCAGTGTTATTTAAGGTTTCCTTCAGTGTCATTTCTTGGTTCATGTGAAAGAACTGTATCAGTGTTAGCGTATAAACTTGTTTTTATGGTTTATGTGACCTGGGATCAAAGCTATTCTCGTGGGGTTCAGAGCAGCGATGCATCTGCTCCAGAGGGGATTTTGTAGGCAAACAAATGCCAAAAACTAGATCAGGGACAGATGTCGTTATTCTCTGAAAAAGATAGTATGCGGTGTTTAAGTCTGAGTGTATTGATGTGAGTATGAATTTTACTGT
Source organism: Cisticola juncidis (assembly GCA_013400215.1). Taxonomy (NCBI): domain Eukaryota; kingdom Metazoa; phylum Chordata; class Aves; order Passeriformes; family Cisticolidae; genus Cisticola; species Cisticola juncidis. The sequence goes on along the minus strand of VXBR01009757.1, from coordinate 1,856,377 downwards.
AGCCATCCTTGGAGTTTGGAGTTCATCCTGAAACTTGAGAATGTGAGTGCTGGTTTTGGGGCCTGTGAGTTGTTTTGCATTCAGAAATGCAACATCCAATACCATTCATCCAAGAAGGGTGCTCATCTGTGCAGGCTGTCTTTAAGCATCCCATTGTATTTATTTATTCATTTAAAAAACATTTCATGTCAAGAAACCTACTAATATCTATTTTATTTCTATCCCTCTTGCACTTTTTTT
>VXBR01009757.1:1762942-1855232 GCA_013400215.1 Cisticola juncidis | reverse complement strand
GGGGGGGTGTGTGTGTGTTTGTGGTTTGTTTGTTTGTTTGTTTTTGTTGTTGTTTGGGTTTTTTTGCAAAGTGCACTTAATTAAAGAGACAAGGAATATATTTGTGAAACACAAGTAATCCATATTTTGTGTGAGCATGCTTTTTTAAAAGAATCTTTAGCCACCCATGTGCTATAAATTTGAATGTTTTACTAATTCACCTACATCACACTATTGCTTTAGATGCTGTGTTTAAAGGATCTTATGTTTTTCATAATGTTAAAGCTGATTTGCAGTTTTTAGCAGCTCAGGATTTTAAAAGCAAATCAATCTACTGGAAGGAACAAAAAATTTCTTGAACCGGGACCTCCCAGTATGCCTGTTTGGGTGGCCCTGGCTGATTATGGCCCCTGAAAATGCGTGGTCATACATCTGACTGGTTTTGGTTGCTGTTACAGAGTTTTGCTTAACTGAGAAATGTAAACAGTATAGCTGTGTTTATTCATGAATTATCAATGCATATGTATTTCAAGTTCTCTGACTTGGGTGTTCTGTGAAAAAGTGCTCTGAGCAATAGGTAGCAGTTTTGACTGATGAATTCAAAAATACAAGATACCTCATGGACTACTAGAATAGCTGAGCCTGATGTTCAGAGACAATTAAAACTATTTCAATAATTACATTGCAAGAGTATTTGGAAGGGTCTACCTGGAATGTTTTTATAAGGTGCTTAAAACTTTGGACTACTACTACTAATAAGATTGTCTGGATAAGTGGAAATTATGTGTATAGAAAGTGAGCAAGCATTATTTCCTTTTACATTTACTAGCAAGCTTGTACCCCAAATGCTGCTTTTCTGCTGGATTTTACATGAGTCCAGCTTGGCCATACACAGAGAGAGAGAGAGAGATTTAGTTTCCTTGTCTGATGAATAGTTTTTGTCAGAGATTTCCTTCCTAGATTAAAAGGAGGTACTTTATAAATAAAGCAATGCTCAACATTGACTTCTGTTTTTTGAATAATTCAAAACTTGGTGTGGTTCAGAAAACAACAGCACAGTTCTGTATTTCTTTTTTTTTGAAGTTTTTTAGTATATTCTGCAATTTCTGCCAATAGCATTGAACTGGTTTGCATTAATGAGACAGAAAGGGGGGAAAGGGTATTTTTTAAAATATATAGATTTGTGTACTTTTTAAAGAAGTCATAAAACACCGTTCTGCAGCATGTTACTTTTGTAAGTTGTCGGTTTTTAGATGTAATGTTTTCAATTGACAGTGAATTGGAAAAGTGTTGAAGACTGTGTCATGGTTTTTTTTTTTTGCTATCATGTTTTGTAATGCAGAGCTGCTAAACTGGTAAGTCTGTAGAAAACCATTAGTGGGACCACAGTTTTAAAATTGCCATGGATTATCCAGATGAGCTCTTGAAACAGAGTTGTTGTAGCTGTGGCAGGTCTTAACCTGTTCAATAAATACCTTGGTTTGTGTGCAGTAATTGAATGATCCAGCTTTCAAGTTGCTATTCCATTATTAAAAATGACAGCGTCATTCAACGCCCATTTGAATCCCACTTGGTTTTGTACTGGGAATGATAGGTCATGCTCCATAGCAAGGGATAAGCACAGGAACTCCATTAAATTAGGATAAATGACTGTTGGGGTGTGTCTTGCTTGCAGTAAAATTGCTTCCTGGTTTTGAGTTTTGATAACAGAAAAGCAAGGCTATCACTTCTTAGAAGGCCAAGTAGAAAAGGCTGGCCTACTTTAGACAAGAAAAAAATTGACTTATGTAAATAAAAATCAGGGCAGAAGAGGCAAGAAAAGTCTTTTCTTCTTGCTTGTATTTAGCACCTCTACAAAATGCCAATAAAGAAGACCAAAATTATTTCTGAGACTACTGATTTTATTTTTATTTGTCATTAATGTGTCAGTGAGTGACTCAGTGAGCATTTTCACAGTGAAGTTAACATACTTATTTCAAGTCTATGCAACTCCGATCAACCTAAACCAGAAAACAAACATGTGGATATCCATGTTTTTTCCATTTCAAACATATTGTTTCCTGAAAAAGTGATATGAAATTATTTCTTTAAAATGTAAAATCTAAAGAATTTTTTTTTTGTAATTTAAAATTAATCACAGAAAGTAAATATAGTATTTGTTGATTAAATTTCTTGTTTCAAATAGAGTATTTGATTAACTGGTTCCTATCCACTTTACTAGTAAATCACTGGATAACTGGAATTTGACTTATAAACTGGTGCAATATTCAGAGAATATGCAGTTCACCATTGCATTGCATGCAATGCAGAGGGTTAGCTTGCCAAGTTTTAGAATTAGTTGGTGTATTTACAGCCGACTGCTTAGTGATGATAAGCATACATAATTAAATTTGAGTAATCTGTTTGAAGAAGAAATTTATTTTTTAACTGTCTTCTGGAGAGCAGGTTCTGTTTCACAGCAGATTTTTAAAAGAGTTTGGGGACTGCTAGGTGTTTATAGTGTTTAAACCTCTGTTGTAGGCACGCTTCTTTCTTCAGTTTGTGGCACTGTCCAGCTGTGGTTTATGAACTCATAAATGAGACTTTCAGGTGGATAAGCACTACAGCTCTTAATTTGGGGGAGTTGGAGAAGATGTTTAGCTAGCTCACAGTTTTCAGTATATGTACTGTTGTGTGGATGAAACATCTATGTCAAGGACAAGGTAATTCCTCAGTAAGACATGGTGGATTTTATCTTGAGTAGAGAAAAATCATATGTAATAGAATTTCCATCAGCTAAATAGAAATTAATTTCTACCCTAAGATGTGCTAATGGATTCTAGCCTCATGTGTGTCTAATGTTTCTAAGTATTTTACATATTTGTGAAGTAAATATGGTAAATATACTTGCCCTGGATAACACACCTGAAATACTGTTTTATGACTTAAACAGCTTTAAAAATCCTACAAATATTGCGTAGTTTGGTTGTAATGTAAACCTAAGCTCTTTATTGGATACTGGGGCAGAAATCTTTTTGTTTACGTCTGAGGATAGGATTCAAAACAAGCTATATGAATTTGAAAGTAAAGTAATATAAGAAGGGAAGAGAAAAGGGCCATGTATTTGAGTTCAGTCTCAGTTCTGCTGCAGGGTTATCCAGGGAGGTCTCCCATAACTCTGGATCTGATGGCTGTCTTAAAAACTGCATGCCAAATCATCTCTTTGCCTCAGTGTTGTTAGAAATTAGATGATTCCTTCATCAGGAATTAAGGCTGTACAGTGAATACTTCCAGTGCTGTGCACTCTGTACAGCACTGAGCTGTGTGAATTGTCAGCTGAGGTGAAGTCCCTGTCCCACTTGGCACACAAACTCCTTCAGAAAGAGAATCATCCTTGTTCTGATTTGTCTTGTCTCAGTGCATCCTGTCTGATCTTGATGCTTTCACTATGTAAAATGGAGTGTCAGCGTTGCTGGTGATGGGCAAATATTCAAAGGTGTGAGAAAGGAGGATACAAAAGCCAGTGTGTGGTGGCCACAGGTTGACCATTGGCCAGTACCACAGAGGGTACGTGAGGTTGCTGTAAGAGGAGATGTGTTCACTGCCCTCCTGAGAAGCCTTTTCTTCTCTGCCCACTGCTGTGCTGGAAGAAACATTGGTGCTCTACAGTGTGGTAAAGCTTTAAGTCAGCGGGGTTTTCTGTTTGATGCAGGCTGATGTGACGCTCCGGGTGGTCACTCCATGGTTAACTTCAGCAGGACCTGAGTGCAAGCAGCTCTCCCATCCCAGTTTATAGACCCCTCACTAGAAATTAACGGAGGCAGAAAAATGTATGAAATCGAAGACAGAATTTCACCAGATGTAATTAGTGCTTTCAGGTACGAGAGGGTCCTTTTGTGCCTACCTGGTAGCACATCCAACTGAATGGTATTGCAGTTAATCCCAAGAGAGTTTTGTCTGTTTACACTTCTTACATACAAACACAGAAGCGATGAAAGCTGCAAACCCATTCTTCACAGGGGCCATGGAGCAGGGGAGTGCCTTACTGAAACATGCTGGTTTTGATGGAGAACTCTTTCTTTGCTTTGTGTCCGTCAGGTTTTTCTAAGTCTGTGTCTGCAGAGATGCCAGATAAAACACCAGGTGCTACAGAGGCTGTGCCTGGAAATGAAGGTTAGTAGTTTTCTTCCTTTTGTTTGACTATTGGGAAAAAAAAAAAAAAAGAAATGTTGCAATTCTGTGAAGAATTTTTTAAAGTTAAAAACTGAGTTTCCCTTATTTGCCTTAAATATAAGGGAGAGCTGAATCAGTATTATGTGTTCGTGTTTATCTAGATAGCAGGAAATTTTCACTTGTCTTTGCGTAACCTCTCCATCCCTCCCTAGCCCATCATCCATGATAGTATTAAAATATATAATAATGGGAAAGAACCAGTGCACTGCAAGGATTTCAGCATTGGAGAAGTTGTTTTGTCCCATTTGCTAAAGAAATCTTGTTAACTGAAGCCAGTTTTTTGTATGGGATGCTTGAGTCTCACAGAACCAAAGCTGACATTTTAGATGTGGGTTGATTGATACAAGGAGGAATTGTGTGTGATTTTCACTAAATCAGTGGAATCTTGAAATGCTTGGTCAGACCATTTTGTTTCCTCTTAAGGTCTATGAATTTTAAATTCTCACATCTGAAGGTCTGGAATTTGGTTTCAGGGAAAATGCATTCTTTAAAAACAATTGTAACCCTGCTAATTTGATTCCTTCGTCAGAGTCACTGCTGGATGTATCATTAAAATATTTTATAACAATTTATTATTTCATGTGAAGATTATAAAGGGTTTCTGACAGTATTGTGTCAAAATTGTAGTGGCACTTGTATGTCCTTGCTTTCTAGATCATTGCTGTCCTCACACAAGGGCTATATTAATTAAAGTGTAATTAATTAATTTAGTTTGACTAAAGCTTATAGCTCAGGCTTGTTTGTTCTATGCTTCAAGACAGACATCTCAAAATTTAGTTTCAAATATTTTCGTGGATTTTGAACTTCAGTTTTGCCATTTGAAAGGCATGGAGGAATGTGCTGTAATAATAATTTCAAGAAGTGCATCAGTAATAGTAGAGAAAAGCATTTCTCTTCATATAAAGGGTATTGAATTATGCTTGACAGCAGAGGGCCTTTTAAAAATTTACTGTAAAGCTTAACATGTTACTGGGAGAACTCTCAACACAAGACGAGAAGCAGTTACAGCTAGTCTTGTAAAGACTGAACTCTCTCTGATTCACATGTTGCGTTGTCCTTATGAGTAAATACTTATGCTAAAAGCATTGGAGTGAGTCCACTTGAAGCAAAAACCTACAATAAAATATAGCTAACTAAAATGATGAGATTATTATATATCAAATCGCAGTTATAATTGTATTTCGTTGCAATAAGAACTCATGAACCTATTCCAGAGTCTGTGTAAAATAGCCTTGCTCAGTTGGTTAGGGCAGGATGCTGATAATGCTAAGGTCAGCTTTGATCCCTGTGTGGACCGTTCAAATAAGAGTTGGGCTTGGTGATACTTGTGGGTCCCTTCCAACTCAGAATATTCTATGTGATTCTGTCTGTGTGCTTTAACAAATGCAATGTTTACTAAAACAAAACTTGGTTTAATATGGATGGTTTGTTTGTAATTGCTCTTTAAAAACTAATTTTTAGATGTTAAAAAAAGGTGAGTTAATGAATAATAATGAACTCGCACTTAAGAGACCTGTTTTTATATCTTGATGAAAATTATCTTCTATAGATGATACATTCTAATGATACAAAATCACGAGTGCTGGAAGTTAATGAGAGTTTGTGTTGGTTTACTGTAGTAAATACATTCAAAGATGTTATGATAATGTTTATTGAAAAAAATGGTCAGACATATATGCCAGTGGCTGCTGCAGCATGGATTTACAAGATAACCTTCCATAGTTAGTCTTTGATCTCTATTTATACATCTCTATTTATTTAGCATTTATACAGCTAACTGGTAGAAATGTTTCTCTGGTATATGACTGAGTCAGGATTGAGACGTGCATGTTTCATTTCTCATGATTAAAATACCAATGCTCCTTATGTGCATAAACATTTATATGAACTTTGGCAATTATTTCCAGAAGTCATATAATCTTATTGCTGCTTTTTTTTTCCCCCAAAAGAAATATTCTTGCAGTCATTGGTTAAAAGAAAAGAAAAGGTGTATTTGTTTTTACAGATTTCTAACAATTAACCTCTTATGTTCATCAGGGTCAGGTTGGGTTGAGCAAAGTGTTGGCAAGTAACTGATTATCTGGAAACTTTGAAAAAGCCAGTGTTGCTTTAACCTTAGCCCCTCCCTGCCCCTGACCCTCTGTTCCATATGCCCCAGTTAAGCCATGCAGCACACGGGAGCCGAGGATAGAGAAAGGAGTTTCCTGTAATTAAGTTACTGTAACTTAGTCCTTGACTCGAGGGTCCCCAGTGGGTGGGCAGACTGTTTGCTTTTCTGCCACCTCTTCTGTCAAACCTTTTAGAGTCAACAGTTGTATTTATGAATGTCAATGCTTGCTTTGTGCTATCAGGAGAAAAAACCCAGGACCTGGAGATTCAGTTGTTGCAAAGATGGAAGTGTGTGCATATCACACAGGGAAAAATATTTTTCAAGAAGCTTGTCTAGATATCAAGGAGTGGTAGACAAACAAATTAAAACAAAAAACTCCTACCATGATCCACGTATAACTATTTCTTAACTGTTTTCCTTTGGCAAAGCCATTATATTCCATTTACAATGGATGCATTTAGAACAATGTACTGTGTCAATACCAGGAAGCGGATTGAGTGTATTTCTGTTTTAGCTTGCAAAGGAATTAGCATTTGTTCTGCTTGTGTTTGCTGAAAAGTCACTCTTAAACTTTTAGTATAGTTAACCACTGGAAATAAGGCTGTGACAGGAGTACCCTACCTACTGCAGAAATTCCTCCTCTCTTCTTTAGAGCATCATGCTGTGATTTGTGGTGTCTGGGGCTGAGGAGTTACTTGTTTGCAAAAATTTAGGGGAATGATTGTCAAATTCTTTCATGACAAATTATCTGTTTTATAGGATTAAAACCTTTTCTAGCTTAACAAAATTTTGATGATACCGAATATTTTTTCATAAAGTACAAGTGTTTCATCTTGTGGATAGTGGATTAATTTTTGGTCATGATACCTGTGAACAGCTGTTCACAACATAGCTAGGCTTGCTTCAAAGAAACCAGAGGTGGTCAGCTTTGGTATCTATTTGGAAGATTCCCAGACTCAAAGTGTTTGGTATATCGATTAAGTGTTACCTTAGCAGTAACTTTATCCAAAACACTTAGGAAATGTGTAAGGATGTGGGAACCTTTATTCAGTTTCTCCAGTCAGTTTGACTGGTTGTTTTTCTGTGCCTTAAAAGTAGGCATATTTGAAGAAGACATGAGGAAGTTAAACTCCACAAAGTCTTCTTCCTTTCCCTCTTCCCACACCAACTTTTTCATTAAGAGGCATGACTTCCCACAGCTGGATCCTCTCTTACTGACTTCATGGTTCACACTTGCATCCTGAAGGAAACAAATGTTACACCTGGACTTTATAAATAGCCACTGACAAATCCCTATGGACAACAAGCTTATGTCATTGTAAAATATCCTACAGCAACAAGCAGTGGTTTTCCTTGCATTGTGTACCTGATGGCACTAGTGGGAGCCTGCCAACTGTTTCTGTTGCTGCTTGGGATAAGTCCCATTGTGTTTTGTAACTCCTCTGACATAGTTTGTCTGCTATTTCTGCTGTAATGTGCAACACTGCAGAGGAAAAATATGCAAACACAGGCCAATGGCTCATACACTTCAAAAGCAGTGAAGAAAATAGCATGAGTATTCCTACCTCCAAATTTTGCTGGGGCTGATTCTTTCATGGCAGGAATGCCAGGATATGGTCATATGGGTTAGTAAGTGCTGTGTGCAACCTCTTTGTCCCAGTGCTGTGTAGGCTTTCCCATGAACATGGGACATCATGTTCACGGAGAAAGTTGGTGTTACACTTCATTATTACTACACCCCTTTTAAAAAAACAGAAGTAGATGGGAAAATGAAGCATCTTATCTAAAGCTTTTTCAGATCTTACGTGCATATGAAGTTGTGGGCAACTATGGTGACAGTGCACTTGTAGGCTTAATGGAACATCACTGTGTTGCTGAGATGGGCACAAAAAAAATCTGTGTGCTGACACTGAGTGGGTGGAACGTAACAGGCCTTGGCTACTTCTACAGAAGGTGGTGGAGATTGTGGACTTCCCTGCAAAAGGATATTGTGAATTTTAAAAAATTGTGAGTTGAAGGGCAGCCAGAGAAGATAGGTCCAAATAAACGAGACACTGTAAACTAAGGAAAGGCCTTTAGTTGAAAATGGTTGGAAGCTAGAGAAATGATGGGAAAAACATAGTACATGCTTTTTATATTCTACTATGCCCACTAATTTAATCTTCCTGTGCCAGGTTCTTATTCCTTAGTTATTATTCATAGCCTCATTTTGCAGCAGTTTTAATGTCCCCAAAATCATATCTTGATGGAGGAGGAAGTCTCTGTATAAAGACGGTATCTGAAATTCTTAACCCTAATGTTTATAAAAGGAGGTGATGAAGCCTAAGTAGATTTGAAATCTGATTGGAAATGGGAGAAATGCAGAGTGGAAGAGTAATGAAATTGGATATCTTGTTTCTGACTGCTGGCTAAATTGTTGGCTTCCCTGTGCACACTGCTAGAGGGGTGGCACATCTCCCTTTGAAAAAGGGGTTGTAGGCTGTTTTCATAAGACATAATGACTCTGCTTTGCTGCAGCCAGTCTGTGTGCAGCACAGCTCATGTTCTCTGCTGGTGCATAGGGCATTAAACCACAGCCTTGGAGCAGCTGGCTGTTTTCCTGAAAGCACTTTGATGAACTGCCTTAGTCACTGAGCCTTTCTGGCTGGGTCCTACTTCTTTCTTAGTCACCAACAGGCTGAAACTGGACGGGCTGCTAAACCTCCTCAGCTCAGTGAAGGTGAGGAGGAGGAGGAGGTGGCTGTCTTGATCTAGGGCAGTGAAGGGCAGTGAGAGGTAGACTGTTCTGGACGTTGTGAAATGTTTGAGTACAGTAAAGGCTGTTCCTCATCAGAAGTGAAGATGCAGTTGCTACAATGTAATGGTGATTAAGTCACTGATTACAAAGGTTGGGCCATTAACAAGTAGAATAACTTGTTCTTCAAATGCCAAGCACTTTCCCCGGTGTCCTGGCTGGCTGGTATCCTGCCAAAGATCAGTGTTCCAGTCATCCACGAATTATAAAAAGTTTCTGTGGCCTGAACTGCTTAAGCTTGCGGTTTGGAAAACTATGGAGGGTTTTTTTATATCAATGATCCCATTTTCAAAGAATTATTTTTGTTTTTCTGTTTCAATGGTTTAACTAATTCTTAGTTCTCAAGCAATTAAGAAGTGTAGCAGTTGAGTTTGATGCATTTTTTGGTTGTGTATGAATAAGTTGCACACAATGTAAAATTATGTGTATAATGTTTCACACATAATGTGCACATATTAAATAACAAATTTGGGCTAGTTCGAAATAGGGAGGCTAAATATGGCTCGCATGAAGCAGTCAAATGTGATGCATCTTGACGAAAAACAGCTGATTTCTTTTAAGCCCTTCTGAATTCTAATGTTATTAATTTATTTCTAAATTGATCTTTCAAATTGAGAGAAATCTAAAACAATTCAAACATTTCTGGAGGAGCAAAGGTCCCTTGCTAGAGAAAAGAAAGATGTGGCATACTAATTTTCTGTCTATTGAAGTGTAAAAATTCCTTTTCCTATCAGGAATGATAAGCAGTGTCTAATTATTGAATTTATTAATTATTTTGAACTTAGCTGTGTATATAAAATGCTCGGAAAAAAGATTGATTGAACACTCATTCATAAATAGTTTTTTAAATTTTTGTGTTATGTTTGTTATGTTTAGCATCTGTCTTGCTTACCACCTCAAAACGTGCTGCTGATCTTAAAAAGAGCTATGCAGGTTTAAATTATCTTTTGCTGTTTAAAAATAATTTGAGTACTATAATAGTTTTTGCAGAAGGCCCCAACTAGAAGTTACACTCTAATAATGGAGTCTTAGCTGTATGTGACCTGGAGTAAAAATATAAATGTACTATTCTGTGATTACAAATGTTAGCAGTGTGCTTTGCATCTGTTCTTTCTAGTTTGGGATTTGTAACCATTGCTTCTTTTGAGATTTCTTATGGGAAGACTTTGTCACCAAACAGAACAGTTATTGTTGTTAAAGCAGCTACTAGGTGTTAAACTGCTGTTCTGTAATAATTGAAACAGCCTAAAAAGACAGTTATAATGAAAGTTGTCCTGTTAGAAATATTGATTTAAAGTAGGTTTTTTTTAGTGGTGGTGATGGTTTGAGGTGTTTTTCTTTAGTGTCATATATTCCATGTTATTGTGTGGAAACACAATCCAGATTGCTGGCAACTGCACAGAATTAATATACAGAAAATAAGTAATAGTAACTGTTAATCTTTCAACAGTTTCTTAAATGTAAATAAGCTTTCATCCCAACAACTGTGCTTTCCCGCCGGCCTTTTTGGGATTTCTGCCATTTTTGCCTTGCTGCTTTATTCAAATGACAAGCCAGAAATCTGTTTTCAGATTCATTGATTTTACCTCCTCCCCAGCCATATTTCTTCCAAAGTAACTTAAAGACATGGAAGGATAAGAGACAAAAATGGATTACTTGCTACCAGTTAAAGTGGGCTGCAACTTCTAAGATAAATGAGAATGTCAAGGTTGCATTCTTTCATCTTGTGCTGACCATGTCCTTAAAACCAAAAGATCCAAAGTAGTAAAAATAAAAATAAAAATACATTTTGCTGTTTGAGTTGCAGCAGCACAGGTACCTCCCCCTTATTAGCAACTTGATTCTGAAAAATTTGGACAGGTGCTATATGGTTAGTAAATGTAAACCTGCTAGTAGTAAGTATCACTATTTTTGTTGTTTATTTACCCAGTTATATGTCTAGTAGTGATTTCAAACTATGCCACTGCCATTACAAGAGGGATAAGAGGCCTTGATATCCTAAATTTAAACTTTAGAGATTAATGTGTATAGAGGAAACCTTAGTTGTTGTTTTGCATTTTAAAATTGGTTCCCTGTGGTTTTATTTAGCTTAAAAAAAGGAGGGGGGTGGGAGGGGGGGAATGCTGCTTGCTGATAAACCAGAAAGGGGAGGTAGCTTTGATGTTTTATGAGCAATGAAAAGTTTTGAAGCGATATGTCAAACTCCTGAAGTCAGCTTCTTGAAGAGTCAGCAAGCAGAGGAGAGCAGGGAAGGGGAGTAAAGGTGGGAGGCTTCTTCTGTTGTACTGTGCCCAGATCCATTAGTGGTGCAGCCAAAAGAGCACACAGGATACTTTAATTCTTTAAATTATACCCACATTATTTTCTGGTCGTCTCCTTGGTCAGAATATGGTGCAATTGTGCAGTTCAAGACATGAAAAGTTGACAAATCCTTAAAAACACCCAATCGGTTCTTGTGGGTTTTGTGGAGTGGATCTTAAAATAAATTCCATTAGATACATCTTGGCAACCGTTCCTGCAACATATATATTGTAGAATAATTTAAAATGAGCACAGCTTCCAGATGAAGTAAACACTTGTTTTCTCATATGCACACAATGTACCCTGTGCTTCAAATGATGAGTGACCAAAAAATTAATAAAGGTGGTAAGAATTTGGGCTTAACCTCTTCCCTAGCAACTCTGCACTCTTCTGGTTCAGGAAAGCCAGGCAATCCAAGTCACTTGGGTTCTGTTTTGTCTGCTTTCTGATGAGATAGTTACAAACCATATGCTTGTTCTCAATGCCTGTTTGTTAAGAAGGTTAGTTATCAATTTATGTATTTGTACTTCTCACTGCGTAAAAATTTCATGTTCATGGTTAAATCTTATCTCATGAGAGGGTATGTGTTTCACAATGGCAAGCAATCTTGGAAGAAGCAAGTCATGTATGAGGCTAATTGTTAGGGAATTTTGCCTGATGTCTGGCCAGGAGATGGTTCTGTCTGGTCATAGCCGAATTAAGCCAGTGTTTCTAAAGATGGGATGTCATGCTGTGAATGTTTTGTGGTTTTGCCATATGAATACAGATTGTAGTCAACAGGAAATCCTTTAGGAAGATAAGACTCTGCTACAGCTCTCCCAAAAAGCAAATGGCTGCATTCAAGGTTGGTCCCCAGTTAGGATCCCTACCCTGTGAGAGTCTTGGAGCTCTGTAGTCACTCTAAAAGAGACACAGAGAACCTTCTTCACACTCTAAGTATGATATGTATAAGTGGAATTTTTCTCATGTCTTTAGTGTTTTTTTCCCCACAATTGGGTAGTAGTAAAATACATTATTTTTGTTTAAAGTCTTTAAATTTTTTGAGGATCATAGGCTTTTCCCCTTCCAAGAAGTGGCAGTATTAACTAGAAGCACTGGTTTAACCTTACAGCATATGGCAAATTTCAAATGGGAAATTGGAGGAGCCCCAAATTTCAAATAGGAAATTGAAGGTGCCCTCCTCGACCCCACCACACAAATATTTTGTGATCTGCTGCAACAGGCAAAGTATTTAAAGATCCATTGCACTAACAGCTGCTAGCTAGGAAATCCTTGAGACAGAAAGATGTGACAGGAAGATGACTTCCTTGAGTGTGAAGTCTGACATGAACTAGTTGCTCATTTCTCTCCTCAGAAGTACTGATGAAGAATGTCCTAACTGTATTTTACATCCATATTTATTATTAATGATTAATGGTTAGTTCTGCTGCTTGCCACCCCCTCTCATTTCAACCTCTTGAAGGGAAAAAACTCACACCTGCATCTTTTTATATACCTGGACCCTACTTCTTGGGACTTTGATCTTAAAAGAGCACTGTGCTACAGTCCTGGAAGGAAGTGGTTCTTGTAATTATGGACTAATCAGTGGATGCAAGGAGCTATGTGGGAGTTGTGTTGCCGCACTAAAGTTTCAGATTATATCTTGAAATGGTAGTTTTGGGATCTACAAATAAAACTATTTGGCTCGTTGCATATTTCCTGTCAGTGTTGTGCATTTAATGAAGTGCTTAGAAATATTTGCAGTGTTTCATAAGAGAGAAATGCTGAAGAAAAATAATGCCTGCATTTCACATGGTGAAGAGCTCTAAGGCTGTTGAGAACCCGAGTTCCTGTGTTTGTCACAGTTCTTCAGCTCTTCCTGCAAGATGTGGCTACAACCAGGGTAACAACCAGGGATTGATGGCATTTTTGAACAGGTCTGATGTTAATGCCTAAGGTTTTCTAACAGTGGAGTTTATCTGCTCTCCAAGGCTTCAGGTGTACTGAAAGTACTGGTTTTTTGGCCAACACCCAAAGCTGAAGGGCTCATGATGAACATGACAAGCTTCATTTGATTTGGACAAGCAGCACTGGGAACTCACAGTGCTTTATGCTTCTGGGGAAGTTGCTCTGTGCACTGCTTGCAGAAACTTCTATGTCAAGTCAGAAAGTTAGACTTTATGCTTTAGAATCAGAACAACTGATTCTATACAGAGCTGGGCCTCTGCAATCTTCTGTTGTGACTAGAAGTTTTGTATCATATATGGATGCTGTGCATTCATCACAGACCACGACTTGGTCATCACTCCAGGCCTGCCTGGAGTCCACATTATTAATACAGCATCTCCAGCCCATTTTGCCACACGTATTTCAGGCAGATGGAGACATGATACAGTTCAGATCATGCCTTTGGAGTAGTTTTGTGATATAAATCCAGCTGTTTCAGTGTGTTCCTATGCCCTGTGCTACACTGAGCTCTCCTGGCCACTGGCGAGGAATGGTACAACCCTGTCAGAGCATTGGCCCCAGCTGGGGCTGTGTTTGTGTAATCAGGGTGCAGGAGGGAGCCAAAACCACCAGAAATGCAGTACATTTTTAAGTGCTGAGCCCTCCTTTCTGAGAACAGCCTGAAGATAGTAGTTTAGACTTTGTTTGGATAGAGGTAAATTTTTTATGAACCCTGATGGACAGGATTTGATTCTGCTTCATACATTTCTTTAATGTTTTAAGAATTTAGTGTTTCTAATTTTTTTTTAATTGATTTTGATTTTTTTTTTAATTTTTTACTTCTTTGTGAGTGCTGAGCCTGTATTTAGATTTTCACTTTTTTGGAAGACAGCTGGGCTATCTGGATAGCTGGCTTCTGTGTACCCTTTCTTTGAGAGGTAGAGAAATCAAATCTTAGTCTTACTGAGAATAAAAATTATTGTACAAGCTTTTTAAGTTCACAGATTTAAAAGTCATGGAATTACTTCTGTGACTGGAGTGTATGATACTCAAAACCAAGTTTGCACTTACCTGTTGTGGGAAAATGTCACTGCATTGTTGTCACTTCTGAACACAGACAAATAACTGCCTTTTATAAAATTGTCAGAGTTTATAGGCATATTTACTTTACAGCTACATTTATAAGTTACCCACACCCTTCTCTGCATGTGAATAAAAGAGCTGGAGAGGCCACACTGATAATGTCATACCAGGAAATCTTTAATGTGAAATACAGAGAACATGGGGAGGAGGGAAGCTTGCAGGGCAGGAAAACTCACACTGAAGATTATGTATGGAGGGAAAAATATAGGTTTTATATCTATCCCTTTTTAAAAAATCTTTAAATTTAAAGAAAAGAAATATAGGTTGCCTTTGATATAAACTAACAAATGTGTCTGTAAGTACTGAATTATAGGAAGATTTCTTGGTTCCAGGTTTAATCCTTTAAAATTCCTCTAAAATTGAATGCATACTAAAAAGGAGAAAAAAGAACCAGAAAACTAAGAAAACAAGCAACCAAGAAAGAAAAAAAAAAAAAAAAAAAAATNNNNAAAAAAAAAAAAAAAAAAAAAAAAAAAGAAAAAAAAAAGGACACCAGAAAAACCCAACCAAACAAACCCAAAACCCTGAGTCTTGTAGAGCTGAAAATACTGCTTATTGACCAGACTTGATCCTGCTTAATCTTTTTCTGCCAAGTTAGACATTCTGGCAAGCTTCCTCAAGTCTGGATGTATTCAAGTACTGTATTTGGCTGACTTAGTTTGTTACTTTGTAAAGATATGTGAAAATCCCAGTTCAAACATTTCAGCCTGTAGTTGTTTTCATAATCTGTCAAGAAGTACAGCTAATTGATATTTCACTTTATACATCAGATATAATTTTTCTACCAGTACGTTATGTATTTGGAAGTACATTTTCCACTTAAGCAAGTTCTACTAGTATGTATTTTATCTGAAACACTTCATAGTTGTACAGAACATGTGCTCTTTCTATTGAACAAGGTATAGTAACGATTGGCAAATCACTAACTTTTTTCCACCTTTTTTCAAATCAGCAAGGTCTTTCAGATCTCGGCTTCTAAGTGTTTCATCTGGCTTTAATGCATACTCTGTCCCTACAGAGATGACGTCTTTGTTGTCTTAACTTTGATTTTATGAAGAACTGCAAAACCATTACATATGAGACTTTCTGTATTTGAATACCTTTGATAGTTCCATCCCTTCTATGAAGCTGAAACTTGAAATTATAAAAGTAAAACTAATCAAAACTGTATGGTTTGATTGTGTATGTTAATTGGTCTTTCTTCCAAGTCTAGTCCTGGTTTCAGCAGTAATTCTGCTTGTCAATACACGTATTACCTGTTGGATTTGGTGTATGAAGAAAAGTGGGAAGATTTTGTCTTCAAATGAGTTTTCTGGACTTCCTGATAAAAATAATTAACACTGAATCTGCACCTGTTGGAGAGGTGTCTGGAAGTTTGTAAAGCCTGCAGTAGGTGTGTGAGCCCATCCCCTGCAAAATGAGGCCTTTGGAAGCTGAAGACTGAATTGCAAACGTTTTGTTTCTGGGATCTCGTACTGTTTAGAAAGAGATTTAGTCTTTTAAGCAAGAACTTAGATTGTAGAATCAACCATGACAAAAAAGATTTTTATCCCTAATTGTGCCATCTGTTCAATCCTGTTTCTAGACTGAACATGTCTGTGTGTTTAGCTTAAACCATTAAACTTTTGTTTGAAGAAATGGTTGTGACCCTCAGACAGGTACCTCTTGGCTGTGTAGATTGAACAGATTGAGTTTCTGCTGCCTGTTGTTACAGTGTAGGAATTCTGACAGCAGATGTTTCTCATGTCTTATTTTTGCAGTCTTTAAAATGCTTGGATTTTTTTTTTTGAAATGTAAGAGCTAGAGCTTGAGTGCACTGAAATGCTACACATCATTTTATTTGTCTAGAAGGCATTTTTTTTCCCTATTCCCTCTTGATTAAGTGCTCAGGATTATTTATAAATAAGGGAAAACTGGTCCCCCAGCCATTTGGAATGAAACTGTACAGGCAGAAATGTGATGACATGGAATATTGCTCTGTTCCTAAAATAATGTGGAAGACTTTGTAAGAAAGGTACTATCCCATTAGTAGACTACACAGACTTAAACTTAGGCACAGAAACAAGCCAAAAGTTGATTTTCTTCATTTATTTCTCACAAATATCCACTTGGAACAGCAGTCCTTGTAATTGATGCAGATGTTCGGAATTCTTTTCTGCTGACATGGAATAAAGGCTAATCCAGGTCAGTCAGTACCTTGTAATTAATGCACATTCTTTTCCTTTTTTTATTATTTTTAAATCTCTCTTTTAATTTATTTCTTTTTTTTTTCCTTTCTTTTTTTTCCTCTATGTTTTTTTCTCTTAGGGAAAAGGGAGGAATCCCTGGTTTAAATCCCTGAGCTAGTTCAAAATGATAATAAAAGTTTTGAATGGCATGCGGGTTACAGAGTGAAACTGTGTTAAACTACTAAATAACAGAGCCCTTCTTACAGGTAATTTTTAAATCCGGGTTGTTTTTTTTTTTTTTTTTCCAGTGTTCTTCCCTGCCCACTCTAGTATGGTGAGCTTGCAGAGAAGCAGTAATTTACATTAGCATATAATAGTGCAAGGTGTTAGAAGGGTTAAGCAGAAAGGCAGATAAAAGCTACTTTGAGCTCACTTTGTTGCCTTGAACTTTGGATCCTGTTGAATGTAGCAGTCATCTGTGATCACAGGTATCTTAGCAGCTGTATAATCAAAAACTATAAATGTCCAGATAGGAAATGATCCAGTAATTAGAGGAAACAGTACTGAGCTGATGACTTCAAGTCACTTTCGTTCTTAAATCACACAGTTGTAGCTGTTAGACTTTATCCTGTGATCTTTTCTCAGTACCTTGGCAGAGTACTTGAAAACTCTGATAATCAGATTGGCTGAGAATTAGAAAGGAGAGAAGGATTGGGGCTGCTTTTTGTAGCTCCTTGCCAAAGAAGCACCTCCTGATCAAGAGGTGTCGTTGCTTAAGCAGAAGGAAGGAAGCTAGGGGCTGGTCTCTCAGCTAGATGCCCACCTTTCTTTCTTTGTGTGTGTTGTATTGCAAATATTAATACAAATGCAAGGGAAGGCTCTAGGGTGGTTTTGTATATGTGCCACTGAAATCTAAACACTAATCAAAGCTTGAAAAAGAGCTCAGGTTTTTAACTTGGACGGGTTTCAGAATTAAGAAAAAGAAATCTGTGGCCTACTTACTGAACAAATGGGAAATACCTTTTTAGTTCTGTGTGTAATACAACCCTGAATGTTGGAGGTTTGTGGGTTCTTTTCTTTCCTATTTTTTTCCTACCAGAAGAACATCATGAAACATTCAAAAATGGAATGGATTTCTTCAAAGCAAAATGGGATTTTAAAATTTAGGCTCAGAAGTCATCCCTGAAGGATTTCCTAAAAGTCACATAAGAAGACTCTGTTTCCAGAAACACGAAAAAATCCCCTACCTCTTCTATGATGTTGAATAGTTGTTTAGTTATCTAAAATGTGCACACAATATTATCTGCTTCTTCAAAGTAGCCGAGTGTGTTTTTGTGTATCATGTCTACTAACCTTGTGCATGTGACTTGGAGATCAAAATAATGACTCACAAATTTGCTTGTTGGCATGGTTCTAATTATGACTTATATTACTGAGAAATCCCTCGTCACCTCTTCGGATTCTCACAAGAGATTACTCTTGCTAAAATGCCAAGAGTCCTCTTTATCAGTACTGAATAGTGAAAACAGTATAGTGTCAAAGAGCCCGATGAAAAGAAATTGAAATATACAGTGATTCACTGGCTTTATTTACCACCGTGGTAAATAAACTGATGCATGGGTTATGGTTAAAAGTTCTAAGGATGCTGCATTTAATACTAATTTTCTGTTTCAAATTTGTTCCTTTTGAGACACTACTATGTTCTAGGGAGGTAACTAATCTAGGCTTATTTGTAGACTGCCAACTCTGAGAATAACAACAAAAAATCCCTGAAGAAACTATGTCCTGAAGCAAACACACAGACGCAGACAAAATCTATTTGTTTTCTGTTTTGGGTCATAGGTGGTTGGCTCACAGTCCAAGTTACTGTGCTATGTCCTTGTGACTACAGAATAATTGTGATTAGTATCACAGAATAGTCTTCTGAAGTTCATTCAGTGTGTTTAAGATACTCTGAGATCTTCATGTCATGATGCCATAGCAATATTTTGTGTTTAAATCAGGTGTATGGATGGAATGTCCAGAAAACTTATGTGTACTTTGAATGTCATTCCTCTGCTTAAAAACCAAAATAAGTTAGTTTTGAAACACCTTCTGTAAACTGTGCTGCCAATAGCAGCAGTTCTAATGTTAGCATAGAAAAAACTTCAAAGTGCTTATTGAATTAGAAATCAGTATATTTAGACTCAGTACTACAAAGTTCTCAGAAGAAGACATTTGAGCAAATAAGTAACTTTAAGTTAATGAAGGATTTGTAGATATAGAGAAGTTGGCATGCCCATTGCCAAGTACTCACATTAAAATTTCTACCTTGCAGGAAAAGAGCTATGGTTTCATGATGCAGCTAAGCAGATTTATCAGTGGTACCAGAAGAAGGAACAGTCCCATCCTGTGTCTAGTTACATGTTCACTTACCCCTGCTTGCTCTCATTCAGCATGCAAACCACAATGTTTCAGGAGCAAGACCAACAGGAATGTATTTTTTTTTTTCATTTGGAGGTGGTTTTTTTTGCATGTGAACTGATTAACCATCCCTGAGCCCGCTTACCATTGGGCTTTGCTGCTAAATATCCATGTTAGTTTTAAATACTTTGCAAGGTAAATCATACTCTGTGCAGTGGATTTGCCCAGCTTTATGAAATATGAAGTCTTAATTCAACATTATTCAGGCCTTAGTAAGATGTTCTGCTTCATGCATGCTGAAAAAGTTACTGTAACTAGTTTCCCCTTCTCTCTGGTGTTAACTCTGTGCTAATGAAATAATGGAACTTCTGGACTCAAGCAATAAAAACATTACTTCTGAAGCAGATGAGGAGTTGTTTCTCATCCAGCCAGGACAATTTGATACTTTTAATGTCAAGTTAGGAAAGGATGTAATTGATATCTTTACACAGAGCAACAGGCACAGCTTGCAGAGGGAAAGTGGCGTTTTTGTTGGCTCTGGGATGAGACTTTGAAATCTGGGTCTGTTTATTTCCTTGCCTGTGATACTTAAACTTGCCTAAGGAACCTGATAGGAACTTCACAGTGTTCTAGTCAACCCAAAGGGAAGAATTTAACCTGTCACTCAGGGGAATTTTCTCTTTTCTTTTCCTCCTCCATGGTTAATACTTAATAATGTTTCACTCTGCCTACCACTCTTTTTTGTTCCTGTAGTCCCAGATCTTATCCTAAACCAAAAAAGGTGCTGCTGACCATCATAATTCTATAAAGTAGTAGCTATCCATTGCTGTAAGGCTGGTAAATGCCTACTGCTCGTTTTGTTACAGGACATAGTTGTTTGCAGTTGGAAGGATGTAAGTTCTGACTAGGACAGAAAACTGAGGCATAGTGGCTGGCTCTTTTTCAGGTGAAGCTTCAACCATACTGTAACACAACAAGCTTGCTGGCAGATTTTGTTGAGAGATTAAATGACAATGATAGTTACTCTTTGATTATGAACTTACAGAAGATGGTTATCATATGCAAATATAATCTTAAAAATACTTTTACAGTGATAGTTGGACACTACAGCTCTCAAGCTTTTACAGATCTCTTCCACTCAGATTAAAGGGAAGAAGCATCATGGTTCTAGAGTCCAGGAGGATCTCTGCTGAACTGCAGATTATAATCCAAAATAAAAAGTATTAAACATACACTTAAAAAAATCTCAGTGTAATGAGCAGGAGAAATACTAGTGTCATTTTACTGACAGATTAAAGTGTTCCAGTTTGGAGGGATCAATGTGCACATAAACACCAAGAAGAAAAAGAGAAGTATATAGGGGTTTCCTCTGAAATTGCATCCCTTTAGGGTGAATGAAAGGAGGCTTTATCCTTACTTGAAGGATTGGAAAATGATGTAGAAAAATGGATTTGCCTGTAAAATACCCTACAAATGTCTGGGATTTCCAGGAGTAAGTGCTAATTTTCAAAGTCCTGGGATTATATTTACCAATGATGTGGTATAATTACTTGGTTGTATTTAAAATGCAGTGCCCAGACTAGCTTATTCTTTGTACAGTGGTATTTAAATAAAGCCTGTGATTATGATCTGTGCTCTCCAAATCGCTAATCTGTCTGAAGGAGAGCAAACAGGAGCTCTGATTTTAAGGTGTGTTTTTGGTGGGTTTTAAATTTTTTTTACAATATTTGCTCAGTGGTTGGTATAATCCTGTTTAAAAGGGTTTTTTTGCTTATTGGGCATGTTCTGTCTGGCTACCATTATTTCATCCCTCATTCATAACTGAGTAACTTAATACTGAAATCAAACAAGTTGGAGTTTCAAACCCAGATGAAGGTTTTTTTGTCATCCCATTTTCATTTTGTTTTGTGCAAACAGGTGGTACTTTTGTTGGCTGTTCTGCAGCTAGTGTCGCTTTGAAAACATTTGAAGCCGATTTTTGTACAGAGTAAACATCCTGTGGTTAGAAGGGCTTAATTAGCTCAGGTGCCTTTGCTGCTGGCATACACCTCCTTATCTTAAAGCTAGTGTCCACCAACTAATCCTTTATTTACGTTCACCTTTGGAATTTCTCTGGAAATGCCTTTTTGTAACCTTTCCCAGTATAAATGGGAAGTGAATGAAGTGCCAGGTAAACAGTGAGGTTGCTGGTAAGTGAATTAATAACACACATGAATGTAAATGTCTTCTCACGGGTGGCAGGCTGGGCGTCTGCGATTAACCTCAGAAAGAGAGCCAGGGATGGCTTACGCCTGTGATATGGTTTGTTACCTTGTGTTGTACCATTTTACAAAGGAATCTTTTTCTTTTGTTTATGCATGGGAGGACTGAATTTGTTAATCAAATGTCCGAGGCTATGTTTTCAGTGTTCTAAAGGAGGGAATTGTTCAGTGACAATGGCTAATTTGCGATAGCAATCGCAATGTGAAATCCTAGCGGGCACTTGGATCTCTTCGTCTAGAGCAAGCTGATATCACAGTGCATTCTACAATTCAGCATGAACAAAACGGGAGCCTATTTCCATTTTATGATGATGGAACTATCTCAACTTCACCCCCTTGGCAAAAAAGGTATCATTTTAGTTTGGTTTTGGTAAATTCTTAGCCCCATTGTGAAATGGTCTTTCTGATTACAGGATTAAAGGTAATCCTAGAGAATCCTGATAGTGGTGGCTAAAAAAGAAAATCTGTAAAACCATTGTATTCTGTTTCTCAGGTTTCTGGTTCTATAATAGTGTATGATTGCACTGACAACTGGTTAATTGAGAGTATCCCATCACAGGAGGAGAACAAGGAGTATGGCAGAAGTTGATGCTTTCTCCTGTCCCATATTGAGAGAAGGGTAGTAGTGTAGGGAAGTTGAATTAGACAGAAGTAAAGAAATAATTTTGGCCTAACTATACTTGGAATATTAAAAGAAGCTTCTAGACATCATACCTGAAAAAGCTGCCTGTGTATTCTTTTTTTTTAACCCAAAATCCAGGTAGTTTACCATTTCAGATTAGGCCATAGTGTAGGCCTTCCTTACAAGAAGAAAATAAATTCTGATCTGTTTTGAGTTTGTTTTGTTGCACTTACTCAAGATATTACAGCAACAGCAATATTGCTATTAGTGTGTAATGGAGTAAACTGGGCTAGGCTGAGATGATAGATCTCTCTGGTGCAATGGAGGATGTTTGTACTTTATCTAATACTCCTTCCATTTATACTCAAAAGGAAGGACTCAATATGCCCATAGTTGAAAACTGTTTTGAGCTTTAGAGGGAGTTTGTGGCAATGGACCCTCAAGCAGATGTCATGGCCATGGGCATAGGTGTTTGAACTGAAAGTGATTACCCAGGCTCCAGCTGGCAGAAGAGTGCAAGAAAAATGGTTTAGACCAAATAAACCCAAGTGCTCATGAATATGTTATTTCTGCTCCAAGTTTAACATGTAACAGTAGTACAGAATATGCCTGCTCAGAGACATTTAACTCGGAATTCAGGGTTGACTTGTTCAGATCAAAGGGGGAACTTAAAATACTCAAATCAAATACTCAGATTTCAAGAGCGCAGCTTCTAATTTTTTTTATTGCTATTATTATTTTTGCATTATTTTAGAATATAACAATCTGCACATCTGAATGTGATGCTGATCCTGCTGGGAAGACTTTAGAGTGAACAGGTTCCAGGGGAAAATGGAAAGCATAGTAACTTTTCGTATCCAGTCTCTTGTGGAATGGAGTCAGATCTTTGTTTTTTATCAGAGAAAGGGTCATAACCTCATCAAGCATTCCCTCCCTTCCTCATGACTCCCCAAATCTGCAGTACTCTAATTGCTTTTGGCAGATAAAAGCTATGAGGAAGTCAGGGAAAATGTTTTATTTTATGTTGCTGTCATTTGTCTGAACTAGTTCTTAATCTAAGATTACAAAGACATTGTTTATAAGGATATATCTATTGCAGTTTCTGTTTGTTTCTACTCCTCTAGGTTATATAAGGCAAACAGCGATAGATCTTAGATCCTTAACTTATTGAAAATTGATAATGTTGTAAATGTGTTAAAATCAACACTTGCCTCTCTCTTTACAAATCATTGAGCTTCTCTACATGTTAGCCCGATACAATGACTGTATCTGTAGTCTGTATACAACACTGACTATTTTTCATGTATGTATACTTGCTGGGTCTAGGTAAGAATAAATTGTGAAGTGACATAAGGTGTTTCTTTCTAGTCAATATAGCTAGTGACCAAAAATCTAAAGCCTTGCTTAGCATTTGATCCTATTTTTATGAAAAGACTTCTAAATCACACTGTCAAGGCAGCAAATAATCTGTATTGTATGCTTAGATTCTATATCTAGATTATACTGACAGTATGTGTTTTATTCAGAGTTAAATATAATCCAGCTTTGATGGTGGTCCCGTGACTGTTCTTCCTTTAAGCTGAGTACTGTTAAAAGAGCTGGTAGCCCTTCTGCTGCCACATGTGCACCAGGATGTTGTCAGTGCCTGCTCAGAAATCAATGGCTAAGACTGCCATGTGACTGTGTCCGTCCTTTTCTTGGCCTGTCTGTATTTCATGTATTGGTCTCTGGCCTTTCTGTTTGTTTTAAGCAATACCTTTTGTTTTTTCACTCTTAACGTTACTCTAAAAATGCATATTTATAAAAAGAACTAAAATTTCTCTGTAGGATAATACACTCCACAACAGAGCTGTGACGTTGTCACAGTCTAAGCAGGTTGTGTATTTGTGATGGAAGAGCTTTTAATGAAAAGAAAACAAAAAGAGGAGGAAATGCCTCGAGTGAATTCATGGACATATAACTTCTGAATAAGGTATGTTTAATAGTTAAGTGAGGAACTGTGCTTAAGAGGACAAGTGAGATTGCTCCGACCTTCATTCTTTGCTCAGAAGAACAAAGTTAAGCATATGTGATAAAGATAAAAGTGCACATTGCTGTTTGGTGAATTGAGGCTGCTATTAATATTTGAATGTGGTGGCCAAAGCGAAGCCTGTAAAAACAGGAAACTTAGAACAGAATCAAGTATTACCTGACAGTAATACTTTTTGAGACATGCAGCTGAAAATCAAAGCCTGCTTTCTCCAAATTCTTCATGTGTACTAGAAAGGTGCATGAAATATGTCAAATAACTTCAATTTTGAACAAGTATGATATAAAACCTCCTAATTCTTGGATGCTGATCACAGTAATGGAAGGAACAAATCTGTTCCTGGTCATACAGAAAAAAGCTGAAAAGACAAACACTGTATTTACTAATGAATTTTTGTTCAGGAAGATGTAGCTCATTTGCTTAGTGCTGCCTGAAGGAAGGAGTTGGAAGACAATAAATTGGTTTTCTGTTTGTTCAGAGGCTTCAAGTGTTATCATTGGGATGAACATGATGATGAGAAACAAGCTGCCTCCTTTGCTCCTTCCTCTTTGCTATCCCACCTTCCTTCTCCCCCATCCAGCCCTAAAATCTTCAATAATTACTTTGGTGATTGAAATTATGGAAATGCTTCCAGCGGTCCAGGCCTGCCAGGACTAATTAAATCTCAGGATTTATCAGTCTTTTCAATTTAAAATTAAGCTTTGTAAAGCCTATCTGAAGACATGATTTTCTTATCTCTAGGGGCCCTGACTCACTTCATACTTTAATATGATTTCTAGGGAGTAAACATACTTTAATTCACACAGCTGAAGTTTTAAAAGAATTAATGAAAAACCTTCATTAGTTAGTCTCTTTCCATTGCAGCTTCCTTGTTGCAAAATTTGGTCAGAACACATGAAGGAAGGGACAGGTAGTTTCCCTGAAGCTTAAATGAGCAGGCTGTTGGCCCCCACCCATGAAGTGTTTTGCTTAGGTTTGTGGGTTGAATTTTAATAAATGCTGCCAAGGATGTAGCTGCTGATGTGATAACTGCTGGAGTTATTTTCTGGAAAATACAGTGAACTTTTAGATTTATTGCTTGGCATGTAACTGTTTGACAAACACTGGTGGAGCATTCAATTGTAGTTACTCAGCTTAGCACTTATTCAGTGTATATATTGCCCTCCAATACAGCTAGAACTTATCTCCTAATGCTAGCATAACTTCAAGTAATATTTTGACTCTTTATGAACCCTTTACTGAGGTATGCATTGTACTACTGATAATACAAGCCATCGTGAACACAGTCAGTGATGGTGAGCAATAATAGGTGTTTTAGAATATGCAGTAATTGCACATCTGGCCTGCCCTGCCCTTTGAACAGCTAATTCATACTTCTAGGACCTAAACTTTTGTACTCTTTAAGGCCTGGAGTTGTGGTTTAAACTTCAGTGCAGGTTCCTTATTATGCACAGTGCTGTACCCTTTGCTTATCTACTGACATTATGTATGTGTGAAACCGACCTCTTGCAATTAGCATGAGCGTGGCTTTGCTTGCAAGTGGTACCATAGATACCACTGGAAGATCCTCAGTTAACTTAGATCTCACTTTTGTTACAGACTTAACTCATTGCTCGACATTTAGGCTCATATTTATAAGTGTTTTTCTTTAAAATAATCTTAGGAAAAAAGCAAGACCCTTTCTTGCTTACGTATCTGCGTGGCAGTAGTGTTTTCTCTCTTTTCCTGTTGTTTCCGCTGTTTCTAAAGATTTGCAAGCTTTCAGTTTTGGATTAGGAAAAAAATAGTACGTACAAAAATTAATAATTAAAACCCCCAAAACAAACAAAATGGAAAACAACTCTGTCTCTTCATGACTGTATTTGAAGAGAAGAAAATTTATTACTCATGCACACCATGGACAAGAAGTTAGGCTGACACATTTTACTCTGTTTTCAGTAAAGAGATGTCCGCTATGGCTTTGGTGCTGCTTGGTAACATCAGTAATTTAACTATGTCTCTAGAAGAGAGAATAAAGAAAGATGTTTATATGTATAGATGGGCACTTCGGAAGTTTTAGAAGGTTCTGCTTTGTCCTTAAGTAATTATAAATAATTTAATATACAACTAATTTATTTTCTTCTGGCAGAAAATAGAATTTTTCATCTTGTTTCTCTTGCCAGATTATGTGGATCTAGGTTGGTAATATGGTGTGTGCATGTGGTGGAGATGTTGCTGTTTTAAAAAGTCTTTTCTGTCAGTTTTTTCTGCAGTCTGTACAAGGAGTTTGAGTCCTAAACATAGTGCAAATTTATCAAGCAGCATTTCCCAGACAGCTTATGGAAAGCGATCCTGGAGGACTCCCAGACTTAAATAAATGAAAGATACTGCTTGCTGTGCCTGCAGCTCCCTGGAATTGGAATGTAAAACTGGCAGTGGAATAAACGCACTCCCTGAGGAGGCTGAAGATGCTGCAGAGCAGCAGACAGGGAAAAAGATCTTTCCAGAAGGAATGAAATATGCTTTCCTTTATTTAAATTTTTTTTATCCTTATTCCTCTTTGAGGCCTGCAGTGATGGCAGATGTCCAGTTCAGTATCAAAACTGCAGTTTTAAAATTGGAATGAAGGGATGGCTGTTAGCCACTCTTTAATCCTGTGCTGAAGGTCTCCAGGAGAGTAACCAGTTACTCAGCTCCACAAGTGCACAGCTAGTCACGGCGGGGTGGGGCAGAGGGCTCACTCTGCAAGTGTGTTTCTGGACAACAACATTTCTAGGATATTTGAGAAGCACAGTACCTAATTAGCTGCTATTTCTTGGCTAAATTGGGCTGTTTGGTGTATATAGAGTTATGCTTCCAGAGAAAATGAATCTGCATTTGCTGTAGGAAGAGTTTTTTGCAGTAAGCTTTTCCTACTTTTTTCACCTTTTCCATCTTTCTCTTTTGCCTGCTTCCTCTAGGAGGTTCATTGCATTGGTTCACTTCACCAATGTTTAGATTCTTATCTTAAAACCAAAATATTTTTTAAATTTCTGATAATGCTGTTTTGTAAAATTATGTATGGCATTTTTTTGTTAATCTTTTCATGTACCCGCTATATAATGTAATGCAACAGGCACTGAGTGTTGAATCACTTAAAATAGAAAATGTATTGTGATATTTCAATTAATTTCTAAGGTAAGCTAATTTCTAAGAATGAAGTAGCAAGAAAAATGACAAACAGTGATGCCTTGTATTTTTGAGACAAAATTTTGAGAGGAGGCTCTTTCCTGAACTGGTCATTGAGTTGCGCATTGCTGGGATGACGAGTCATTGTGGCCACTGAAGCTTGTCCATCTCTGTATGCATGTGATCTGTCATCTCAGTCAAGCACCCAAATGTCTTTAATTCACTACCTGGAGACAAATATTAAATGTAGTGGGGCTAATTTTTACATCTTGATAATTACATTTTGTAGGGGTTGACATAGCTGCCTAAGAATGAAAAGCTTTGTTACAACCTGAAATAGGTTATTTCTGCATGTTTCATTTGCCATATCTCTTTCAGATGGGTGAAAAAAAAGCAGAAGATATAGAGAGAAACTGCAGATGTTGGGTGTTTTAGAGATGCTTAATGATGTGTTTATACATGAACCATAGAATTGCAAAGTTGTTTTTATTTTGAGTGTCAGCATAATACCCTATTCATGTCACTGCTAATGTTGTCTTATCTCTAGAAATTGACTTGTGGAAGTGTGATGCACAGACACATGTGAAAGCACAAGTAGTTGTTGTCTTCAAATTAAAGGTTAAGGAGATCATGGCCTCACATATCATTCTAGTTTCCTTTTGGGACTGAGAGACTTGCTGTCTCTAAAAGTTGATAGCTGTAGAAAAAAAAAAGTTATTAATTTTATTAAATCTCTTCCAGAAGCATTTATCCTTTAGCTTGCTGCCTTTCTAAGTTCAATACTTTACCTTTCTATGGTTCAAAATAAGTCACTTGTATGTCTTGGCCTCCATGTAAGTGATCTACAAAGGATGGACTGAAGTGAAGCTGTACTTGTTGGGGAGAATGTGAGAAGAAAGGAGGAGGATACATTTAACACTGCCCAAAGGAACTACCTCTAAAAGAGATAGGAAGTCCCAAAATGTACATCTGAAATCACTGAGGCTTACTGCAACTTGGTTTTGTTTGAATCAGCTGACATGAAGCGGTCTGTCCAAAAACTAATGTGCCATGTGTGCATTTCTTCACACACACACATCCACAGACACACACGCGTGTTGTTAGATTTCTTGATTCCAGTTTAGTCAATTACTCTGCATGCCTGAACCTAAAGTCTGTATTTAAATGAGGGTATAAGGAGGATATGGTCTGTCAGTCTGCCTGTCTGTCATCAGGTTCTTATGCTTTTTAATAACCCACAGCACCTCCTCAGAGGTCCTTTGATAGGTAAGGGCATGGGCATGATTTCTAGCTGAACCTGCAAAAACCATCTGGACAGTCTTTGGGACAGCTCAGCCCGGTGGTTTTTGTGCAGCTCCAGAGTGCAGGTACCTAAGTTCTCCCTGAGGTTTCCCAACACTGGTGAGGTGACAGAGGGGATAATTCCTCCTTCCCCTGTAGCCCCTGGGCCGTGTACTCTGGTCACTCCCTCCCTATGGCAGGAACAGTGAAAAGGGAGCTGGGTGTCCACAGCACCATTACTGCTGGAGTGAGCTCTATGTGCGCTTGAGGGTGTGTGATCCAGAGTGAGAGGAGAGAGGCACCACCAGTGGGCTTAACAGGGATTTAAAGAGACTGCTTTAGAGTGCTGAGACTGAACTTGTCTGAAAATTAAGATCATAAATATATTTTTCTGTCAATTACATCCTTATGTTAGCATTTAATCTTCTTGCAAGGAATTGAATTAGCATATACACCAGATAACTGTTCATTACAGCCTGTCAAAAGGATTAAGAAAATATTTAAGGACTATTTATTAAGACAATATTTTTAAAAGTATATTTTTCTTGTACCTTTAGAGTATAGACAGAAAGACAGCAGATGGAAAATTTGTTGTATTGTTTCCTTCAGAGATGAATGTCTTGAATGACAAGAGCAAAAATTTGGGGAGGTATGTTGTTCCTGTGTATGGTGTGGATTTTTTTGCAGTGCATATAAATATACTTTAATCATGTTTGCTGGCAATATTTGCATGTTTGCTAACAATGCTTTGTGTATTTCCACAACTGTGTCTGCGTTTTGGGAATAGTCTAGAGAATACATGTCCAGTTACTGTAATTTTGGATAGCTTTTTGTAGTTCATTTATTTTTGTAACCTGGGGCTTTCCACTTTTAGTGACCTTTAATTTCATTTACTGGAGGGTGGAGAGGAAAGAGGAGAAAAGAAAGGCTTTAGGAAATCCCTTTCCCCACCCTGCAAAAGAAGGTAACTTTCTGTTTAAATCATGTTTGGATTTAAAGGCTGTAAGCAGAAGAAAAAAAAAAAGAGATCATTTTGCATCCTTCATAAAAGCCAAATGTTGAAAGCAAAGTATCAAATATTCACAAGCATTACAAATTTGATACAAGCTCTGGAATAGATGAGTATTTGAGATTTATAAAATCATTGTAGTCCCTGCTGAACAACCTTAATGCTAATATGTGATTATTACTAATATTCTCTGGTTAATATTTCAATAATGCACACTTAAACTGGGTATTTTTTATAATGGATTTTGTCTTGGATTAATAATGTACACACCAGATCACTAATCTCTTAAGGTCCTTTTCCTTCTACTTAAGTTCATCTAATTTTCTCAAATCAAAAATATTTCTTCATGTAGTTGCTTACTTTTTTGCTAGATTAATTTAATCCACTCCTTAATTTCCATTTTAAATCCATACCAGACATTTAGTAAAGTAATATTTTTCTCTTGTGATTCAAAAGATTGAGTTTGTCAGCTGCTTTCCTACAGCTGGAGAAAATCTGTTTGTTCATTTCTTAACCTTTTGACATGTCTGTTTTTACAAGCCTGGCTGTTTGTGATGGGGGATTGAAGTATAGAGTAACAACTACAGAAGGAATCATCCCTTGTTATGATCAGAGTGTAAACTGAGCCCAATGCTACAAGGGAGGAGTAAGTTTACACAAGATTTTTGCACACCAGGAAGAAAAGAAGAGACCCTGTTCTTCCTTCACATGATGGCTGAATTGTCATGTGGAAAAAAGTGAATTTTTAAAGGTTTTATTCACATGTCTTGGACATATGATTGTAAAATTGACTTGCAAGTAGGTTAGACCACTGATTTTCCTCTGTAAAAGCAGGCTCAGCAAAGCTGCAACTGTTTTTTCCTTCTGTTCATGAGGCAAGTGAGACAGGTCTGAAAAGTCAAGACCACAGAGCTGCTAAAACGCCCTTGCCGTTGTAACAAGCAGGGAAATGCAAGGGTTTAAAGCATTTGGACAGGAATCAGTTTATGGGGTCTGCATGCTAAGGGTTTTCTGATGACAGACCCCAGGTTCAGGAGTGTCCCAAGTCGATGGTGCATATAGGTGCTGGAGAAAGTAGCTCTGTCCGTCTTCTGTGTCAGGGTATTATATCTATCAAACCTTCAGGCTTCAGCTTCTCAGTGCCAGTCCTACTTTCATCACACTTGGAAAGCATAACCATTACATTAAAAACTACTTAACCTTGCCTGTTTTTTTTCCAGTAAGAGTGAAGGGTTGGAATAGTGGCAACAGATCAAGCTTTGTCCTCCTTTCTCAAAATATGTTGTATTGTCTAACAACAGATGATTATTATGCACTTATTTATGCCATATATATATATATATATAAAGTGGAAAGGTGTTTTCCTCTCCTTACGTCTTTTTTTCATGTCTCCTTGTGCCATAATAAAACATATCTGAATGAGTTGTGGTGCCAAAGGCCACCATAGTGATTACATGTGCTATAAGCACGTGTGAGATGGCTTCTGCACTAAACTGAGGAACAGTTAAGGGTCTGTCTACAGCAGCAGAAGTATCAGAATGGGCACAGTCCTGTTCTGGACCCTACAGATGCACTGGCTGAGGCTTCTGTTGCCAGCAGGACTGGGCATCTGTGGTAGAGAGCCAGCTGTGCCCTAACACAGAGCTGATGGCAGCCACTGCAGCATCACCACTGGGTTATGAAGACCAAACCAGCTTGTCTTCTAAGTACATAAAACATTATTCTCATGGACTACTGATAACTAATTACTAATGAAAAGTATGATTTTTTTCCCCATTTTAGTAGGGTGGCTATTATAAGTTCTGATATAAATACAGTAAATGTTTCCTTAAAACTCACTTGAAAAAAGTACATGTCTAAGTACTTTGGAAACTTAAACAGCTTGACATGCTGCATGCACATCCCTTTTGTACTGCACTGGCAAGTCTGAAGGTTTTTTCCTTTTTTTTTTTTCCTCCTTAAAATGAATCTATTTCAGATGAGAATGTGGAGTTGCATAGTGAATTACCTTTATTTGTGCAAAGCATAAGCTGTCACTGCCCACACCCATTCATCTCTGTAACAAAGAGGGTAAATGAAAGGGGGAAGTGGGAGTGCTAAGGAGGGATTCCTAGCTACACCACTATGTGCACAGTAATATTACAGGCTTAAAGTAGAACCATCAGTATCAGCAACATGTTCCTAAACCAACTATGTTAGTCTGAAAAGAGAAAAGCAAGCATAAGAGAAAGGAATGTCAATATGGGGGTTGGGAAATGGTGGGCTCCAGTATAACACACTCAGTGCATACTGCGTAATTGTTTTCCTGTTTGCTAATGGTGATTATCAGGACTTCTATCTTAAATATGCTTCTTGCCACCTTTGGATGTGAGAGATAGTGCTGACATAATGAGGCTTGGAGTTTGAATTGTCCTTTTTGTAGTAAAGAGAACTTGATAATGAAAAAACCTCATGGTCCTTCCACTAATAAATTGGGCAAATCCCTATGATACTATGTTGCTCTTATCCCTGTATGTCAATGTTTGTGTGGCTGCTAAGAAAATCAATAAAATGGAAGACCACAACTCAGAATCTTACAAATTGGCAGTAGTGACTGGCTGACAGTATTGAGTGGCTAGGCATTCTGTTCTTGCTTTCCTAAGCTTTCATCCTCTCCCATTTCTAGCTGTGCTGTATTCTTCCATTGTAGAGTTATTGGCAGATGCAAAAGTATTATCAACAAATTATCAACCATACCAGGATTTTTTCTTGAATGTTCTTCTAACACAGAAATTCCTTTTCTCCCTGGGCATGAATGAGTTCTGAATAAATCACATATCCAAAATATATCAATATACATTAAATGCAGTGATCAAACTGGGTTAGATTTTGTACAGTCCACTGGTAGATACTTCTAGAAACAGTTTGTGTCAATGCTCTTCATTGAATCCTAAAAATGACTTTATATTATTGCACCTTAAAGGGCAAAGGGGATTATAGGTATCGAAGCCTCTTCTTGATAATTTCAGTGAATCTGTGCTGTACTTGTTGGGAGATACTTTTTACCCGTCTCTGGTAATTTTGCCATTCAAAATCTCTTACCCATGGGGATCCTTCTCTTCTCTCCGTCGATGTGCACATTCATGTCACAGTTTACCTGTGGCACTCTTCAGTTTTTGATGTTGCCTTTTTCTGAGTCATGACTAGCTGTGACAATTGCCGTGTAAAAGCAAATAATATGACCGCACTCAGTTTGAGTGTTCTTGCTGTGAAGTGTTCAGGCCTTCAGTTCAAGATGCCTTTGTCATTATTTTCAAAGAACTTTGCTGTAATTTCATCAGGAGGGGAATGTTTCTCCCAGATTGTTTTTCTAACCTTCAAAATATTTTGCAATGAATTTATAATTGGCAGGGTCTGTGCGTAGTTTAAAGGTCTGTGCAAAGTTTAAAGTGTTTCAGATTCGTTAGTTTTACATAATAAAGAACATGTATTAACAGAAAAATCATTGGAGAGGAAATTTTAGTATCTTTTGGTGCTCTATTAAGTGCTACTGATCAATTGTAAAAGGGACTTTTACTCTCATGCTACTTGGCCTGGCAAAGAACACAGCCATTCTTATGGCCTGTGGAATTAAGAGTTACATGGTTTTGGATACAGAAATAAATATAGCTGATTTCATCCATGGCTGTAATTCGAAATTAGTGCAAAAGAAGAAAAAATGGAATAAACCCACCATCCTTCTGTTTTGCTGAATAAAGTTACTTGAACTGAACCAGCTTGCAAATAGTTTCATCATCTTAATAAATTGTTATGGCTGGTCATCTGTTTGCATGCTCTTACTGACTTAATTACAAAAACTTCACAAATCTTTCGTCAAAATCTTTGTTAAGGGAACACTTCAGTAGTGACAGAATTTTTTCTATATAAATGTAAAAGCCAATGCTCCTTAATGAAATTCTGCCTATGTGAGTCATACGTTATAAGTAATGCCAAAGAGGGAAGAGTAGGGAATTGCGCAGCTAAACTTCTTTTAACCTGTGCCTCTTTGTAATAAAATAATGGTAGTCAGGGTTTCCAAAGAGATGAGGGTTTGAAAAGTGAGCACGCCAGCTAATAGCTGTGGTAAGAGGCTGAACGCCGTGGAACAATAGCGATGTAGTGGCCTCTCGGTGTGTCTGCGCGCCTCGGAGCTCAATAGTGAATGCGCAGCATTGTTCAGCTGTGAAAAGTCTCGGGGCGCTTGGGATGTCAGGGCAGACCGAGGGAAACTGATTTTCAGCTTGTAGCCTCCTTGTCCGAGGGCTGGGGGAAGCCTGGGGGCAGTGGGCCATTCCTCACGGCCCCTCTGCTCCACCAGCTTCGAGCTCCTATGTGGCGAGTCCCCCGCGGGCATCTACTGCTCAGCAGTGTGCCTGTGGGAGAGGATGGAAGAGAGCAGAAGGAGGTTATCCCCTCATGATGGGTTTCATGTTTGAGTGTCAAAGTGAAAGCTTTCCCTGAGGGAAGTTAGAAGGTGACATTAGAATTTAAGGAAAAGCGGAAAAGCGGAAAAGCGTGGACATACAGAAATTACTTCATTGAGGATTTTCAGCTTAATGCTCTAAATTTGATTGCAGGTTTTGGAAGAAGATGAGCATTTAACTCTGTGGGGGTTTGGGTGTTTTTTAAATAAAAAGAGACTCTAGGTAAATCGTAAGAATGGCTCTTAAGCAAATTACGTTGTAAATTCCCGTTTGTATAGGGTACGGAGTTGAGAAAGCTTTGAAGTTCTCTCTACAAACAGGAATAACAAAAGGAATTGGTTTTTAGTATGGCTTGTTGGGAAAGTTCTACAGTTCCATCACAGAGTTAATACCTCCTCCTCAGCCCCCACCCTCACTTGTTTTAGACCACAAAATTGGCCTTTGTGGCCAAGTTTCTCCAAGCCCAGGCTGTGTGTTTTGGATTTGAGAATTTTATTTGGATTCTAGCTCTAATATTTTAAAAAGGAAGGATTTGCTACTTATTTCTCATAGAAAACAAGCAAGAGGA
Organism: Cisticola juncidis; assembly: GCA_013400215.1. Lineage (NCBI taxonomy): Eukaryota > Metazoa > Chordata > Aves > Passeriformes > Cisticolidae > Cisticola > Cisticola juncidis. The sequence goes on along the minus strand of VXBR01009757.1, from coordinate 1,820,837 downwards.
AAACCCAAACAAGAAAAGTGGTGGGACTGAATGTCCCTATCTGGAAAAAAGATAAAGTGTGAAGGAAAAATCTGAGAAATAACTGCATTAGCTGTACTAACTGGATTTAAATAGGAGTCTAAGTTTCTGTTTTCCCTGTCTCTGATCTAAACACTGAGAAGATTCTGAGATGTTTACTGAATACCAACGGGTTTAGATGTTGTTTATTGTAGTTTACAGGAACTCTGAGAACTGGTCGATGTCGAAGTGCTTGAAGGCTGCAAAAGAGAAGTGAAATGATACTGACCACAAAAGCCAGAAAAGCAGGACAGTAGCAGACAGTTGTTGTCTGAGGTCTTTTCATGAATGTTTTAAATTTCAGCTACCTTGCTGTGAACTACAAAGTGGTTCATCTTTAAGAGCTTTCCTGCCCCTCTCTTGTTTGCATTTGTCAGGGGTTTTTTTCCTCCATATTGACAAAAATTGCATAATAAATCCAATGTTCAAAAAAATTCTAAAGATCCTTTTTTTTTTACTAACTTTCTTTGTAATGTTATGTGTGCATAACATTCAATTACTATACCCCTGAATAGAAATGTTAGACAATTTTAATACTTTGAGGTTTATAGGATTATTTTTCTGAAGCTGTTAGTAAAGAAGGCACAGGGCCTCTGCAATATATATAGCTTTAATAAAATGACTGTCTGGTTCAAATTAAGCTTTTTATTGCTCTGATAAGAAAGCACAGAGAAAGGCTTATGACTCAGGAAGTCAGGTGCTGTGAATTATGCACCAAATGTTCTCTGTAACCAAGTCTAGGCCTCTAATCTGTTTGCTTCTTGCCCTGTGGCTTCTGAAGTGTGATTGTTGTCACTGTTAATCTTGAATTCTGATATGTCAATAAGTGTTGCAGGCATTAACACCATCTGCATATGGGTGCAGAGGCTGCACTGCTCTGTGCACTGACGTTGCAGAGATATCAATCTCAATTCACGCTTTGCTTCTGGAATACAAAATCTCTAAGGATTGCTTGTCGGGATAGGAATTTTGCTCTCAACGTCTTAATACAATAACAGCAAAGAAGTAGTAGGAAATATTGTATACGTTGCAGAAGGACCTTAAAGCAACTCTGAAAGCATTGTGAAGACTCCTTCATCACAAACATGGATCTATTGGAGTGACTTTTATAGACATGCCTGAAAAGCTGACAAGGCAGGAAAGGGAATGACAAGGAAGGGGAGTTTCATTTTCATGTAGCACTGTATTTTGTCAGTATTGCAACAGGCAAGGACATTGAAAGGAAAGGTGTAAAACACAATGCCCATAATTTAAAAGCACAGATGTTCTCCCCATGCTACAAGGGGCAATTTGGAAAGACCAAATCAAGGTAAATGGCAGTCATGATGTGATAGGGTCATTAGCACAAAATAAAAAATAAAGAATTTGGGTGGTTACATTTTCAAAGATCTGTTGTTTGTGGTAGCAACAAGACACCTTTAATTTTTCTGCTGTGACCAGTTATTTTGCTGCCATTTGGCAGTCTTAGTCTTCTTGACCTTATTTATGTAAAATTCCCCACTTAGCTGTAGAAGCAATACAGTGAGAAGACACTGTGTAGACTAAACACCTTTGAACCTGAACATCTTCTTAGTTTCATTTAATTTATTTTCATTTAAAGGTTTGTGAGATGTCAAAATACTGATAATGGTATTTTGTAAAAATCCGCCGCAGTCATTTATTAAATCCAGAGTCCTTTAACTGTCATTGCATATATTCCTATTGAATAGGGATTTTGAAAGAGCTGTTAGCTTACTGTTGTAATGCCACCTTAAAAATAAGACCTAATGTTCTCTTTTAGGACGATGAGCACAGGAAAACAACTGACTTGAAAGGCCAGAGCCAGTCTGTGGTGCAGCCAGACCACCAATATGTCTTAGTTCCAACCTGTGTAGAATTTAAGGATTCTTCTCCCAAAGACATGAATACTGCTTTCTGCAACTTATATTTTTATTCAAGAGAGGAAACACAGAAGAAAGTTTTCATTTTATTGTAAATGTGAACATCTGTTAGGAAAAGCCTGCTGTTACTATTTCAGTTCTGTTTCAAAATTCTTGTTGCTAAACTTCCTGAGATGCAGAGGAGGTTCCAGTAAGTGGCTTTAGTTTGAAACCAAATGGGAGAGATCATTTAGATGTATTTAAAGAAAAACAAATCAATTATTTAAAGCTTCTGAAACTCACTTGTATTTGGCATCTAACATTGTCTGCTATATCAGAGAAATGTTTTTTATAAAATGTGTTTTGCTTCATGCAGGATTTTTACTGGAAAGATTTGTACAGAGAATTTGGTGGCAGAAGCAAACAAAAAACTGTTAAAATGAGTTTAAAATTGCTAATCTCTTAGTGCTGGATTCTGTAGTTACAAGTTATATTGAAATTGAAAGAGGTAAGTTATAAAAGGATGTCTTCTTTAGGGTCACACAATTAAGTTTTTGATTGGAACTAGCAAGAATGATTCATAGATGCTGCATTTCCTTCTTCTGAAACCATGTCTCACTCTCTAAAGTTTATATTGCCTGCTTTAAACTGGGAGACAATTAACAATTTTTTGCATTAGAAACCTCCCAACGCTCTTGGTAAAGCAACAAATGTGCTCTGTATTGGCTGCCTGGCCAAGATCTCCTGTGTGCTCGTGCTGCAGTGGGCTTTGACAAGTTGTGAACTTCAGTAGCAGCTTTAGGTTGCTTAGATGAAGTTGAACACAGTAGTGTGTGATGTGTTGACCTAGAACATTTGCTCAGAGCAGTAGATTAGTCCAGGAAGAAGCAGAAACCAAACCTGGTGATACAGTGATTTAGTGTAGTGGGAAGTCACCAGTGAGGTGACAGCAGCAAGGCCTGATCCTGTGTGGTGGGAGGAAGGCTCTGTGTGGATTTTCATTCTGGCACAGCAGTTTGAGTGTAAAAGTACTAAAACATTCAAGCAACATCATGCTGAACATGCTTTCAACACTTCTTCACTAAATGCCAGTATGAGCAGAGAATAAAAGGATGCAAAAGCTTTGTGTGCTTGTCATTTAGGGTATTACCTCTCCTTGTCATCTAGGGTGCTATTCCTCCATATGCATTCACATCTTCAAATCTTCACTGAATTTTCATCTGCTCTGATTTAGAAAAGAATTGAACTGTGCCTCTTTAAAATTCTTTTTAAAGGGGAGAGAAACAAGCCTTCAAAATTGACAAGGAGTTGGAAAACAATTATTCTAAAAGGCCTATAAATGGAGTGGAGGATTGGATCCATATGCTCTGTTTGTGTTGCAGTACATCAGCAGCTTGTTCTTTTTGTTAGGTGTCTCTGCAGCACTGTGTACAGATTAAATAGCTACTGCATTGCAGAGAGTTATTAATACATTACATTGCACTTCCAGGGAAGATGTCAGTGTGTCCTTCAGCCTGAATGTACCCTGTGGTTGAGTTAGGGGTGATTTAAAATTTTGCTGAGGATAACTTAACTTTTTCAACAAGTCTTTAGCCAGCTGGGAACTATAGAATAACATAATTCTTAACCTCTGTGAAACTTCACTTATTGTTCAAGTTTAGAAAAATCAAAGCCTTGTTCCAAAATAAAAACAGGTCACCCTTCTCAAATATTAATCCTGATGCACTAAAGATGTAGTCTTATGCCACTGCACATACAATCGAAGGAATCAGGAGATGGGGCAGAAAAAGATATGCAACTCCTAAAATATAATGCAGATAAACAAAATGCATGATATAGCAGAAAATTAGAAGTGGGACCAAGCCATTATTTTTCTGGCACATCTGTGTACTGTTTCATTTGTGATGCACATTGGTAAAACAGGAGGCTTTGTGGTTTCCAGTCTTTTGCCCTGACAGCTCTCAGTACTGTGCATGTTAAAATGATGGGAGGTTGAGGGTTGTTCTTGAGGAAATTCTTAAGTGTGGGGGAAACTTCTGCTGATTTATACATGGGGATGGAAGGGAGAGCTAAGGTCAGGTGTGGGTGTGCAGAGATGAAAGAGCAAGATGGAGCAAAGTAAGGATCTCAGCTCTGTTTTCCTCTTCCCTCCAGCCACAGGAATGCTCATGAGAGTTCCCTGTGCCAGTTCAGACCAATGACTGGAGCTCACACTGCAGTGCTGCAGACCCTCTTTTTACCCAGCCCACTCAAACAGTTGTGGGCTTTCTGTCACTGAGACTTGAGAGTTCAGGAGCTTTGTCACCATTTAATGATGAAGCTGCTGGTATTACTTCTATGTCCTAGGACTTCATAGGACGGACCAAGCAGTGCCCTGTGTCTGGTTAATGCTCTACAGGTCTGTTCAGGAATTAGTTCAGTTCTGACTTGGAGGTGATAAAAGCTTTGTAGGCAAGGTGGGCACAAGATGTGAGAAAGCAGAAGTCCAGAGGAGTAAATCATTAGCTCCTGACAGAAATATATGTGCATGTGTGACATAGCAAACGTGTGGTATATTTGCCACATTCAAGTGATTTGAGTACCTGGGCACTGCACTGTAGATGTACTTAAAATTTTGGCATCCATGTGGGCCATTCTGTACCTTTGAGCGTGTCCAGGACTTACAGATTTGTGGTAGCTAACTCTAAAGCATTTTGCACAGATCTTGCAAAAAGATTTTTTTAATGTAAATATGTATTAAAAAAATCCTCAGAAACTTCAGGACAATCCAGAGAATACACGAGAGAGCCTATCTCAATGATCTGTGATGTCAGCAGGGCAGGCTGTAAACACCTGATCTTTCAGCCTGAGTAAAAGGGACTTTCACCCCAAGAGCCCTGATGTTCAGATCAAAGTGTTTCACAGCTTTGCCAATGGTCTCAAGGCTGTCTTTGCTTCCTTTTCTACCTCCAGTTTCCTGCTGTAAGGTGTTGTTCAAGGACTGTGCTCTTTAGGAATATTCTGAATGAAGCCGAGGCTGTGCCATGTACAAGGACAGACGTAGTGAATTTCAAGTATAATTTTAAAGATAGAATGCCTCTTTGTGGGCTACGTTTGAGCATGCAGCTGTGAGAGCATGCCTGGAAAGTGGTGCCAGCAGCTGGGAACTCTTCTGACTTCTTTTGCCTCCCAGCTCCAAGATGGAAATGCCACCACCCTCTCCGCAGGCAAAGGAGATGTCAGCTTTCTCACGGGTTAGCACCAGCCTATATGCTTTTTTCTCCTTTTCTGTTTTTCATCTTTTCTTTTCTCCTGCTTCTCCTCTCACTATCTCTCCTCTCTCTCTCTTTTTTTTTTTCTTTTACTTGTGTTTATTGTGATTTAGCACAGAACAGTTGATGTTTCGTTTTCACATTTTCTTCTGAAATTCATTTCTCTTGCTCTTAAAAAAACCTCAAACCACCGAAACTTTGCAAGCACTCTGCAAAAGCCTGTTCCTGTTTATGTTAGGGCAGAATAAGATCCAGAATGCTTCTCTTTCCCAGGATCATCCTATTATATTGCAAGTTCATGGAAGTTTCTAATGTAAACACAGAAATTTCACAATACCGGCAAGTGATTTATTTGCTTCACATGCTTATCAATATTGTCTGCAAATCAGGCAAACAAATGCTGTAGAAGTGGGGGCTCTGTTTGATGTTTGCTCAGTGTTCTGCCTGGAAAAATGGAAGTTAGTGGGTGTTGCTCAGTGAAGTGTGCTTTTTAGAGTTACCCACGGTGATGCCCATTGTCCTGTCCCTGAATTGCATGATGTCATATGTCATTTAAAGCTTGCAGTGATGCCGAAGACTGTCGGTGCGCCGGGAAAGAAGCGATGAGAAAGTTGTGAATCAAGTTTCTGTAAAGCCTTTGTGTTCAGGGTTTTGATAGATAAAAGCTGACTCATGCAATATTTCTGGCGAAGGAGCTGTACAGACTAGTAAGAGCTTCTCATTTTACCTGAGTGCCCAATGAGCTAATTCGGGAACAGCTGAAGTCAGAGCCCGTGCCTCTCCTCTGCCACACAGGTAGGTCGTGGGCTCTTCGGAGAGGACTGAAAAATAGAAAGGACTTGTTCAGCCCGGGTGTGAGGAGCCAGAGACATTCCTCAGTGGTGAGATACTGTCGCAGAGGATTTTCCCTTGCAATAATGTTCTCGGGTGTTAGCGTGCTTAGTTGTGACAGAGGCTATTCTGCTTTAAATACTGCAGGGAGTGGGGGTGGGGGGGACAGTAATTGGACTGATGGAAGGACATTAGTTGGTGACTCTTTTCCCTTGTGAGATTTCTAATAAATGGTATTTCTGTTCCTCAAAGTTCTGTTAAAATACTTGGCAGAGTATGGTTTGTGACAGTCCAGACTAGACATGTAATCCTGCAAATACTGTAGCTCTTTAGTGTGATATTTTTCACAGAAGGTGTTAGTTTCATAACTGATATGTACTCATATACGAAGTTTAGTGATTAAAAATCTGCTGACCTTCACTTGGACAGGATTCAGAGCAGAAGATAGAGGGAGTGTATTTAAGATCATTTGGTATTGGTAGTAGATCGATTTTAATCTTTCTCAGGAAGCTGTAGAGCGTTTTTGTTTCTCAGTTCCAGTGTTGCATTTTGAATTTGATACGGAATGTAGAAATTGTTGTAAACTAGTTTGCTTAATTGTATCCACAGTATGAATGCTTTATTTGAAATATGAAGATATCTCAAGGAAAAAAAACAGGGAAGATATTTCTTGTATTCTCATCACTTTTTTGTAGCTAAACTCCAGAGGATGTGAAGACTGTAATTTCTGGTAATGTTGACTTTGTAGATAACACCTGAGGTGCTCTTTTTCTTGCCAAGAGAAAGGCAGCAACAATGCTAATCATGAATATAAATTGACTTTTGAGTTTTTAGTTGTGCAGTATGTCATAAAATTTCACATGCAATAAACAACTTGGAGGAATAAACACCTATATTTAGATAGGACTTGGGGATCTTTAAGTCAGTTTTATATTTAAAGATAAAGCACTTTATCTCTCATTGTATGCTAATGTTCTAGCATAGCCAAAGCTGCAGAGATAATGGAAAACCATTTATCATTACCATGAATATAATTACTGGAAGAAAGTTTTTTTTAAAGAAAAGCAAGTGATAGAAGAAGATTATGCATTTTTGGTGAGAACTTGTTTATGACTGCACAATGAAAACCTGAGACGTGCCAAGGTGGTTGTTTTGCATGTGCCTTCGATCTTGTAACTAATATTAGAGGTGCCTGCTGGGATGAAACAGTTGTAATCCTTGCCCTTGCATGTCTGTGGAGTAGGGACGTCTCATTGTTCATGCTGGGGAGCGCTCTGGGGTCCTGCAGTGCCAGTGTGTTTGTGTGACACAGGAGCTTTGCAGGGACTGGGAAGGGGGAGAGAGAGCTGAATTAATGTGAAGGCACAAACAAGAAATGACCTTGTTTGGGCAGCGTGTTTCCTTGTGAGTAGGGACAAGTAGTAATTATCCCCCTTTCAATGCTGAACTAACAAGTAATTACTGTTATTCCTTAATTAAAGTATGCAAATTGAAGATTTCTTCTTTTTTTTCTCCCCAGACTGAGTTAAATACCGTTAATTCACAACTGACAAAAGTTCTTAATATTATTTTGGTTCATCCTTGAAAAGGTTCAGTAACCAAAAGAAAGCCTAACAAAAAAAAGCAGTGAACCAGGCCATACATGGGTCAGGGTATGGAAGACTTAGTCACAGTGTGTGCCTCCTCAGGCTCTGGGGGTACCTACAATTTCACACAGTGTTTGCAGCCTGAGTTTTGATGAATGCGCCTACCTGCTGGTGCTGCTGCTGAAACTGGGAGGATGGGATGGAATGGGCTTGTAAGTCAGTTTGCAGTCCCTTAGGGTATGGGACAAATTACTTGCTTTTTATAGTATATTTGCAGGAAAGACAGAAATTTGCAAGAGGCTACAGGGTTTGCAAAGGCACTGGGTCAGTTATGATTCATAGCAGTCCTGGTGGAGGCTGATTACTCTCTCTTCACTCTCATTAATTCATTTGTGAATTTCTCTCCAGCCAGTTGCTGCAGACCTCGGGTAGCTGGTGCAAGAGTGAAGTTACATTGTGGTACAACTTCAGAGTAGAACTACTCTTCAGAGTTCTGAAAAGCCAAGTACAAAAGCCTGACAAACGAAAAGAGGATGGGCATGTGGCTAGGGCAGTGAACTCCATTTAACTGCTCTCTGTCCTGATGAACTTGTGACTGCAGAAATCATCTAAAAACTCTGTTCCTAATTTTAATGGCAAGGGTAATTGTAGAGGTTATTTTCCTACCCAAGTGTTTTAAGATAATCAAATCCAACTGTTAGCCCAGTGGTTATGCCACGTCCACCACTAAACCATGTCACCAAGTGCCACATCTACACATCCTTTAAATACCTTCAGGGATGGTGACGCCGCCATTTCTCTGTGTAGCCTGTTCCAGCGCTTGACAGCCCATTTGGTAAAGAAATATTTCCTAATTTCCAATCTAAACCTCCCCTGGTGCAACTTGAGGCTGTTTCCTCTTGTCCTGTCATTTGTTACTTGGGAGAAGAGGTGAACCCCCACCTGGCTACAGCCTCCTTTCAGGGAGTTATAGAGAGCAATAAGGTCTCCCCTGAGCCTCCTTCTGTCCAAACTAAACACCCTCAGCTCCTTCAGATGCTCCTCATAAGACTTGTGCTCCAGACCCTTCCCCAGCTCTGTTACCCTTCCCAGACACACTCCAACACCTAAATGTCTTTCTTTCAGTGAGGGGCCCAAAACCAGACACAGGATTTGATATGGCCTCACCAGTGCCAAGTACAATGTTCAGAAGGGTTTCTGAAGACAAACTTGTGAAGCCTTGGAAGATTTACAGATCCCGTGGTATTGGGAAGAGCTATAGATTTTTCACAGCTACCTATATCTGAGGCAGGAACTGAGAGCTGGGCAGAATCAGGGCATGTCCCCAAGCCCTGATTTCCATGAGCAGGTTGCTTGGTGTAGGACTTGCCAGCTGAGGAAAGGGAGCTGCTTCCTGCTTTCGTGCCACGTGGAAGTGCCTAGTCTGCTGTGCTCTGCCTTTCTTCCATGTGTGCCCGCTGCCCAGGTGCCAGCCTGCTGCTCTGCAGGAACACTGGGCTTCTGCGCCATCAGAGTGCACCCTGAGAAACTTATTTTATGGTTAGAGACATAGTGGACAAAATTGTAACAAAATTCTCCACAGAGAAGGCAAATGACAATTTGCATCCAACTGGGAGAGAAGTAAAAATGAAGTAGAAAGTAACTTTTGAGATTAATAGTCAGGATGAGGCTTTGAGGACAAAATAGACCAAGTAGCAAATACCTACTTTGGTGTTATTTATATAGAAATATACAGGAATAGCAATTTGTATAAAAAATAGAGGAACTTGAGTCAACCATATTGCATGCAATTAGTTAGCCATGCTTGCAGGTGTCTGGATTTGCCAAGGTCACTGGGAATAAAGATTATAGAGCAAGCCCATTTTAACTGTTACTCATTTTACTAATCCTCTGCTTTTTTAATAAGTAATGACACTGTCATTAAACAGGAGAATAAATTGGTGTGCTTTGGTTTTCTAAGACTTCTAATCTTCTGGCTTCTGGAAGTCTTCTAATGCTTCTGGCTACAAGTATGTCTTATGTAAAACTACTTTTAACATTTTTTCTGACTCCAGTATCATTGATGTGAACTGTTTTGTTCCTATTTTTTATGTTAATGAATTTTTTGTATAGCAAATACTATATATTAATGCCTTTGGGTTATTACCTGAGAGGCAGACCACATGTCAATGAAACAGGAATAAAAGAATGTGGTCTATTGGAATTTCATAACAATCCTTTACTTCACTCCTAAATGTAGCTAATCAGGTATTTCTTTGTCATGTAATTTTAATAAAATACCTTGGAGTAAGTTAGTGGAAGTGTTACCCCCATTATCTTGTTTATCCTGTGAATTTTCCAAGAGGGCATTTTTCATTCAGCAGTGTTGTGCTTTCTAACTTGAATGTGAAAAATGATCCAAAGCTGATAACAAAAACACATTCTTTCTTATCAAAAATCTATACTTTCTTATCACAGGTAATAGCAAGGCATACATCACTTTCTGTACTCACGTGGAAACAAGAGAATTTAACTGCATTTTTTCTGTTTTAATTTTTTCTCATGTTATTGCTTTATATTTTATTTTGGAATTGGTGTGAATACACCACTCAAAAAGGCTAAGAAAATACTTCAAAATTTTCTGTGCTTCAAAACTAGAAGAACCTGCCACAAAGAAAGGCTATAGATTTTCAAGCTACAAGATAAAACCAGAGGTACAGAACTGCTGAATTACGTTTTTAATCTACTGGCCAGTTTCTAACCCTTGTAATGAGCAAATTACTCTCATTCTGTTAATTCTGTGCATCACCTTGAGGGCAATACTTCTCCTTAGTAGAAAGCTCATCCCATCATGACTGAAATGGCACTAGTAATTACTCACATGCAAATGTAATCTTATGCATTCAAGATAGGCCACATAAATCAAAACATTCTTCTCTGGTGTTTTATTTCTGTTTGCTTTGGATTTATTTTGAAAAATGGGAGAGTTGTGTTCAGCTTTGGATGAAACCCTCCCCCTGGTCTGACAGCTGCAGGAGCTGTGTATCCGGGAGGTTTCTGCTCGTGATTGCATGGCAAGTCTGACTCAGTTCAAGAAGGGCCACCTTAAAGGCTGGGCGGGTTTGATTTGCAGCTTTATGGTTTCTTTACTGAAACTGTTGTCAAGAGCTGTAATTACTGGTATGAATTTTTGAAAAGTTGTCGCTGGACTAAAATAAGGACTAAGCTACTGCTCTGTGTGTACCTTCAGTACTGCCTTTCTTCCTAAATTGTTACAAGTTTCCCTTTTTCACAGGACAGGCGTTATGAAATTCCACGAGTTTGTGGCAAGACTTTTATTTGGGAGGACACTTCTTACTGAAACAAAGCTTTGAAGTATTGAATTTACCTGCAGATACTTTTGCAGATTCTCATGCTGCATCACACACAACTTGGCCAGATACAAATCTGCATTGCATCGTGGACGGTGTCCTGCAGGGCATTTTGGCAAGGAAAATAAAGCAGAATTGAAATGCCAATAGGAAGACAGACATGTTATTTTGTTTTTGCACTGATCTGAAAAACAGCTTTGGGTCAGTTCAGCAGGGGGTAATATTCCCTGCTGAATATTCAGCTTGAGCAGAACAGTTTTAGAATTACTTATTTTTCCAGTAGAAAACTCAATTATTTGGCAGCACTCTTTCCTGTGGGGACTCTTTCTTCAGAAACTACATTATTTGCTTTGGGAAATCATTCTGCTTTTAGTATTTTTGTACAAGCCACTGACCTAGTAATTGATAACTGCTTTTAGTTTTTTTAAGACTCTTGGTTTTACGGGATTCAAAATGAAAGACACTTTTTTGGTATCACTGTGTGTTTCCTGAGGTTTCTAAACCTCCCAAGCCTGGGTCAGGGCTCAGCTGAGAGATAGCAGAGACTGCTTCCAGTGAAGTTGTGGAGATCTTTTATAACCTTAGGGAAAATGTTTTGAGTTTTTCTCCTGTGCTGAGCCTGAGAAGTGGATGTAATATCAACCATCCCGGCACACTAGCAGAAGAAGGAAGTGCCAGAGAGAGAAGTGTAAGCAGGAGAAACGTGGTGTTGTAGCCCTCATTGAGGGTTCCCCACAACCTAAAAAGTATTAGAGTTACAGTGACCCTCAAACCATGTTGTTCCGGTTGTCTTTTGGTTTAGAGTTTTGGCAGCTTTCTGTGCAAAAAGCTTTAAAAGTATCTGCCATCAACTTTTGCGTTACATGGAGCAGCAACAATAAATCCACTTCTTCTGTTTGTTTGTTTGTTTGTGTAGATGACTTCCACTTACCTCTTGATGTTGTACCAGCTGTGACAGAGGCCCTTGACTCCAAGAAGGAGGAAGATTTGCACAAGGAGAGCAGATCTTTCCACTACTGTGAAAAAAACACCATGGACCTGTCAGACAGTGACCGTCCTGTCAGCTTTAGTTCCACTTCCTCCTCTGCATCCTCCAGGGACAGCCACTGCTCCTTTGGAAGCAGAATGACCTTGGTTTCAAACAGCCACTTGGGTTTGTTTAACCAGGATAAAGAAACAGGTGCCATCAAGCTAGAGCTGGTCCCAGCTAGGCGATTTTCCAGTGACAAGACACACAAAAACTGTGCTGTGGAGCAAGAGGATCCTGAAGAAAGCCTTGAGAAAAGGCCAAGCATGCCAAGGAAAGCAGAACAAAAAGGAGCAAGCAAAAACTGTGCAATGTCCCTGATCACAGAGCCCAGCGGTCCGAAGCTCCTCTACGTGGACAGAGTCGTCCAAGAGATTCTGGAGACAGAGAGGATGTATGTGCAGGATCTAAAAAGCATTGTCAAGGTAGGGGGCTTGGTTAGGACAGTGTTAACTGTTCCCTAATGACATTTTTTACACTGTTTGATTTCACAGTGGGACCGATGGACCTGACAGTGGAACTGGCATTTGCTGGTCTTTATAAATTAGTGTAACATCGTTGTGTGTGTTTCTAGTTTTTATTTGATTAGATAAATCTAAGATGTTACTATGTGTTCATGAAGAAATAACAGAAAGAGTCATCCTACAGCTGGCAGCAGTAGTGAACAAAGAGTGATAAATGTTTTGCAGTAAAAATCTTTTATTTTTATATTTATACACACACAAAAAAAGTTAGATTGCTCTGTGTCCTAGAATGTATAGCAAGAAGCAAGACAACTTTAACTGCCTCTTTATGTGCTTTATCTCAGGGGTCTTACTGATTTTTCCCAGCTCTCCTCTAGTCCTGCAAGTTCTTTCCTGCCTTTTCACTTGTCCCTTTCATACAGCTCACAGCTGCAGTCTGTTCTCTCTCTGTCCTTGACCTGTAGTATTGACTATGGCATATGTATGTGCTGGAAAATACCATTGTTTGGCTGTAATTCAAATGAGTTATGTTTTCTTTAATACTTATTCTGAATGGGTGTAGCACTTACTAGCAGCAGTAGAGTTTTTGTCCAATCCCTAACCTAACAGTACCTTTCATTTCCTCTTTCTAGTACAGGGAAAAATATGGATGAGTCCTCCTGTGGATTGTTCTTTTCACTCTATAATTGTGTCTGTGCCATCAGCATCATTCTGCTTTGCATTTTTGAAGATGACAATTGAGTCCCTTGGCTCTTGTTTGTAGCCTACATGTTTATCACACAAAGAAGTGCTTAGTGTGCTGTTGGTAGAACTCAGAGCTCCAGGCAGGTAGGTGTATGTGGTCATCTGAGATAGGAAGTATCAGCCGGCTGGAGACATCTCCCCACCTGCAGCTGTATCTGCATGGTCCCACAATAGCATGGGAAAAATGTGAAGGCTTTGATAACTCAAATGCGTGTTGTGATAAAAACAGCCCACCCTGCAACGTTCTGAGAAAGGTTGCTGTTTCTGCAAGATTTCATTGGTTTCCATAGCTGGTGCTGTTTCACTACATTCAACTGTTGCCTGAGTTTTATTTTGGAATGTTTAATGTTGTCAGATGTTGCAGAACCAAGTCAGCTTCTGTGCATACTAACCACTCACTAGGCATGACTTCCATGGTTTTGGAAACCACTGGCCCTCACTCATCCTCCTGTACTTTAAACTGTACAACTTGAGAAACTGAAAACTGAAACAAATATCTTGTAACAGACTTTCCAGTTATAAGCAGGAATAATAAAGCAATAAATGCTTTATAGAAAATACTTCAAGCATCTCTACAATAGATGTAAAGTAAGACAAATGCATTTTTAGTTTTGGAAGAACTGAAGGAATTGTGAACCTGTGAAATGCCCAAGCCTATTTCCTGCAGCAACCATAATCTAGAAAGCTTATTTGAGACATGGAGTAGTTGGCAGTGGAGCTTTTCTTAGGTAGATGCTGAGGATGCAAGAGCTTCAAAGGATCTGCTTCCCAGATGGTGAAGACAGTGGGGAACCAGCTGCCTCAGCCTGTGCAGAATTCTTGGTTCTTCTGTTCTTCTCTTGGTTGCAGGGAAGGGAGATTTGACTGGAGCAAACTTCCTCAGAAGGGCCCATTTCAAAAGTTTCTCAGGATTCCTTTCTCCATGAGTTACCTCAGCAATGCTGCAGTAATTCACCCAAACAAGGGTGAGGGTTGTGAGAAGACTGGGAAGACTCCATAGAGATCTGTAGGAGTACTGTAGTCTTATAGAATCTGATTATCTGGGGCCCTATGATTTGAGGCCATTTAGTTTGGCAGGCAGATAACTGGTGCAGAGCCAAACTAAGATGAAAGAGGCTCAAGCAAGAGGCTTGATTTGTCTTATTTTCCAGATAAATATGGGTCAGGTTTGGCAGTTGATTAGGAAATTGGGTGAGAATGGGAGAAGGGGAGCTAGACAGAGGTCAAAGGGCAGCTGCTGCCCAGGAAGTGTGTGGGAACTGAAGAGATACATGAAAATGGGAGCTGGTGTAGTAAAGCATAAGCAAGTGAACCAGTGGTAAGTGAAGAGAGAGAAAATAATTACAGAGAAAACAAAGTGAGGAAATGAGGGAAAACCGAGGAAGTGGAAAGTTAAAGTACGAGATTGGATGGAACTGGAGCTCTTGAGTGAATTTGCAGCTGATGGTCAATACAGAACCACTGGTGGGGTCATCTGGTCCAACCTCCCTGCTCAAGCAGTGTTATCCTATGGCACATGGCACAGAATTGTGTCAAGATGATTCTTGAATACTTCGTGAGGGAGACTACACAAGCTCTCTGGGCAATCTGTTCCAATGCTCAGTCACCCTTCCTCATGTTCAGGTAGAATTTCCTGTGCTTCTGCCTTTTGCTTCTCACCCTAGTGCTTGGTACCACAAAGAGCCTGGATGCATCCACTTGACACCCTTCCTTCAGGTCTTCAGGTGCTTCATTGATAAGATTTCTCACTGTCACCTCTTCTCAAGGCTGCACAGGCACAACTCTCTCAGCATTTCCTCATAAGAGAGGTGCCCCAGTGTCCTAATGATATTCATTGCCCTCCACTGGACCCCATTCCAGGAGCTCCATGTCACTGGTGCTGAGGAGCCCAGGACTGGACACAGCACTCCAGATGTGGCCTCACCAGGGCTGAGTTGAGGATCACGTCCCTCGACCACCTAGCAATGCTCTTCCTAATGCACCCCAGAATACCATTGGCCTTCTTGGCCATAAGGACACACTGCTGGCTCATGGACAGCTTGTTGTCCACCAGGACCCCCAGAAGCTTATGTACACAGTCTAAAAGTAGTAAGGAGGGCTGGTTTTTTTGTTTCGGGGTGGTGCATTTTTTTTGGCAAAGGGAGGGAGAAGGAGAAGGAGGGCAACCCACATACAAGGAACTGAAAGCCAAAGAGGTGTCAGAGTGAGAACAGCATAAGAACAAAAAGGGGAAAATCAATAGGTGCTATTTTAGTCACCCTCTACTCCCATCTGAGAACAATCAGCAGAGATGTAGTCAAATGCTTTTTGTCCTCTAGTAGAGAGGATTTGCTGATGCTACTGCTCTGTAGGCAGTAGAAACATACTTAGAAAGAATATGTTATCACTGTTGTTTCCAGGACTTTGAAACAGGTTTCACAGCTGGAACTGAGAGGCTGTCAAAACTCACATTCTCTACATCTCTGGTATAAAAATGCATAGCAAATTTGCATTTTTTCCCCTTCCTTGGGTGGGGTTGCTATTTGTTTGGCTTTTAGGGGGTGGGAACTATTTTTTATTATTTTCAGTGAGGGGGGTGTTGGTTTGATTTATTTCTCTTGATCATTTCTTTTTATATATTCACACTCTTTCCCATTAGCAAGATCATTAATGAATACATAAAACCCAGGATGGAACCCAATATTAGGGCCCAGGGTATGCCAGTAGCCAGTGGGCTCCAACTAGATTTTGTGCCTGTGATTACCACTCTCAGGTCCTGCTGGTTCAGCCAGTACTCAGTCAAACTGTCTGCTTATCCAACTCCTACTCCTTCAGCTTGTGCATGAGGATCTTAAGGGAGTTAAAAGCCTTCCTCAAGTCAAGGTAGACAATATCCACTGCTTTCCATTCATCTACCAAGCCAGTCATTTCATAGTTAAAAGGTTATCAGGCTAGTCAACTTTACCTTGGTGAATACCTGACAACTGATCTTGATTACCTTCTTGTCTTTAGTGTGCCAGGAACTGGTTTCCAGGACTAGCTGAGCACAAATGACCTATTAACATGGATGATTGTGAAACTGCAGGTAGGATCCTGGTACTAGTCATAGTATCAGAAGACAGAAGCTCTTTAAGAGTTAGCCTAGCACAGTATTTTGGGCAGTGTCCTTTCAACCTGTTGTCCTTAGAACATAGAGTTGTCGTGCCTGAAGTAAAATACTTTGGAGGAATGGGGCAAAAAAGAATTTCGTCCTTTTTTGTGCTTTTATTGACCTAATGCTGTTAGGTCATTGATAAGTAAATAAATAAAGTAAAAAGTCATAGTAGCTTCTGTTGCCTTTTGAGTATCTGGGTGATCTTAACAGTGCCAAGCTGGTAGACAGAAGTAGGAATAGACTTCATGGGATGTGGTTAATGTGATTTTTAAATGATACTGGAGAGCTGATGAGGTTTTCCAAATTTCTTTCCAACTGCTGACAAGACGTATTTTGCAGGCTTAGAATGAGCGAGAGGAGGCTGTGCAGGTGCTATTTGGCACATTTGCTCCAGGATAAGCATTAAAAAACAACTGCTTTTCTAGCCAGTACAGCCATTTTGCCTGTGACCTGGAAGGACAGTTGGGTTAGGATTGTTTTGAGGCACGCTGCTGTGATTCTTGCACAGGCAAGCATTGCAACAAGGATAGAGTGAACTTTTCCACCATTTGGTATGTTTTATCAGATGATCTGTTAAGGATAATTACAATTTTGAATGAGTGCAGCTTGAAGCTTGTTTTGGGCAAGTTTGTGATGAGAAATTGGATACCTCTGCTTCCTGCTTGTGTCATGCTGACAGGTGTACTGGCCAGGGCAAAACTCACTGACCTTTTCCTCTTCAGGACCTAGCCTGACTTTTTCAAGTAGTAATATAGTTAGAATAAACTAAACTTCAGTTAGAGTCATTAACTGAAGTAATCTTTTTTTTTTTTTTAACCTGAGTAAAATGCTGTCCCTGAGTTTACAAAAAAATCTATGTTTTGCCCTTGCAGCTCATAGGACTCAGAAGCCCCCATTCATAATGTGTATGATTGCTTGGAACTGTAGAAAGACATGGACATTTCTGTCTTACCTTTGCAAAATTAAAGACTAATGCAAATGCACTATTACAATACTTGCATCTGCACCCCTAGCAAGATAATAATGTAAGTAAAAGGTCACTAGTATCTATAGAATGACTTGAGGGGACTAAAGTGTGCATTGTCAGTGTGTTTCAAATACATTTGATGTAAACAGAGGTTGAGCTTCAGAAGTCTTGAACTCCAACTGAAATCTGGGAGACTTCATTTATGTGAATGAATTCCTCTACTGCTTAATTCCAAATGTGACCTTTTTTAAAAAAATCATCTCCTGAAAATCATCAACTGAACTAGTTGAAGTCTTTGTTCTATCTCCTCTCCAGATGTTTTGTCGCTGGACCCCTCCTTTTATATTTAGGTCTCCTCATTTTAAAAAGTCCCATTCCCCTCTGCACAGTCTCCTGCCTATGATTTTGCTGCCTCTCTGTCCTAAGTCTTCCCTCAGTAAATCCCATCTGCATCCCACTAGTATGTTACCTCATTTCCTTATGTGATCTTTTGCTTTTTAGTATTAATCTTTCTCATGTTCTTCATGTCTGCTGATTCCAGGGCTCTCTCCATAGTTCTCTCAGCAGGCCTGACAACATTTTCGTCACCATTCCTTTTTTGTCTGCCCTCTTAAGTACACAGAAGTTAAGAGGGATGTTCACCAAGCTTTCCTTGGTTCCCATTTTAACCTTCCCATCTTTCTGGAGTACTCCTTTATGTCTCCTTTGCCCTGAAATTGCACACAGATTTTTTCCATATTGTGTGCGGTTTGCAGAGTCACTGAGACAAGGGAAAATCTTTCCCATGCTCTTGCCTCAGGGGATCAGATCTGAGCCAGATGTGGCTGGCAGCATCTGAGAATGGCAGCTGTGGGTCAAGGCCTTGTGGAGCCTGAGCTGAACCTTGCAAAGGACCATTGCTAGAAGTTCCTATTGAGGTTATATGAATTTGGAGGGTTTCTCTTCCACCCACCCCAATATGGTAAAAAATAGGGGAGTTTACATTAAGGTAGCAAAAGGCATCCTCTCAGAAGCAAAGTCTCCATTATGCTTGAATGTGCTGCTGTCTCTCCCTGAGATGTGAGGATATGGTTCACGTCCCTGCTAGTCAGCCTGGGGGTGCTTGTCTTCCTGGGGAAAGGTCACCAAAATTTTTCAACATGAGCAGAAGAGGGCATTCTTTCTCAAAAAGCCTCAGGGGAATGGCTTTGCTGAAATCTCCTAGAACAACTCATCAGGGAGGCAGGTTTCAGGCATGGAAAGCTTCATCTGAGGTGAACACAGCTGTTGAAGCTGTCTGCCCCTTGTGGGGTGGGGGCAAGCCTTGCAAGGGGAACTGTTGGATGTTTGAGTTAGATACGTGTTGGGGCACCAGTGATTAAGGGAAACCCTTCTGAGAGGAAGTCAGGGTCGGGATGTTATTGTTCCCTGTTTCCTGTCTCCCAGTGCTGCAGCTAGAGGATGCCTCCTTCTCTGTTTTAAGCAGTTAATTAAAAAGACCTCTCTGAAGATTGCAGTGTGCACATTGTAACTCATGATGTGTTAGTAAAAGCTAAATAGGTGCTTGTGCTCTGGATTTGCTGGATAGTGTAGCTCTGGAAGTTAATTCTTTGTAGACTCAAAATCTGGGAATTCCAATATAGCAATGGCATCCCATTATGTTTGTTCCCACATTATAGTTAATTTCTACACATGACCTCTTTTTCTGTGCCTGCTAACCTGCATACCTGAGAAAGATACCTTTGGATTGCTGGCATAAATTGCATGTGAAAATTTGGATAAACAATTTAAATTACATGAAAAACAAATATTGTGTTTTGTATAAACATAATATGATTATGCTACAGTGATAAGTTTAACTGTGATTAGTATTTGTTAAGTTTTTGAGCTGAACTTTCTCACTGCTTTTCTTTTATCCATGAAGAAAGAGCAGTGTCAAATTCTGACTGACCTCCTTAGGGAAAGCTTGGCTTAAAAGCAAGGGAAGTTTTTTTCCAGTAACATTGAGATATGACAGCTGAAACTGAAGCTGCTCAGTACATGTCCAAGAGGCCTTTTTGAAGTTTGTGGAGTTTAAACAGAGTTACAGCAATATAAATCAGAGCAGAAAAATGTTCCACTTAATTAATTTGTATTTAATTTTTAAGTAGCTTTGTTAGAGAACATTAGTGTTGTGTTTTGTTTCTGGAATTGCTGTTTACAAATCAGGACCAGTGCAGACTGCTGAGAAGGGACGTCATTAGGAGCACCACAGGGTAAGTTACTAAACAGGTGTAATAGCTATTCTGGCTACCCTTAAAGAAATACCTAAAGTAAATCAGACTTATTTCTTCTGATGCACCTCAGGGATAGCTCAGTTTTCTCTGCAGACTTCTTCCTTCCTGTATGTGAGCCATATTAAACATCCTTAAGCAACCTAAAGTAGTGTAAGTGTAAACAAACTGGGTTCTGTGTTTGTGTCTTAAATAGTTTTAGATGCAGTTGTTTCTGGAACTCTGGAGATCTTGAACAAAAGTGTTTTGCTAGCTACATATGCTGTAAACTCCTCATCATATGTTGTCCTTTGATAATACCTAACAAAAGCAGAAACAAAACCCAAGCCTCATTTTGCTGGGCAGGATGGGAACAGCTCTGGGCTTTGAAAAAAGAGATTTTATAACTGTGCACTAGGAATATAATGTGTTGTGGACAACCAGAAGTAACTTAATAAACAACTTGTGTAAGCACCTGCCTATGCTGCAGCATGAACAGGGAGCTGTTTGTAAACTAACTTCACAGGAAATACGCAAAGCCGGGGTTAAATATACTGATGCGTGGTTTTTCTTACCTGCATCATCGCTACTTCAGTCTTATTTCTCCTGGCAACATTCATAAATTTCTTTCATTCAGCATGTTCCCGAGTACTTGAATAAAATGTCACTGCAGCCTTCTGTTTCCTTCACCTGTGCTTTGCATGCAGTTCTTATCTTACAGCTGCATTGTAGGAACTTGCTGGGACAGAGACTGTCTTTGTCAGGTGATTGCAGAGCTTCACGGGTTGACTGGGACTGCAAAGGTTAAGACAGCACAAATGCATAGACATAGCTTTGGGTTTGTTTTAAGGTCAGCTCTGTGTTTGGACAGCACAGAAGGGTGAGTTACACTGCAGTAATAAATGAGCTGTCTATAAATGTACAGTGAGCCTTTCTTAAACTGTGGGTGGGAGAGAAGCAGCAGGGAGGGCTGCTGCTCTTCCAGGGAACCACAGAATTGCTGAAAAGCCTGGCTGCTGTTGCTCTTGTCCTCCCTTTTCTGGCAGCAGGGCGTAAATCATTCGACCGTGCTGTCTGCAACCTCCTACCCACTTGCTGAATGTGAATGAATACAGATAAAAGGATGAAAGTTAATCTTCTGTTCCAGAAAGCTTTATTCTTTTGGGAGTGGGGAGGCAAGGGGAAGATGTAATTTAAATGTGGAGTGTGCCATTTGGGAGTGCTGGTGGTGGGCAGGGGACTCCAGGATTGGAATGCTGTTCCTGTGACTTCAGTGAGGCTGAAGCAGGAGGTTGTATCCCTGCCGAGGGGGATAGAGCCCTTCTGGGATTCAGGAAGTAACAAAAGAGAGAGCTGTTCACCTCTGCCCTCCACCTTGTTGTTGCTTACTGGCCGTGGATAAGGAGCTCCACAGAACAGAGCAGCAGCAGCAGCAATACAAAAGTTGATAGAGTAGGCAGGAAAACTGTGAAGAAGAGGTCTGAGAGCTGAGAGGCAGGGAGAGGAAGTGTAGCTTATCCTGCAAAAATTCCAATAAACATTACAATGGTTTAATGAGATTATATAATTTTTTTTTTATTTTGCGGAATGATTGAGATTTTCTGTAAAGAAATGTCAGCATGTGGAGGTGATATCTTAAAGGGAAAGACATTTCTGCATTTCCAGCTAGGCCATAGTTTCTGGAATTTTCTTTGTGTTCTCATTTCCGTTTTGGTCCATGGAAATATTTGACTACTTTTAAAGTTGTTGTATCACTATTATTAAATATTAGTTGTCAGTGAACAATGTCCCAGTAAACCATGACCTTTAAGCTTGAATGCTTAACAAACCACATAGTAGTCTGTCTCTTTTCTGCTCTTACCACTCCTGCAAATTAAGGTGTGGAGATAGCTGCTATTTTTCCTGGTTTCATGAGAAGACCATTTTGCAAATAAGACACTTAAACAAAGTTTTTCCTTGCAAACCACCCACTATAAAGTCCCATTTCATTGCTCTTTGTATATTAATAAGAAAAGCCATCTAGAAGTCTCTGGTAATCATGTGGTTACTAAGGTTAAGATAAATGGGTGTTTAGAACGTGTGCAGATTTTCTCCATTTTGCTGGGTTTGCATTTTCATTCATTGGAAAACAGACTCAGTTTCCTTTCTTGTGTTTTAAAAGAAACATTTATCTTCTGGAATGTCTCATTTAACTTGTAAGCATATTGGAATACCTTTTAAAAATGTTAACATTCATTTACCTTACAAAGTGGGGAAAGTTTATTTAACAAAGCAAGGGTCTACACCACAAGGCTAAGGTTCTTTTCCTGGGTGATTTGTATATTGGAAGGCCAAATATGCCTCAACAATTCTCAATGTTTTGTTTGATTTTGGTTCAATAAGCTTATAATCAGACCAACTAAAGTGTGCTGTGTGAATGAATTTATAGATGTCCTGATGAACTTGAATTTTTTTTAAATTTATAATTAATAAACACTTCCAGCTGGTACTTTTTTGAGTAAGATTGAGATTATTGAACAATTATGATGATTGGCACCAATGATGTAGACCTAGAAATATTTACAGCACTTCATCTGCCTAGCAACCTTGAACTATTTGACATCCTAATTACTATTAATTATTTTTATTTGGCTGTTTTCATTATTGTAGCTTATTTCTTCTGTGTTTCCTTTTAGATGGCATCACATAGCTCTTTAATTGACATGTCAGTAAACTACTGATAGCATTTGTAATCCTGTGATCTCTACCTGTGCTCTGAACTTGCTTTTTACCACACCTCTGAGCAGCAATTTTGAGTGCCAGCTTCTGGGAAAAAAATCTTGTAGCTGTGATATGGCAGTGGATGCTGGTTAATAACTGAAGATAAACATGGGATTTGGTTTTAATCAGTGGGTTTCATATAAGTTAGTGTGCTGAAGTGTCTAAGTGGAGTTTCACATGAGTTTCTGTTCTCAGTGATTTACCTGTAATCATCTTTATAGATGATGGACCATTTACAGGACTTGTCTGTGTACAATGCATCAATCACAGTTTCAATTCAAGTGCTTTTAATGCATCTCTTGAAATTACAGTTTGATTTAATTGACAGCCTGCCTTCCAGGTTGTCTTTTTAAGATGGGAGATTTAGCATGGAATTCCTGCAGTTGAACAAAGGAATATTGTTAAACTCTGACTAAGTTTCATTAGAGCAGAAATTCACTGTGACAAACCAGGCAAAAATCCACGAGAGCAGTCCATCCAGGCAGGATGACACTTCAATGCTGGATCAGCTGCTGTCAGGTTTTGACCCCACCAGAGGGCTTTATAGGCACAGCATTCAGGCTAAAATGTCTCACGGGACACAAGAAGAAAGCATTCATGGGGCAAAAAGAAAGGACATAAGACCCTCAACTGTTGGAAAAGGCATTGTAGGTCATGTGCCCCCTCCCACCCCAGTCCTGAAGGAAGCTGTGGGACAGTGCTGGAAATTGGTACAGGCATCCTCTGACACTGGGGCAGGGGCAAGAGGATGTGCAGAGCTTGCTTTAAAGTCTCAGGCTCTGAAGCAGTGAGAAGGAACCCACAGCTGCAGGGAGCTGTTCTGCTGTGTCCCAGCCATGCACGCTGGCGAGGCAGTTGTCTTTGCCCAGGGCCCCTGTGAATGGATTCAGTGCAACAGAGTGTTGAGGGACCTCTCACTGACAGAGTTTTCCAGGGCAAATTCTTTAGTTCATTTCCTGAGATTAGCTGTGCTCTGACAGCTTGAAGTCCTGTGACAAGATCTCCTGGCTGGTAAATTGTTGACATTGATGTGCCCTAGATCTTTCTAACTTTGTATACAACTGTGCCTGTGCTCATGTCTACATGGGCACAACTGTTCAAAGGCAGCCTAAACAAAAGAAAGCGTGTGTTTTCAAGGTGCAAGGCACAGTGTTAGGACTCAGGAATTCCTCACTGTTAATTTTGGCTGACACATAACTCCCCCTGTGGCTTTCCATGTGTGTGGATTAAACAAAGGGGACCTACTAGGGGTCACAACCTCTAGGCCTTGGTAGCTGCAAAGGGGACAGTGTTTTAACATCTATAATATAGGTGAGGAAGTTGATTATTGAAAGCTTTCCCTCAGGAGTAGCTACATAGAAAATTTTTTTTTCTCATAATCCACTTCTCTCGGTAAAATTTAAGTTAATACTGTTAACGTATTAACAAACCCCTAACTGTGTGAAGTGCAGGGAGATCTCTGTCATGATCGCCTTACTCTTCAACACTAAAGAGTGGAAATAAAACTTAGATGTGCTTCTCTATTTTTAGTCTTTCCTCATGCCATGCTCTCACGAGTGCTCCCACCATCAATCTTTGCCCTTTCCACAAGCAGTCAGTCAGCAGAGTATCGTCTTACTGTGTCACGCTTTATTGCCGCTACCCGCGGGCTGCGTGTGAGCCAGCTGCACGTGTAGATTCCCACTTCTGAGGAAGCTGGCTGGAAGCACAGGTGAGCCCAGTATGGATCCTCCACCATCCGCCAGGGCCCGGGGAGAGGACTGGTGCTGGCGAGGCAGCCTTCTGCCAGCTCAGAGACTCTGCTCTTCTGCAGTGATATCAGGGAGGAGAGAAATCAATCACAGACTGCATCTAGTGTCAGACTGTGTAAAGCAGAGGGGTTGTTTTGGCTGCTCCTGTTTGGAGGATGGCTGGCTGTCAGTGCTGGGAGGTCTTCTCCATGTCCTTTTTCCTTGATCGCAGAGTTAATGCTCTCCTTCCACGTGTCCTATGAAACCCACCTGCAAGGCCTGACACACCCATTTCCCACAAGGAAATGCTGCTGCTGCTAAGTGGCAGTCTAACATGCAAGGTACCGAGGCGTATAAAGCAAATGGAAAAGGTGTGGAGGAAGCATATGGAGCACAGGAGCTTTCTGCTCACACTGCTGAAGGGTGCAGGGGAGGCTGTGTCTCCAAGGCTTTGTTGTTCTCAGAAAGACCCTGGCTCAGGCTGTTGGTCAGTGGCAGGACTGTGCTGTGCCTTAGTGGACATAGCCCCAGGTAGGGGCTGGTCCTTCAGACCTCTTCATGCTTTGGTCTGCGTGAGGTTTTTCCAGATTCAGATGTCTGTATGAAAAACCCCACCAAATACTACTAAAAGCAGAAAGTAAAAAGACATGCTTACAGAAAATGTCTTTTTTATTTAGGTTTCGGGGTTTGTATGTCATGAATCTGTAGGGTGGATAGTGCAAGCAATCCCTTGGACTCATATATCCAAAGGAACCAGAGCAAGATAGCAAAGTATGCTTAGTATACAAATGCACATTGCCTTTGCAGAGCACAGCAGTACTTAAAATAATTGAAGAGCTGCAATGAGCTGCCTTGACCAGAATTCATCATCCTTGGCCACCTGTTGTGTGGATAGCATGCTATTCTTTGAACCACAAGGCATTCAGAGTATATACATGCTGGAGAAATCAATAAATAATGGGGAAAAAAGAATAGGAAAAAAATCAGGCCAAAGGTGAATTGGAACATATAATAGTTACCCATATAATTAGCAGAATAAGCACTGGGAAGTTACCTGTGTGAATGTGTTCAAAGGAAAATGGGGGTGGCTAGATGAAAATGTCTCATTAATTTGCATTTGGTTTCTAAAGTTTGGTCTTGGAAAACATTAATATGTGAAAATAATTTTGCTCATTTTGTGCTTTTCTTGACAGTTTTGTCTCATTCTTGACAGTTTTCTCTCATTTCTGAGTCATATAATTATTTTTTTAGCCTCTAAGATTAGTGTTTCATAATTTTATTCCTCTAGAGATATGTTTTCTTGTGTGATTGTGGAGGAGGAGACAGTAGTTAGGATATGCAGCTTCTAGCAGACATTCCTTCTAATGGATTTGGCATGATGAAAGACAAATGAGGAGATGGTCAAACCCAGCAAGAAAGGCAGGGCAGTCTGTCAAGACTCTCCTAATTTTTGGAGAGTTTCAAGGAAAAGGCAGGATAAAATTGTGTAATAGCATGACAGCAAACCAGGGTCCGTAAATCAATCTAAGGAGAGGGACATTTGTGAGGGTTTTTTTCTCCTATAAAGTAAGCTAGATGTTTATGCCATAACTGCAGAGAAGCAATAAAAGGCAAAGGCTATAAACAAATCATTCGGTGCCGACAGAGGGTTCATAGATGCTGACAAGAAACAAATAAAGTGAATAAGGCCAGTACTCTGTTCTGATAAATTTCATTGATTTCTGCACCATGTCATTACGTTTGCAGCCTGCCCTGTTATCTTGTAGCTCCAAACCTTTCATTATGGCTCCAGATGATAACAGCTGTTGATACACAGCAGTGACTACCACGGGGGTAAAGTACCATTTGCTAAGAAGTAATTAGGAAAACCCCCACGTCTGGGTAGCTTTGATCTGCCCGTGGTGTTGTCCTTGCAGAAGACTTTATATGCCAATAGTGCATCTGTTTCCTGGATGAGTTCATGAAGCCTTTATGAGAGCACACGTGCCCTGTAAAGGAGTATAATCAGACAGGTCCCACTGGCTGAGGCAGTGCAAGCAGTGTGCTGCTCTGCAGGGTCTCGTCTGCATAACACCAATGTGTTAAGACTGTCCAATACCTTTTTCACCAAAACTTGGAGCTTTTTGCTGTGTTTCTACCTCAGGTATCTGCTGACACCAACAACAGCAATGTAAACATGTCTGTAGTCTCAAGTCAGTAATATTGACAAAGACAGAAAGCTGAACCAGGTAAGCAGTCCCCAAATTGTGTCATTTCCTAGCAGTATGAGGTGAGGTGTAAGGTGGTAGCTCTGAAGCCCAAGAGTTTTCAACAAATACCTTTCCCTAGGTAAGAGCAAGTCCACCCAGTTGTTCCTTGTTTGTTTCTGATATGAGGCTGGATGAAGAATGGGGCCTGAGGCATAGTCTGAAGGATTTTCTAGTAAAAGGGAGCACAGACTATGGATGTGTGCTGTATATAGGCTGATATTGGCATATGTTACAGGAGTGCAGGAAAACTGCCAAAGCACCTGCAGGCTGCTTCTTGGCAGCAACATTAGAAAGGTTCCCTCTTTCTTACTAATAATTGGTAAAAGACTGAGAAGAGTATGTATATTTGGAGGAAAATCAGGATGAGAGGACAAAAGGAGCAGAAACCAGGTCATGCATATAACACTGTCTACAATACTGGAAATAACTGTGGACTGTTTCTAATTTTGAAGAAACCCAAGCTCCAGCTATGCTGAGATGAACAAATTGGAAAGAAAATCCTCTTTATTCATTAAATGTTCTATATGGAGTTACTTACTGTTATATTTCCATTGCTCTGCAGCCCAACCTTTTCATATCAGCTCAGGGTGCTGCAGTGTCCCTGCTGTGCTAAAAATGTTTCCAGAGGATCGCAGTTCTACTGGAGTTTTTCTATTCCTTTCTTTTATATGATGAAGATGTGCCTATGGTCAGAAAAGGTTATTTGTTTAATACTATTACTGGAGTAGACCTGAATATATTATCTTCTTCTCCCTTTGATCCAATGTACTGCTTGCTGCAGTCCTGTCTGCCTCACCATCCTGAACACTCCTCTGTAGCTTCTGAGTACAAATAAAAAGCTGAAGTTCAGAGAGCCTGTGCATGTGATTCCAAAGACTTCCTGCACAAATACACTTCAAGGTCAGGTGTGGGCTCTGAGGCTGCTGCCAGCCAGGAGGGAAGGTAGAGGAAAGTTGGATGCTATCACAGGAGAGATCACCTGGCTCTCCAGGAGCTTGCCTGCCTATTGCCACTCGTTGGTCTTCTTAAAGACACTGAGGCTACCTTGGAATAGATTTACTTGCTTTCCCCCAGCAAAAAATACTTAGTTTGGGGGGTGATGAGGGTGATACAGGTAATGACAGAGTGTGGATCATTGATAGGGGGATGGGACAGGAAATTCTGCTGATACCTTAACCTGAATCTTGGTTACACCTCTGATTTTGCTGACATTTCTTCAGTTCAACAGGATATGGACATAGAGGCTTAAATGCTGTAATTCTTAACCTTCCTTATGAGGACATCTAGAAACCAGAAATGGTTGGTTGATTGAAACCCTTTGTCTTCACAGAATTTACACAGAGAGAATAAATCTTGGTCAGTGTATGTGTTCTAGAATATCTTTTCCTATATACACTGGAACACAGTTATATCTTAGAAGTTTTCAAGGTCTTGCTGGCGTTTTGCAGGGTTCCTTTCTTGCAGCACCCCGGAATGTTGTATTGCTTTTGGGAGGTTGCCACACCACATTGTCTAGCTGCAGGCTAAAGGATTATATTTATTTTTATTTCTCATTGTTTCAGCTGTTTTCACTTTTATTTCCATACTCCAGCAGAATTTCTTCATGAATATGGCAGTACATCAGGTTTCTTGTTTCATGAGCTGAAGTTAGTTAAATAACCTGCTGGATTTATTTGCCTTTATGTGAGAATTTTAATACTGTAGCAGCAATGGAAATAAAGGTGACATTGAGCTCTTATCACAGTGAGGGAAGAGGTGGGAAAGTTGTTCTCCCAGAACACTGCTGATCTGAGCTTTTTCTAGCTGTCATGTTCTTATTCAAATAAAGTCCCTGGATGAGAGTCTATCATAAATGCAAAAAGAAATCTTTTCTGGCGTATATAGCAGTGTAATTTGCAATGTAACTCCATGTGTGGTAAATTGCATGGGCATAGATACATTGAGACCTGTCCTCTACATTCTCTACATACTTTAGTAACCATGATTTTTTAAAAAGTAAATCATTCAGTGGTTGCTTTTCTGAGCCTCTGTTTCTCATGTGCTTTCTGTTCTTCATTATGTAGCTTTTCTGTTACTAAGACTGCATTAATGACACTCTTCATCTCTTCTACATTTTTTTGTCTTTGAGCCAGCCAAATGATCAATTAAACTGTCACTGTGAATGAAATTTGAAAACATTTGTTTATCAGTAGCAAGAGAAACACTGGCTATCCCATCTAAGAGGTATAACTTAGCTTTCAGCCTTTTGTTATTTTCTTGGTTTCAGAGAACAGATAAGTACTGTTACCGTTCATAATAGAGTGACTGTTCACAGAGGGGCTGCTGAAGGCTTTATTGTAATAATAAGGTGAAACTGATATTCAGAGACTCATCTTGTACAATAAAACATAGCTCTGTTTACTGATCTAGGAAAGGAGGAAATGTCTGAAGACCTGCCTCTCATTTCTCTTGTAGGATTACCTCGACTGTATCACTGATCAGACCAAGCTCTCCCTGGGAACGGAGGAGCGATCAGCCCTGTTTGGAAACATACGGGATATCTACCATTTCAACAGGTAAATTCATTTTTAACTACATGAAAACATTCCAGCAGCCTGTGTTAACAAGAGGGAGAAAATCAGCCAAATTCACTTTTATCACTTTAAAACAGCCAAGATCTATAAATCAAGAAATTGTCTAGTTTTAATTCTAAGTAAAGTTGATTTTCTGACACAGATATTTTTAGCTTTTTATTTGATGCATCAAGAGTGGTCTCCACATACTTTTTTTTGCTTTTATGCGGGTTTTTACATGAATTTAAGCCTAACCTGCTCTGTGCTTTAACTAAGCTTAATGCAAGTCCATTGTAAAAGAAATTCTTTCCTTAATGAAGAGATGCTTTATTCCTACGATATCAGCTCCTTTTGTGTATCTATATACATGACCTAGATCTGGCTTTTGTACTGTTTTGTACTACTAACTACTCCCTGAATTTATTTCTCAAAACTGAATTCAAGTACCTTTCCTTCACTGAAGTTTTTGTTCAGTGTCTTTCCAGCCTTCTCTAAAAGTCTGCAGATGAGATTCTAGTGTATATTGGGAGCCTGAAGTAAAATGTCTTGCTTGCATAGCTAGTGCCACATTGTGTGGGATCTCAGTATCTGCAGTCTGAGGAGCATGCTACTGCTTTTGTCAGAATCCTCTGTTACTATAAAAATTATTAACTTAGTCAGCATTTGAGGAAAACCTGACTATTCAACTGATGCGGGAAATATACTGACAAAAAACTCCCACATGTTTTATATACCAATACTCATGTAAAAGCTCTCTTAGCTTTGGTAAGTTGACAAAACATCTCCCAAAGTGCTGTGTTCTTTGAAGAACGGCAGATAATTTAACTGAATCAAAAGAGAATTCTGAAGTGGAGCACTTGTGCCAAAGATCACCTTCAATGTTTTTCCATCATTATGGGAAGTTACTTTTAAGGACTTCAACTGCTGGGATTGCTGTTTAGTGTCAAAGGAAAGAGTGAGAATGGATCTATTCAGAATTAATGGACAAAGATTAAATCTAAAGTCTTTTCCTGAAGCTTAAAATAGCTAATGCAGGGTAATGGAAATATGCTTAACTAGAAAGCTGCTGTGTCCTGCTTCAGCTACAACAACTGACTTTACTGAATGTCTAACAGCTGGAAAATACATAGTGGGAGCATGCTAAAACAGGCTCATGGACTGTTTTAGAGCCATGAGACAATGATTGTGAGCTTACGGGTTCCCAGTGGTCACAGAATGGAAAAACACAGTCCTGGCCATTATATTTTCAGATCTTTCAAAAGCTAGAAAAATCACAGACTTGATAGCTAGGATGCATTTATTCCAGCTTCATTGCAAATATTGCCTACTAAAAATACTTTCAAGTATGATCAGTTGTTATGCAGAATTACTGAGCTGTGCAAAAAAAAAAAAAAATTTGCAGCAGTGAAAAAGAAAAATTAAACAGTTTCGGGCAATTTTAGAGATAGGTATGTTAAAACTTACTAGAAAGTTGTCCAAAACATCTAGTAAATTACTAATGTATTTCAAGCTTTCTGATACAATGTTCTGCTTGGAAATTATGTGTTCCTAAACACTCACAGTATATCCCAATATAGCATCAAGGATTAAGTTTACTCCTGTGTGAAATTTGGCATGTAGCTTCTGGGTCCTAAACATACTCTAGAGCCTTTTTATTTTTTTCTTAGGTTTGGAAAAATGTCTACTTGGTAGTTCTGTTAATAGTTTCAGATGCTTTTTGTGAACAGGATTTCAGAGGTTTAGAATTACTGTGGTTTTCTCAACTTTGAATTTGACTGTTAATCAATAATCAAAGGTTTCACTCTTGGGTTTTTTTCAGACTTGGAGATCTGAGAAGTTTCATTTCAGTAAATGGGAATTTTTCTCTGCTAAATTACCTAAGATTTTCAAGTGGTTTCAATGGCAAAAATGGTCATCATAGTAACTGCTAGTCCCATGATTATGGTCTTTTTTTGAAATACTTTTTCTTTCTGAGTTTCATGGTAGTAAGATCTGGCTTCTTCTGAGGAGAAACCATCATAAAATTTCATCAAAAAATCAAAGCATCCTAAAATAAGCATTGTAATAAGACTATCATTCATTTGACTTGAAAAGATAATGACTGCACTGTGTGCAAAATTGTCAAGTCTTTATGCTTCCCTCTCTCATCCCAAAGGAGTTAGCATTAGCTCCTGATGAGGCTCATACAGATTCAGTATTCCCAGCCCATAGTAACCCAAGCTATACAGCTCAGTACGTGGCCTTACCTGGCCCTGGCTCCTGCTTCAGTCTGAATCTTGTTAGTGATTGAGCTGAAAGAGCACTGAGCTCCTGCAGCAGTGCTCACTCGAGCTCCCTGCCTGGCGGCCTGGCACAAGCCAGTCGCAGAGCCAAGAACTGTGACCAGCAGAAAACTTCTGGATGTTCTGGTGAGCAGGACCAACACTTTTCTCTATTGTTCTTTCTGCCTCCTGCCAGGTTCTTAAATGTAGTTGATAATAATAGCCCTACATTTTCACATAAGCTTGGCATTTCAGGGATTTATTTAAGATTATCAGGATGTCTGAGCATGACAGTTTTGCTGTTTTTACAGTGGCAGACTGCTCTTACCAATCCTGTTCTTACCATCAGATGAGACAGAAGAGAGTGCAGTATAGGTAACAAACTTTTTCATAAACAGCCCTTACACTGTGGGCTTGTGAAGACACAAACCACTAGTCTATTTAACACATACACATGGACTCAATTGCATGAATATATAAAGTCTTGAAGTGGGCCTCTTCTGTATCATGAAGGAGAAATGATGTAGTTTTATCAGAGACCAGTAGGAATAAAATGACAGTCCAGGTACGTAGTTCAAATCATCAGGAGAATGTGTGACTGCCAGACAGCAGGAATCCTCTAAGCCTGTTTGGCATGTTTGATGTTATTTCCAAAACTCATGTGTGAGAACAATCAGTCAGTATAACTAATGACTGTGGTCATCATTGATGCAGCTTGGTTCATTCGCTGATGTAAATGAGCTTCATGAGCGTGGGATGTCAAGCAAGGGTCATATTTTTATTCCATCTTTGATGAAGGGAGAAATTGAGGTGTAGAGGTTAAATTGTCACAGTACAAAGTGACTCAGTGACTGCTGAACCTAAGGTCTTTGCCTGCCTTTGTTCCTTGTGACTGCATGGTGATTTCTCCCTTTCCTTCCTCCAGTAATTAGAGAAGCAAAGAACAAGTCAGGAAACTCCTCTGGTTTACTGTTTTTTGTACATGCAGAGTACAAATTGTGTCTGCTTACATGGGAAAAGGGTAGTTCCCTAGATACAGGCATAGGAACTCTTAGGCAAAACTTGTTCAGGGAACCAGCTGTGAATTGGGAGAAAAGTAGCCCTAAATGGAAAATAATCTGTGGGGGTGTGTGTGTATGGCGGGGGGGGGAGAGAGTGAGGAGGAGAAGAAAATTATTTTAGAGAACAATTTGGCAGAAAACTCAGTTTCTTCTCTCACTTTTTTGAGTATGTCTTTCAGTAAAACTGAAAACACTTTGGATCAAAGAGGTACCTTTGAGGTTTTCTTCTTCTACTTGAACTCTTTCTTTCACTGAATTTGTTTTCCAGAACTGAGTTTAATTCAACTCCTGTTCAAATGAATTAATTTTCTCTTTGGCATGTAAAAATTACAAAATCCTCTCATGTGCTGGTTTTATGCATGTAGCATATATATGTGTATATGTTCCCTTACAGAAAACTTTTGCCATTTTATCTTCAATGAAGAAACACACTAAAAGCAGACTAATTTTCTTGAGTGAGCTTCATAACATTCTTCATGTAGGAAAAATACATCCCCAGTTCTCACCACTATTTTTCAGAACGGTTCCTCATCTCCCTTGGTCAAGTAAAGCTTTATAAAATGTCTTTATAGGACAGTGCGTGTGCTTCAGTAGCTTTTAAATTTTCTTAGCTTTATATCATGTTGGTTGATACACCACTGTTTGACTGGATCACTATGATTATTGTTAAAAAAGCCATGGAATAGTTTGGGTTGGAAGGCACGTAAAGGTCATCTAGTCCAGCCTCCTTGCAATGAGCAGAGACATCTTCAGTTAGATCAGATTCCTCAACCTGGCCTTGAGTGTTTCTAGGGATGGGAAATCTGCCTGAAGGAAGAGGCTCATCATCCTCATGACTTGAATTTTGAAGTAGTGGGAATACCATTTCCTTGTAGTTCTCCTCTTCCTGCAAACGAACAAACAAAAAAACAAAAACCAAAAAAAACCCAGCAGCTGGGGGCAGGGAAATGGGCATCAAAGGTGTTCTTGTTTTCTTTGTAGGACTGCCTGCATCATTAAGTGCTGCCATGAATAGCACAGCAGTGTCTGGTTCTGAATATACAGGTGTGTCTACTCCAAGGTGTGCCGTAATTGTCTTACATTGGCCTGTTCTTTGTTTTAGTGAACTTCTGCAAGATTTGGAAAACTGTGAGAATGATCCTGTGGCTATAGCAGATTGTTTTGTTTCCAAGGTAAGTCTGCAGCACCAGTTGCAGAGTGCTGTGCGGGAAATAAGATTAATTTATTAGCTTTTGAGACCTAATCCTGATGGCTTGTGTAATGTTAACCAAGAAAAGTCAGCAAATCTATGGGAAGTGAAGGAATTTCTCTTAGTAATTGACAGGGATATGCCTCTGATTTGTGTTTCTAAAAAATCAAGACAAAGGTATCATTTTCTTCAGTAAGTGTATCTGAGCTGGTGGAGCTGTTTATTGAGTTAATTTTTAGGGTTTGCTTTTTTTGTCAGCTATTACAGGGGTTCTCTTTTATACTTGCATCTGTTAATGTAGGTGATCAAGTGATACTCTGGCTATGCCTTGTCATCTTAAAAACAACCAGAGAATAAAACTAGGCTGCATTCTTTGAAAAGGCAATAACATTAGCATTCAAAATGTGGCCATATTGTTTCTGAGAATTTTTCCTGAAAGCCACAACTGTAACTTTAATTTTCTTTTTAAATGGAATGGCCCAAAGTCCAGCCTTAAGATTCAAATCCCGTTCTCTCTGAAATGATTTTAATTTTCTGAATATTGATAGGACATTTTGGTTCTGTTGGGCAATACTGAAGCC
The DNA here is from genome assembly GCA_013400215.1 of Cisticola juncidis. Lineage (NCBI taxonomy): Eukaryota > Metazoa > Chordata > Aves > Passeriformes > Cisticolidae > Cisticola > Cisticola juncidis. The sequence goes on along the minus strand of VXBR01009757.1, from coordinate 1,786,954 downwards.
AAAAATACGGAGTATAAGAAGTTGTTAAGTGCAGCAGAAATACAGAGTGACCTTCATTGTAGGAAATACAGAGAGCCACTCTGGGAGAAGAGAAATGGCTATAATGACAACAAGAAATTAAATAATTTGGGATACAGATGATGCTAGTTGACTGGAGACTTCAACCAGAGAATCTACATATGTCTTGACCCTGTAGACCCCAAATATGTTAAAAAATAATGCTATCTGTGTGGTATTTCTGGAGGATGAGGGGTCATGTATTTGCTTAAAGTTGAATTAATAATACCTTTATAGGTGTGTTTGCCTTTTTGTATTTACAAAAAAATGAAAAAGACAAACACCAAAAAAAAAAAAAAGCCAAAGAAACCAAAAAGCCAAAGGCTGTCATGTTTTGTATTTTGAACTGAACTCAGCATTTGCAGCACCGAGCACCCAATGTAATAAGTCTAACACATGGATTTAGGATTGACTGGACCATCCTCTCATTGTGGTCCAGTAATTTGTTTGGCACTGTTGTGACATAAGGGATTTTATAGTAAATTAGAGTGATGACACCAGCTAAATGCTACTGTTTCAGCAGATCTCTTGCTTCAGCTGAGTTTTAGAAAGCTGTAATATATTTAGTAATTGGTCTTTTGTAAGCACTGAGAGACCTTAGTGTTGGCACCACTACCACAAAAGTAGGATGTGTTTTTGCCCCATTCCAGTGGTGTTTATGGCATGTTGTTATTGCTACAGATAGCTTATTGAATTGAAGGAGAGGGAGAATGGGATAAGGACAAGTGCAAAGTCCTGCTTCTGGAACAGAATAACCCCATGTGCCTGCTAAGTCTGGCTGACTAGAAGACAGCTTAACAAAAAGGATCTGGGGTCCTGGTGGGCAAGAAGTTGTGATTAAGTCAGCAGAGTGCCTGTGCAGCGAAGGCCAGCTGGGAGACCTTCAGGTTATTTACAGATAGAGCAGTTTGGAGCTGGTAGATATTTCTGCTGTATTGCTTGCTTATAGCTGGGACTGCTGGGACTGCTCCTGCTGGGATGCAAAACAGAGATTGTGCAACTGATAATAAGAAGTCCAGGAAAAAATTGTGTTCTCATTCAAACTGGCCAACTGAAAGGGATTGTCTGGTAGACTTTCTGGCCATTAGTTCCAAAACCCATCTGCATATCATTGCTTGTGCCTTTTGTTCCCTTGTCAAATACTTTTAGCATTTGTATTATTGGCAGGCAACTGCCTGATGGCTCAGAAATTGCTAGAGATTGCAGTACTAACAGGCATTTTTTGGCTTCATCCAGACAAGCGCAAACACTTAAAAGCAAAATCAAACAATACCACAATACCCCACAGTTATGGTTTTGGCCATGAGGATTTCATTACAGCAACTGCTGACTGTCTTAACAAACTCCAGTTGTCCATTCTTGGTTGCTTGTGTCTTCCCAGCACTGAGAGGTGGAACTAAAACTGCCTTTTTTGGCAGCATGTGCTCCTTCAAGTCTTGTGGGACTTTGGCCATTTATTGTTTCATTGCTTTGAGTGCGTTAGATCTTTGCTGTGATTTAAGCACATCATGCTGAAGTCATAGCTCACAGCCTTAGCTGATGGATGTAGCTGTGCTGGAGCTTCTTGAATGCTTCCAGTGGAACTGTGCTTAGGTTACACGGGCTCTTGACCTAGTGGCATTTTTCCACTCGGCTGTGAGTCTTGTAGGTGTTGCGAATCTTAAGGTATAACCAAGTTTTCACTGTAGTTACAGTGTTTGCTTTGTGCACTCTTAAGAAGCTCTGTAAATGCATGAAGTATAAGTTGTTTCTTTCTTTGGATTCATGTGAAATCACACGAAGTTGGTTTGCATGTATAACAGAACAGTTATGTTCTACATGCAAATGTATAACAGACCATAACTGTTATAATGGTTACAGTAACTCTGGAGCTTGTTGTATAAAATGTTTTATATTTGTGAAGTTGTGGGGAGCTTGATTTTTGAAGTTTTGGATCATTCTCTTTGAAATTTGTTATTTGGTTTTGCTCAGTAAAATTTCTTGCATACCATATTATACTTCTCTCACACAATCCTGTTTCCTGTGTATAACTTTCATGCTTCATTAGTAAAAAACCTTCTAACTTTTAAGGGAAAGGATTATCAAAACACACTTCAGGGTACTTTGAACAAAAACACATCATTGTGGATTTGAATCTTTGTCTTAATATTTTTTATGCTGAGTACCCAAAGTAAATGGCCCCTAAAATGGCAGCTTTGATTCATTCCCAGACTTTGACAATGTTTTTAGTCTAAACTAGCCAGTAACATAAAACTCATTAACCAATAAAATAATGGTGCAAAGCTATGACTTAATGGAAATATAAATATTTAATAGCAACTTACAGCATTGTATTGAATCCCTTTGCTTTTGAATATTTTAATACATTAATAATTCACAGGCAGATAGGCACAAATGCAGAAAAACACACTTATTTTAAAACCTGCTATTCAATCACGAATTGCAGTCTTTCTGCCTCAAGATGCAGATGGTGTGGATGGGTATTTATTTAGCAGTGTGGGATGGCTGCTGCATGGAAATAACCTGCCTCTGAGTGTAGTGTTGCACTAGTTCAGTTCATACCAGTTCTGATCCTCTCTCTTTGTCTAGAAGAACTGTATTAAAACTAGTATGTAAAAGTTCTTGGAGACATTTTGCTGATAGCTAACTGAAGACTGATAAAAAGGTGCAAGCTTAGCTATGGCTTAATTATTCACACAGAAGACTGTTTATAAGGGTTTTTCGCCAGTTCAGTCTTTCATTTTCATGGTAACAAAGCCAGTGTTAATTAGAAGATTGACTTCAGTATTCTATACAGTTACATTTAAGTGAGTTGTTTTAAAGGAGAGCTGAATTCTGGCATATTGCTCTTCTCACTCAGCACCCCAGAAATTCAGAACATATGTTTTCTGAAAGGCACACTAACGGCTTAACCAAGGGGAATGGGAGAATTACTTTAATCTAGCATCTCATTAGTGAAGAGGAGATCCAGGCAATTGGCTTCGGTTTGCACACTGACTCCACCCATTTTCTCAGTCTCCATTTTCCTTTAAAGTGCCTTTTATGGCTATAAAAGAGCACAGTGCTCTAAGAGGTGAGGGAAGACCTGGAATGTATGTGGAGGAGATATGCAGTGAATCGATTCCAGTGCGAGGGACCAGTATAATTATAGCTGGGGTCTGCTCATGCTTGGCTTTGCTCTTGAGAGGGACTTGCAATCAGTGCAGATGAATTCTCAGGCTTTTGCAGCTTTTACCACAACAGCTTTGGGCCCCAGATTTAAACTGATCTCTGCAGCACTTCCAATCTCCATGCAGAGATCAGTTTTAATCTGGTCTGAGGACAGTTGATGTGAACAAAACTATTTTCAAGCTGAGTAGGTTTTAGGGTGTGCAAAGAAATACTGAAGAGCATAGCTGGTGTTTTCCTTATGTTGTGAAAGTACTCAAAAATAATAAATTCTTTTTAGTTCCTGGTTTTTCTTTTGCTCCTGTTCTGAGCAGTGCAGTTTTGTCAGGATGAGGGAGAACTTCTCTTGGAAGTGGCTCTCTTGACCACTTTCCCAACATGTTCACATGAATCTGGCCAATGCCCAGGCAAGGTGTATGATGTTGATTCACAGGAGATCTGCCAGTTGAGTGCATATCAACAATCTCATCCTGGAGGCAAAACACATGTACTTGACTTGCTCCTGGCACTATGCTCCTGGCACATTGCTCAGTGAAAGTAAATGCTCTCTGATGGTTCCGTGTGGTGAAATGAGCTGTGGCTCACTGGAGCGAGTACACACGGAAGTGCGGTACGGAATTTGTGTTATGTCTGTTCTGAAAGCAGGGGTGATAGTGAAACCATTTGTAAGGTTTAGAGGTATTGAGGGCATAAGAAACTATGTCTTTTTTTAATACAAATTTATTGCATTTACTAGCTAGACGAAAATTCTTTTAAAACCCAGAAAAAAAAAAACATTAAAAGCAGTTCTGACCTTGTGTAAAATAACCCTAAACCAAAAACCAAACCAAAGAGTGAGAGTGTGAAAAGGCTCCTGGGGATTTCAGACATGCTTTTGATTTTGAGAGGAATGTGCACATAGCCTACTCTGTAACCCTGAAGTGTTTGGCCTTCTTTGTTTTACAGATAGTACTTTCATTGGTTAAAGTTTCACAACAGATATTCTTTTCCTTTTTGTTTGAAAAGCAGAATAATCATGTGATATGAGCAGAATAGAAACATAAAAATAAATTGGCTCAAAATGTTCTTCACTCTGCTTATGAAGTAGTTCTATAAATTGTATTATTCTGTTGTCATAGCCATGGGAATATATTAAAATTTATACCAAAATCCCCTAAATGAAAACTTTGAATTAATATATGCATAAATAAAATAAAATACATTTTTTCACCATACTTAATTTCACCTTAGTGTTCTGTCTTAAGCACCTGGCTTATTATGAGTGCTGGCTAGTTTGGTAGTGATTGCCAAAGAAAATGACAAAGTGTAATATCTGCAGCTCTCTGAGGTTTGTTAATTCTTCATTTTGCGTGGAGAAGGTTTGGAGCTGCGGCTGGGGTTGCAAGCATGGAGAGGGACTGGCTGTGGCACAGGTTCACTTCCTCTGCATGTGGACATGGGGCGTAGGTAACGCTGCCACAAAAACTAGCTGCCATAACAAAGTTAGTTCAAGTGTGAAAAACCAAGCTAAATTATTTAACTGTATTTGTATCAAGACTACTTTTAGTTGGTTTGTTGGTTTCTAAGAGAAGTGCAGTTCAAAAAGCTTACAGCCCACCAGTGAGTAAATGGGGATCACACTCCCCTGGGGAAACATTTATTAGAAGTTTGCTTGAGTTACTTTTTTCAGAACAGTGAGTACTGAAATCCAGTAAGACATACTGAAATGAATTGCAACGACTTGTACTCCTGCAGGGCAACATCTTACTTTATACAGGGTCCTTATGGATCACTGCTCAGTGGAGAGATGAATGGCACAACCTGCTTTACCCCCAGGAGAGGGGGACAGGACCAGTGCTGTTGGAATTGGCAAAGGGCACTGCCGGAGATGGCTCCTTCTGATGAATGGCTGAATGAAAAACAACCAAACCCCAACAGCGAGAAACAAAAGCCACAGCCTGTGTCAGTCCTCTCCCCAGGGGTGGTGCTTCTCAGGGCACTGTGCCTTCTGTGAATGCAGATGTTTGGTCTTGCCATTCACCAGCAATGACCCCTGGGAGACAGCACCTCATGGAGCACAGCTGTTGTGCTGCAGAATGCCAGAGCCCGTTCTGACGATTCTTAGAGTGGAAACTGGGGTCTCATTCACTGCTGGAGGATTGTGTTTTATCTGATGAAAGAAAACTTGATTGATGTGGGGAGCACTTCGCCATTCTGCTGTGCTTTCTTAGCCTTTAGCACTTCAGTAAGCTGCAGAAATTGTGTCTTGTTTGGGATAAAAGTTCATAGGCAGATGTGGACTTAGGGCACATGGGAATGTGTCTGGAAACCTGTTCTTGCATAGAATTAAATGATGATTATTAAGAAAAATCTTGAGCCAGGGAAGAAAGAAATGAAACTCAGACTTCAGCTCTGAGAAGCTTATCAGCTTAAGTTTGAGTAATTTCTGTTTGACAGGCAAGTGTGAAAACCCACCCAGATCTAGTTACAACTTGTTGGGGTAATAGCTGTCTGCTTTCACATAATTTACTTCTTTAAAAAAATGCTTTTGTGGCTTCTAATTTCATGCTTAGACTGTGCTCATATGTGAAAGTATTTATAATTGCTTGAAAATGGCACACCAAACATAACCTGCAAAACTTATTTCTCCCAGTAAATATACCAGGTACATGGTTGTTGGGCCTGCCCTGTGCAGGGCCAGGAGCTGGTTCTGGGTCCCTTCCAACTCAGGATATTCTACAAGTCTATGATATGGTTGTGCTTCAGCACAAAAAAACACTAGATAAGTGCAGCCATCTATTTGAAGGATGTATGTGTAGTGATGGTGTTTTAGTCAGATTTTTGGTTTTTGGGGTTTTTTTGAGATGCATAGATTTTCATAGGGTACCTTCGAGGCTTTGTTGCATAGTCACTTGTTTTATTTCTGTGTAGGTTTTCTTAGTTTTTCTTTCAAGTAACGGAAATATCTTCCCTGCAAAAAGATGAAATTAAATTCTGTTTGTATTAGGACTATCACAGTGAACATAGAGAACTCATTGATCAGGAGCTGAAGGGGATGTGGTCATGATATCATCTTTATCTTACACATGTTAGCTGCTAGTTTGGCAAATTCTCAATATATGCAAACTTTTCCTCCCTATGCAGAGTGAAGATTTCCACATTTATACACAGTACTGCACCAACTACCCAAGGTAGGAATTATGGGTTCCTTTTCTTCCTTTGTCCCTTGGCCTGTTTGTGTAATGCAAGTTACACTCTATGAGAAAAAAATAAAGTCAGCTTCTCCCCTTCCTAAATTGGAGGGAATTTACCTTTTATGTAAAAAGGAAAAAAAAACACAATAAATTTTTAAAAATGCTTATCTGAAGTTTTGTTTCATCTATTCTTTTGATTAATTTCTTTACCTTTCTTTAGAAAATGATTGTCTTATTCTGCAATGCTGCTTATATAATTCCCAGTAAGAGAGATTGGTTGCATGTCAAGGGAGAACATAGCTGAATGCACAAGATAAATTTTAAAAAAAGCCAAAGCACTCAACAGAAACAGCAGTTATTAGAATGGGAACCTGTTGCCCCTTTTTACAAGCGAAAAAGGAAGCCATTCTTTACCTACAGACTTACAGAAACAGAGTGTCTAAAAGCCGTGTATTGGTGCTTTCAGGTCTGTGGCTGTGCTGACAGAGTGCATGAGGAACAAGGCACTGGCCAAGTTCTTCAGAGAGCGGCAGGAAGCGCTGCAGCATTCCCTGCCCCTGGGCTCTTACCTCTTGAAGCCCGTCCAACGCATCCTCAAGTACCACCTGCTTTTGCACGTAAGAAATGTGTTTAGTTTGGGGCTGCTGCACGTTGGAGTTCCTGCCTCTGCGGCAAGGCTTGGTGGTTAGAAAGGTTCTGGTTTTCCTTAAATGCTCTTCCTTTTGTGGGTATTTGATTTCAACGTGTGGAGACTTTCTGTCTTTGTCACTTCACACCATATGCATCTATTTGGAGTAGGGAATTTATGGTAATTATTTTAGACACATTGCATCAGTCTTGACATCCAAATAATTAGCACTTTCTTGAAAACTGGCCTGTAATTCTGAAGTTGTTTGGGAAACTCTTGTCATGATTAAATATTTTGTACACAAATTAATTGTTCCAATGAAGAACAGTGTTTTTTCACATGTTGCAATGCTGGGGGTGGTTGAAAGAAGGACTAAATACATATAAACACCCTGACTGGTAAGAATTTTGTGGAGAGGAATGATGGAGGAAGTGGGAACTCTTTCCACATTCAGTGAATTGAATTAAGCAACTTTCGGAAATTCATGCTTTATTGTTAACATTTTCCGCATATGTTTCCTATTAGAGAGTCATGTTCTAGTGAAGTGTAAAGACACTGATCCTTATTTTAAATGCCTGGTGCTTTTCTGCTCTCCAACTGTAAAGCAATGCCTAGTGTAATTCCATCAGGGTTTTGTAAGTGTGTAGAAATGGTCTGTGTTATAGGAAAGCCATTAAATGCTGTCTGAAAAATCCCCTGTCAGTGTGCTGCACTCCCTTGCTGTGCCTCTCTGCTCACTCTGGCTGCTTCAAGTGTACTTTCTGCTAAGCTGACCCCTTTCTTTTTGACTTTGTTCGTCATCTTGTGTTAATCAAATTGATAGCAACACACATCAGGAGCAAAGGCAGGGATGTTGCCTTTGAGTGATTGCGATGCACAGATGAAAACGCAGTACTGCATTCGACAGGGAAAGTTCATTTAGGAATAAGGGGACTCAGGTTTTTTTCCCTTTGTCTTAGGAAATAGAAAACCACCTTGACAAGGACACCGAGGGCTATGATGTGGTTCTGGATGCCATAGATACCATGCAGAGAGTGGCATGGCATATAAATGACATGAAGAGGAAACATGAACACGCCATCAGGCTCCAGGTGAGTTCCCAGAGAGATTTTATGGGTGTTTGTGAGCTGATTTTGTCAATATATATGCAATTAACATTTTTGACTTTTCTTTTAATCTTTGTCAGTCATAATTTAGACTCCTGTTGAGCATGCCTGTGGCTGTTTGATCTTGGAAACCATGGTCATAACTGCTGCAGGAAAATCTCAGACATCTAACCTACAAGCAGCATCCTGTAAAGCATTTATTTTGCTGTAATATGGAACTTAAGATAACTCTTCTTTCCTCCTTTCCCTCAATTGTACAGCACTGCTGTACAACCCTAGGGCAGGACTTTGTTCAGAAATCCTGTGGTTTCCGATTTCTTCCCTTTGTGCTGATTAATTTTGTTTTGAGGCATTTCTTTTGCTGATTCTTGTTTAAGTACTTTCCTCTTGGGTTTTAGAAAACTCATTATCAGTTGCTTTGTGAAAAGCATGAACCTAGAAACATGATACTTGGAAAAACTCTAACTTTGCTTCAAATGAAGAATTTTTTTTAGGGGAGAAGAAACAAAAGCTACACCCTGAGTAATTATCTTTTGTAGAACTTAAGCTCTCATTCTGTTTCCAGGTTCCCAGTGAATCACACTTTTATATTACACTTTCAATATTTATATCGCTTTAAGAAAATTGGAGGGATTTTTTAATTTATAAAAAGGAGTAATAAGCTTATCCCACTTCAGAAATCCATATCATGTAATTCTTTGCCTATTTTTTAACACACATTAAATTTATTCACCCTTTTTGTGGTTTTGTTCTTTTTTTGTGTTTTGGGGTTTTTCTAATGATTGTTTATTTTTTGTGCTGCTGTTGTTTATGCGTAAGGAAGATTTGACAATGTCTTGCCTACAGCAGGGTAACCTTTGCCACACATTGCTGGAAGTGCATGCTAATGACTTTTAACAACAGTCTGCTATAAATCTGAGTAATTATATTCAGCAATAAATGGAGGTTAAATGCTTTTGTGGAAAAAAAAAGCTTTTTTTTAATTTATTGTGCTCAGCTGGCAAATGTACGGAGTTGTGGAAAATGTTTTATGTTCATGGTTCCCCTTTAAAAAAGTAAAAGCTGTTTCTGCAGCCATAGGGATAGGCCTTCTGTGGGCTCTGCAACAGCAGTTCCTGCACAAAGTGTCCCTCAACAGTGGTGGACTTGATCCCTGTGCTGTATCCTGTCTTATTAACAAGTTCCTGGAGAGATATGGTACAATGCAACTTTTTAATTTTTTTTTTCTTTTTTTTAACACCTGTTTGTATGGTCCAAAGTGGGCTGCTTTGTGGTTGTATTCCTGTGACTGCTTAAGCTAGCATTGGTGGTTCAAATGGACAAGGATGTTTTCTAGCTGAAAGCTCTATTAAAGCCTAATGTCCTACACTGGCCAATTGCCTAGGATGAGGCAATCTGTCCCTGCTTTGCTAATGCTGCCAGGTTTAAAATCTGATGGATGTTTTTAGAGTTCCCTAAAAAGTTTAGCCTACTTTTAGAATTTGATGTCCCATGCTTAAGTCCTATGTCATTGCCACTGACAGAAAACAAGCAGTTTAAGGAAACAGCATAGCCATTGCCAAGTGACACAGTCTTGTGAAGATGTTCTTAGATGTTTCTCCAACCTTTTTTTTCATAAGTCATAAATAAGGTGAGAAATACCTGTGGTATCTAAACAAATCATCAATATGTACGCAAATATTCAGATGTTCAGTTGACTGAATCACTTCAGTCTTCTGGGAATCATCTCTTCAGTCCAAACACCTCACAGAAATGTCTTCTGGGATGGGCCTACAGGACATGGACATGGCATTATAATTCATTTGGTGGGAGATCACACAACTTCAGGAGGATACCCAGGGTGAGCGGGAAATGTTAAGAGGGATTGGTTGGGGAGGAGAATTTAAGAGGAGAGTGTGACAGAGACTGATGACTGAATTACAGAAGATTTTCTGTCTCTGGGAGCAAGGGAAGCACAGGTTGTGCTCTTTCATTACAGGCTACCCCAGGGAGTTCAGGGCTCTTTGCTGTGTCCCTGAAGAGGCAGCAACCAGGACTCAGGGTGTGTTCTAGTGTGGGCTTTGCAGTGAGCTTCCAAGCACCTGGCTGCAGTGCTACACATGACCTGCCAACCAGGATTGGTGTCTGGTGACTTTCCACTGTTGGATGCTAAACATTATACGGGAGAGTGGAAGCAGCCTCAGCAGATGGTTTGGGTCTTTTGTTTCAGCAAGATCTCTGAAATTAATGTTGGTTGTTGTTCTTTGATCTGTCGCAGGAGATACAGAGTTTGCTCACTAACTGGAAAGGGCCAGACCTCACGAGCTACGGGGAGCTGGTGTTGGAAGGAACGTTCCGCATTCAGCGAGCCAAAAATGAGCGCACGTTGTTCCTCTTTGACAAGATGCTGCTAATTACAAAAAAGAGAGATGAAATGTTTGCATACAAAGCTCACATACTGGTATGTCAGAGAGCAGGTGGTAATGTGCTGTCTACAGGTCTCCCTAAAACTCCTCTGTAAATCACGTTGTTTCCTCTCTTCATTGCAGTGTGGAAACCTGATGCTTGTTGAAGTAATACCAAAAGAACCACTTAGCTTTAGTGTCTTCCACTACAAAAATCCTAAGATGCAACATACTGTCCAGGTATGACAGAAACCTCCTTGCCCACTGGGTAACTTGGCTCATGTCCATATGGTGTTTATGACGCTGCATAGTGCAGGAATGCATTTTTCTCATGGTGCCCAATTTTTTTATCAGGCAAAGTCTCAGCAAGACAAGCGCCTTTGGATTCTTCACTTGAAGAGGTTAATTCTAGAAAATCATCCTGCTAAAATTCCTGCCAAGGTAAAAATAAAGCAAAACCAAAAACTAACCAACCAACCAACCAAAAAATCCAAATAAAATCAAAAGACATCTCTTTGTATGGGTACTAACTTCAAACAATCTTGTTAGCTGCAAGATGCATGCAATATACAGCGAGTTTAGACTTCAGAATGTTAATTAATGTGTTGTTTCTTTATATCTTTAGAAGTTCCTCAGAATTAATGGGAAAGTTCCACTATAATTATCTGCAGGGCTTGGTATGGGAATAGAAGAATTTAACTGGGTTAGCAGCACTTGTCTGCCAAGAAAGCTTGGAGCTAGGAGCACATGTTAGCTTGATGCTGCCTGTCTGCAAAGCACTGGGGTGCACTATTTGCAGTACTGCAGATATTTTTATTTCTAATCAGTCTTGGTTAGGTATCATAGCAGTGAAGCTGTTGGCAGCACACCACTGACACATGCCCGTCCTCAACCCAGCATCCTCAGCTGGGACATCTGGCCCTTTTTGGTGGGATGGCTAGCAAGTTTTATGTCAGAAAACGAGGCACTGATATCATATTCATAGCTATAACATCTTGGAATGAGGAAATGTCTTCCTCTTGTTTATGCAATCCAGTCTTAGAGCTTCAGGTGATGCCTCACAGTACAGCACCTCTCAAAGGGAGTTAACCCTCGTTAGCTCTTGCCAAGACACAGCAGACACTGACTCCTGTGGAAACAGGATTTTTTTTTTCCCACACTGAGTTTGCTCTTGGTTTTTCAATTTCCCTGGCTGTTTTTTCACTCAGTTTTATGCTGTAATGGCTAAAAAATGTTACCTGTGACTGACATGCATCATACTGTAGTAACACACATTTTTCAATACTGTAACAAAAAGTGACCTATGGGAGAAAAAAGCCCTAGCAGGTCCTATTGCTAATTCTCTTCTGTTTGTTGACAAAGTCTATTGAAAGTATAATGTTTATACTAGTATCCATACTTACACTGCAATACTCATTGCATTTTATTAGGTTGTTAAAAATGAATTTACAGCATGATCTCAGCCTTTATATCAATTTTTTTTCTTGTTTCTTGTTCAATTTTTATTTTATCTGTGGAAAAAAAGTGAAATGAAAAATAGTTTCTTCTCAGAGAAATAATTTCTCTTGAGAAAGGAAAAGTCTAGTGAAATAAATCTTTGAGGTTATCTGCACATTTTTTTTTTCCCTACTGAACTGGTAATTGCTAGTAGCGAGGCTTCTGTCTGCCCAGCTGCTGGAGAATGCAATAGTAGTCCACACGTGACGCCTGGTGGAAAATCACCGAACTGCACCTGTACAAGGACAAGCATCTTAGGGTATTTCATTTTAGATGATTTTCTTACTTAGTAGCTGATATGCTTCCTAAGACATCCGGATTTTTTTTTTCTGTTAAAAAAGGGACAAATTTTAAGCAATCTGATCTTTATCCTGCATCAATCTTACTTAAAACAAATTATGACTTCTTTTTTTGGCACACACTCTTCCTCTCCTTGCGCTGCCTGTGCAGAGGTGGGCACGCAAGACAAAGATTCTGTGTGCAGTGAACAGCAGGTTTTGTGTGCAGACCTGGAGATAAGCTCTGGTGAGTTCCTGCCACCAAGATTTTCCTCCCCATATGTAACACGTCCATTACACAGATAAAAACAAAAAATACAAACCAAAAAAACAATGTTGCTAACCATATTTATTAGTTCTCAAAATAAATTTACTGTTACTTGCATATATGCTTACTACTTCTGAAATATGCAATACAACTTGCCCTGCTACTAGCAGTTTTAACTTCATTTGTTACTTTTTCTCTTCCAGGCCAAGCAGGCAATTCTCGAAATGGATGCCATACGTAAGTTGGCACTTTTTCACTTTTGTTTAAAAAATTAATGAAACCATCTTCAAAATTTTGCCTTTAGGTGTTGATGTAATCTGAGATGGAATAATACTAGGCTTATGTTCCTTGAATTATGACCCTGCTGGAAAAGGCAAAATTAGATGCAGATCCTGTAGGGTTTGTTGGGAAGGCTGTGAGTGAGAAACTGGCAAACGCACACAGTTGGTGGTGGATAAATGTTCCTGGGTCAGTCCTCTGGAGCCAGGCACAGCTGCATAGGTAAAGCATTCCCATGGCAGTCTGGTTAACATCTGCCCTACAGCAGCGTATCTTGCTTGTGTAGCTTCAGGTTCTGATGAGGTGCAGCTGTATTAGGCATAAAGGGATGATGGCACTGCCTCCACAGAGAGCTGCCAGGGTGTGTGAAGTGCCACCCTTGTCATTCTCTTATTCCCTGTGCCTCTGCTTGCTCCACAGATCACCCAGGCTTCCACTACAGCCCTGAGGGAGAAACAAAATCATCATACCAGCCTAAGGAAGGCACTACTCCTCACAGAGTGAGAAGGAAATCAGGTAAATAAACTCATTTACACCCTAGATGACAAAAGGAAAAACAAGCAGGGCTGTTTTAGGGGTGGATTACGCTGGGCACATGGAATTGATTTTTAATCTGCACTCCAGGCAGATTTCACATGGCACACTATCTCTCCAGTGTAGATGAAGTGCCTTATTAACCATTTGTTGGTTTTCTAATTTTTTTTATCTCTCTTTGCATTTAATTTAAAGAATCTACATTTGTAATGCTGGATGTATAAAGAACAGTTGGTATACTCCAATAGATTAAAGTGCATATGTAGGAAAGCCAGTCACATTATTTAAATCTGACATCCTCCCTTACTGCAATTATTATTGTCTCAGAAGTGGTTGCATCCTGATTATGATAGGCTTATTATTTCAAATCATGATTACTATCTGTATTTAGTGTAATGTCTGCCTTATGGTTAATAGATATTTGAGAGATTATTTTCCTGACTTTGGGCTTTTTCTGCCCTCCTAGCTCAAACATATATCCATAATTACCCTCAAAGACACTACCAATGTCTTTGTAGTTGAGTGACTTCATATTGCAGTCCCTGTGTTCCCCTCTTTGTCTCCTTAAAGACCTTTCCAGTTTGGTGTGTAGCACTGTATAATTGGGAATGACTTAAACAAGGTTCATGAGAATATTGATGTAATGATTTAACATACAGCAGCATTTGTGTCTGAAAAGCAGTCAAGTTCTAATAATGTTTTAGGTATGTTCTCCTTTTTTCTGAGGTGTTTGCACAACTTTGTTGCATTGGTGCTGCTCTTTCTGTAAAAGGAAGAATACAAAATACTGATCAAAGGGCCTCCTATGTAATCTTCAGCTACTTATACTTTCTAAGCCTGTCCAGGACTTTGGTACCTTATGCATATTTCTAACAGGAAACCTCTAACACCACAGAGCAATAACCGAGGTAGCCAGGTCTTTTCAAAGCAGGAATCTTAGCATGGGATAAAAATTTATATGTGCCTTGGTGAATGGAGGGTGACTGCTATTCCATTAAGAAACAAATATGTTCTTTGGTAAAAGCTGTAGATTTGACACTTCAACAAATCTTCTTTATGAGGAAATTTTGCAATAAAGAAATTAAAATCTGGCTTTACTGCATGGGCTCAGAAGCTTAAATTTTTATATACATGTTCTAAAAAGTTGTCCAGGATGCCTGCAGCTTTCTTTTGAATGCCACAGTGGGTAAACATGTTGTTGTCTTTTTCAGAACCCTCGTCTAGAGTCCATAAAGTTTTGAAGTCAAATGGTAAGATACCTTGTGTACCGTCTACTGACCTGGTGCTTCTGTACTTTGTAGAACAACTGAAGACAGATTCTTTTTTCTTGTAACTGTCCCTAAATACATTAAGGGGAGGAAGAGGAATTTTGGGAAAAAAACCCCCCAACCCAAAATATTTGTATTTAAATTAATATCTGTTTTTCCACGCTTGGGGATTGGTCCTGTTAACATCCTAGGACCCAAACACGCCAGGTCTTGGCAATTGTGAGCAGTTCCTCAAATCATAGCAGTGCTACAAAATCAAGGCCTCAAGTGGAACTCTGATAAAGCTCGTGCTGTCTGTGTTTAATCAGAAATCCTATATAGTCTGCTCAATTGCTGCTGCACTCAATTCCCTTTGAGGAATTCATAATTGGGGTAGCATTGAAACAGGCCTAGACTGACACCAGTTTGATTATTCATTGATGTGTTTCTGTTTGCAGATGTAAGCCCAGATATGCAGAAGGTAAGCCATTTCTTAAATTCCTTGTTTTAGTCCATTCATATGACTTTAGAGCACAGTATTTACTGGAGAATCTTCATCTTCTTGGTTGAATCTTCATTCTTGATCTTAAGAATGAAAAAGAACGCATAAACATTATTTAGCATCTCAAGATTACTGACTGGAATGAAAGAAGTAGAAGTCTAGAATCTAGTCTAGTAGAAGAACTAGAATCAAGGAAGTTCTTGTATATATAGTGTATAAAAACAGTCTTTATTCTTTGGATCATATTATCTTTGCATTTATTAAATAAGACTGGAAAATTTCAACCTACTCTGAGATATAAATATATATGGATAGATAGATATATAGATAGATAGATATAGATATAATGATATATCACCAAACAGCACATGCAGCTTAAGCAGATTGTACTGAGCATTTCTGAAAGGGTTTTATTTACAATGGAATTTTAAAAGCGTGTGTGTGTGTTATACACAGAGTACATCAGATATTACTTCATTGTCATGCTATAGTATTGAAGCTCAGGATTTAATTTGAATGGGGTCTTTTGCATATATTTTTTCAATTCTAAATACTGTATGGAAAAGTACTGGTTGTTGTACTTATTTCTTTATAAATCTCATTTCAGTGCAGCTAACTGACTGCAGGTAAATGTTGCCTCTGAGTCTGATGTCAGAGGATCTTACTAAAATATAGAATCTCTATAAACTTCTTATCAAAGTTCCATTTTTTTTAAGCGGATGGGCATTGAAGGAGCCCTGTTATCTCAAGCCACCAAACTAGGATCAAGTGAAGCCCTGCTGAATTCTAGGAAGAAGGGTTCCCTGGAACCCAGTGGGCTGGAGAGCCAGTTTCAAGAGTCTATTGAACCAGCCTACAGTAGTGATCACGATGAAGCCCTTCAGACTTCCGCAACAGAACAGATTGATGCTGATGATGAAGAGGAGTCTGAACAGGTGGGAAAAAATAAAATATTTTTTTCCTGGGGAGAATGGAAGAAGGATTAAAATATGTCAAACAATCAGGAATGTGTTGCAAATGTTTACAACTTTCTCTCCTTAGAAACATTTTTACTTAGGCTTCACACAACAGTCACATTTCAACAGAGATGTGAAAGCCCCTGTACAGAGGGAGAAATTCCCACTGCTTGAATTTTACTTAGTCCTTTGCAGTCCTCCATCCTCCAAGTTTTTACAGAAAAGTTTTACCTGTTGCACACAACTGGCTTTTCCTTGCTTCTTCAGCTGATGCCATGAAAAAACCCTTTTAGGCTTCATGCAGAGAAAGTACCTTCAAAGCAAGGACTTGAATATTAAGTTAAGATTCAGGCACTGCTGCATGTAATGGGATGTTTCTTGATCAGCGAGCCTCTGGCAATAGCTACGAATGGGTGAACTTGAATATGAGAAATTTTGAGTAGGATTTCTGAAAATGAGAGTCTATCTCTTACTGCTTCACAGATGGTAGTTTTTCTTACTCAGTATGACATTTCCACACACATATAGTACTTTGAAAGACTAAAAATCCAACTTCGCAATGTGGCTGCGTTAAAGAATCCACATTTTCAGTTTATTTGGTTTAGATGATACTGATGTCATATCCTTGTGTGGTTTATTTATTTTGTGAATTATCTGAAACCAGTTATTGAAAATAATTTTGAGGCTAGCTGCATTTCCTCTTTGAAATTACACTATTTGCATTATAAATATTTGACAGAATAGTGTCTTGTATCAGTGTAGGGCAATGCCTTGTAATTCTCTGTCTCGCCAACATAAGTAAGAATGAAAGAATGAGTAAGCACAAAATATACCACAAAAAAATTGATACTATTAGCTTTGTGCTTACTAACAGATGTGGCAATGATACTTTTACAGGGTTTATAAGCTCTGAATAATTCTTGTGGCAGTGCTGACAATTCACAAACTGTTTCATCTCCCAGTATAGATCCCTGACCTGTTCTAGCTCCTAATAATTCCTCCAAACTAGTCTGTACAAAGAACTATAGATTTTATTACCTCTCCCTTTTTTTTCCTTTAAAATCACAGCAAAACTCGCTGCAGAAATCAAAAGGCGGAAGAAAAAGACTTAACAGTCAAGCTGCTGAAAATGTTGAAAAACGGAGAAGTCTCAATCTCAATAAATGTGAAATGCAGGTAAGTAATTTTTTTTTACTTCTATTTTGCTATGCATTGTAGGTACATCAAAGAAATCTGTTTTCCCTGGGCTGACAGATACATCATCTTCTGTTTATGTCATGTATCAATATTCATATCATTAAAATACTCATATCTGTGACAAAAGACTCTTTCTTTGGGGGCTGGGAAAAACAAGTAACTAGCATTAAAACAAGCATTAACTAAAGACAAGAGGAATTATCTTTCATTCTCTCACCCAAATTCTGGCCAGCAATATCTAGAGCATCTTTTATGTTGACATTAGTAAGCATGTGGCCTTGCTGTAAATTAAATCTGGATGAAAACTTGCACTAAAAAGGAAAAGAAATTTTCAGTGGCATGTGCGAGAGAGCCTAAGATTCCTTTCTGCTAGGGTTATAGGCAAGGAAAAGGAGAAGAACAAAACTTCTGGCACAAACCCAGAGTCAGATTAGTTTAATCCAACTGTGAAACTGCAGCGTTAGCATAAAAGATTTAATCTAACTCCTGCCAAACAAATTTGCCTTTAATTACTCATGCATTAACATAAGCTACTGTCTTGTATTTGAAGTAAGATGTTATTAAACACCAAGAGTGAACTCTGTACTTTGGTAAGGATTAGGAGGCAAAGTAGTCTGGCACTGCCACCTTGGTTCCCTCACTCTCTGTTGAGAGAGAGTACTTGGTCAGCCCATCTCCACATGATTCTCTGCTGCAGGACACACTGGTGCTGTGGCAGTCCTGGGAAAAGATGGAATTGCTGTATTATTACAGGAATATGCTAATGTTACCTGCAAATTTCAATTCTCCACAGAGCTCCAAGGACCCTTCAGATGAAGAGTCAATGCAGCTGAATACGGATCTTCCATTTTCCTGCACAGCTAGACAGCCGCAGTCTCCCAGACTATTCAGCTCGCCCCAGAGCAACTCTCTGATCGTGAATATCCTGGGGGGAGGTACCTCTGTCAGAAACATCTGGACGGACCATCAGATCAGGCAGGCATTGTTCCCCAGCCGGCGCCCACCTCATGAGAACGAAGATGATGAAGACGATTACCAGATGTTTGTGCCATCAGCGTCCACATCCAACACAAGTTCAGCTCCTGGTGGAGAAAGGAGGGCTTCTTCTGGGCGTCCATGCAGCTGGCACTTGGGGCAAGCGCATCAAAACGAGACTTTGAGCCCCACGCGTCACAAAATTGTTAGACGGGCCAGTAGTGCTGGTGAAAGCAACACGTGTCCAGCCAGTGGCAGGTATAAAGCCGGGGAGCGTGGTTCTCCAAGGGAAGTGAAGATAGCAGAGGGGAGCAGCAGGAATGCGTATCCCGAATCTTCAGAGGAGCTGACTGTGGATGATATTGAACACGTTTATGATAATATAAGCTATGAAGACTTAAAGCTGATGGGCCTGACAAGAAGGGAGGAGACATGCCGTGGTCCCCGGAGATCAGCTAGAGACTCTCTGTATGAGGCTGAAAACAAAAGCAGCTCAGATTCAACTTCCAAAAAGAAAACAGCAAATCAAAAAAGGACCTCCATTCATGCTAGTAGGGAGGAGATACTCCTCAGTAAAGAAGCACCAACTTCAAATTTGGATGAGCTCAGAATTGTTGAAGACAACATCTACGACACCATACTGCTTCCAGAAGCATCTCTATTGAATTTTAGATGTGATCTCTTAAAATCCTCTAAAAGGAGGAATTTTTTGGAAAAAGACTTTGCATATTGTGACAGTCTACAACATTTTGTTTCCGAGGAGAGTCTCCAATTCAGTGAAGATGAAAGTCCTTACCATCATGTTCCCATGGACAATGACTATTTGAGCTTAGTGGACAGCTCTTCCAACTCTGACTCGCTGTCGCATAAGTCTGCGGCAGATAAACTCTCAGAAGAAGTAGATGAGATTTGGAATGACTTGGAGAACTACATCAAGAAAAATGAGGAAAAGACAAGAGACCGTATCCTTGCAGCCTTTCCTGTTTGTAAAGATGACATGCAGGAAAGGCTGCATGCTGGTAGCACACCTGAACTGAGTAAAGATATAGAGTACTCACTGTCTACTCTCTCTCTGCCAGAAACTCCTATTTTCCCTAAAACTGTGAAGCCCAGGGCTGCCACCATAAGTGAGGCTAATCTCAGGTGTGAAGACACTATGCCATGCAAGGAGAATTCTTTTATGAGTTTGAACAGAACTTCCTTCTCCTGTGAGATGCCTTTTGTAGATAGTCCATATGAGCCCACCAGCAGTGTTCTGTCCAGCACACCTGCAGAGGGCGTGGAAAATGACTTGGCTGTTACGGATAAAACAAAGAACAGAGTTTTTATGATGGCAAGGCAGTACAGCCAAAAAATTAAGAAGGCTAACCAGCTTTTGAAAGTTAAAAGTCCAGAGCAGGACCAGCCAGCTGGCAGACAACAGAAACTGAAACACAAAGATCTTGCTGCTATTCTGGAGGAGAAGAAACAAGGAGGTCCTGCTATTGGTATGTTGAAAACATTTCTGTACAGATACGTTTCTTTAGTAATTTTCAGTGAAC
This sequence comes from Cisticola juncidis, assembly GCA_013400215.1. Taxonomy (NCBI): domain Eukaryota; kingdom Metazoa; phylum Chordata; class Aves; order Passeriformes; family Cisticolidae; genus Cisticola; species Cisticola juncidis. Next base: position 1,767,164 of record VXBR01009757.1, on the reverse strand, counting down.
TTTGTGTTCTGAACTGCAAGATTATGAATTTTCCTCACCTTGGTCATTGAGTATCAGGATTGTATTTTCTGTGTTACAACTGAAATTAATTTTCTCAGACTGCTTTAACATGAATGGTCCTTTATATCTTTTTATATATATCTTTCTTGTTACTTAATAACTTTGGGAAGAACTAGTGGGGCAGTGTCAGGAAAGAGCAATTCAGCTAGGCTGGAAGTAGAAATCATGCCTGAAGCACTTTTGGCCTCACAAAGAAAAGCAGTTATTTCCTTTAATAAGTGTGATCTTGAGAGTTTGACTAAACCAGTGTTTTTTCAAGCCAGTCTGCCTTCTAACAAGTCACATACATTTGCTCAGGTACCATTCAGAATCCTACCCATAAATGTAAGGAATGTAGTCAGATAAGAAAGAGCTGAAAAATCTTCCCATCAGCTAATGAATGTGCAAAGTCATGGACGTGCAACAGCTCTGGAACTATTTTTGTCCATGATCAATTGAAACAAAGGGAAGATGTGGAGCCAGCAGACTCCATGCACCAGAATGTCATTCTTGCCTTCTTGTGATATTTTTAAAAGTCCATAAATATCTTATTTACCAGGCCATTTTTAGAATGTTCTTTTCCATTTTAACATGAAACAAGAAGCATATTATTGGAATCGTGTGCTGCATTGTGTCCTGCATGACTGCTCACTGTAGTCAGATATTTTATGCTTCTTTTCCTGAACGGAGTGTACTGAAATGTGATGCAAAGGCCTTTCCAGCCTACAGTGTTTCATTTTACATTGCAGAGGCCAAATTTATTGACACAACTGAAAGCTCTTCTCTACTAATACTAAACGTTTTGAGATTTTTAAATTTTCACAAGATTCACTGAAATGGTTCCCTTGTCTCTGCTAAGTTAATTCTCTCTTCTCTCTAGGTGCCAGAATAGCTGAATATTCCCAGCTTTATGACCAAATTGTCTTCAGAGACAGTACTCCTAAGGTCCAAAAGGAAGCTGGGCCCACTCTTCAGGAGCTGTCTGCTGGGAGGTTTTCCACACCCATGGCCATGTGTCCTCCCCGTCCCCAGCCTGCCAGTGAATGCTCAAGACCAGAAGATTGGCTTTTGCACTCTGTGTACAGTAATGGCGAGCTGGCCGACTTCTCTCCGTGTTCCGAATCCCAGGACCCAAAGTCCAAGAGCTCCTATACAGAAGCTGGTACAAAAAGCAGTTCGAAGCAGTTGCCATCAGCTGGCTCGGTGCCTTCCCTTCAGATTTCCAACCGCTTGCATGTCCCAGCACAGAGGTGGAGCACCATTATAAGCCAGCCAAACAAAGAAAACTTGCATCAAGAGCACGTCTATAACTCGCTGGGGAGGAGAGTAAGCACTGTAAAACCACAGGCATACAGCAGGTCACAGTCCTCATCCTCAATAGTGGTCAACAGGTCTGGAGAATCAATTGTATATAATAATGAAATAGACAAGAAAAGGCTCCATTTGAATAGGAACTTTGGATTCAACAGCCATCAAACTCCTGGAATTGCTTCAGGATGTACAGGGCCAGAGATGAGAAAGCAGATCCCTGAAAACTGTTCAGATATGATTCTGCAGGATTCTCAAAAGGTCCTGAGAGTGAACAGAGCCTCCCCTCTGACGGCACAGATGGCCACTCAGAACTATTTTTCAAATTTCAAAGATTCTGAAGAAGGAGAAGGGGATGATGATGACTATGTTGAAATAAAATCTGAAGATGAGGGATCTGACTTGGAGGCTTCTCAGAACCAAACAAGGAAATCAGATCCTAAAACGTGTAACACAGATGCTGTTCCTTCTGAAATGTTCTGTGGCAAAACTGTCTCCTGTAGTCCTGCAAAGTCTGTCAGCAGCAAACACGCACTTACCCCATATCTGACTGCATATAGTGATTCAGATAAACTGAATGACTACCTGTGGAGGGTACCATCTCCTAATCAACAGAATATTGTCCAGTCTTTAAGGGAAAAGTTTCAGTGTCTCAGTTCCAGTAGCTTTGCTTGATGCTTTCAGTAATTTCTAGCTGTACTGCCTTATCATGACAGAGTATATACTAGGGCAATCAGTACTGGCATCATGTATTTCCATAATATTACACTATCAGGCATTGTATCACAGTAATGTTGTAAATAGATGGAAAATGTATCTTTTAAAAAATGGTTTAGAATCCTGGACATGGAAAAGGCCACATGTGTGCTGTCTGGGGTCTGTGTAGAGCACATCTACTTCTCATCTCCTACTGCACCTTCACATCTCTTCCTTCGTTAGGTGTGATACTCCATGATTCTTGCCATCAAACCAGGTGTGATTCCATTTGATTCCTAAACCATTTTATCATTTGGAAACCTTAGTATTTAGACTTTCCAGTTGGTGTCCAGTGTTCTGCATCCAAAATACCTGTATGATTACTCTGCTTACATACAGGAGCATTTAGCTGGGCAGCTGCTCCTGTGACTGTGACTGCAGATTTCTGAGCAGGGTTCTGGTGATTACACCAACAGGCTACGTGTGCACTTGCACATACTTCTTTGCACGTTACTTTTCATCAGATTCCAAGTGTGTGGGACCAATGCATATGCTACATTATCTTAGAGCAAGCTTCTTACATCTTCAAGAAAATCTAGTCCTAGTACTTGTGCCAGGCTGATAACTCTGTGTCTGAGGCCTCTTCTACTTTCTGGAACTGTGTAGGCAGCAGAAGACACGCAGCGAAGGCTTTTTATGAGAACCTGTGGATGTGACACAGTCCTTGCCTGGGGAATGGCTTTGGCATTAGAAGGGGAGCTGCACTGCTTGTCAAGAGGGCTAGAACAGACTTGGTACCTCCAGTGACGGTGGTGTTTGTGACACACAAGCAAAATCTGAGTGTCTTGTAGCTCAGCACCCAGCAGTCAAAAGCTGCTGTGTAGAGTTTGGGACAAAGCTGTGTGTGACACACAGTGACCTGGGCATTTGTTCAAGTCCCAGTGTCAGTAACCCTGCGAGAGAATGAAACTTGGCCAGATTCTTGGGTGAAATACTAATCGTGGGGCACATTTGGCCCATAGGGTGATTCAGTGATACTGCTGGTTGAGTGACAAGCTGCAGTCTCCAGGGCACACATCTCCTGTAGCAGGAAGTGACCCTTCCTGACAGAGAAGGGTGAAAGATCTCTTTTGTGAATCAGTCAGGACTGACTCTAATCCAATCTATGTACAATAAAAAGTAGCTTAAAAATGAGAATACATTCCATTCTTTTGCAAATAATGTATAGAATAAATGCTGCCGTTTAGAGCAAGGGCAGGCTTTCCAGTACCATCTACACTTAACTCCCCTTCATCATTTTTGTTGCACAGCTTTGGATTCTGTTACTTGAAAACATTGTACCGAAAGGAAAGCCTAGATACTTCTACACTGATCATCTTGTGTGACTTTTGTTCTTTTGGTGCTTACATTTTTCAGATTGCATGGATGAAGCCAGTACCGAGTTAAACATATCAATAAAGAAAGGAATTTCATTGAAATACTATTTTTTACTAACCACCTATCACTCCCCTCAGTTACAGAGCACTGTACTTCCAGAACAGCTGATTATTTACTGCATTGGTTACCATGAGGAAAAACTGAAGTTGTCAGTGTACAGCTAATTACTTGTAGATTAAGATTTGAGGACTTGAATTTATTAGACCTGACTAAATTATTTACCACACGTATCTTGCATTGGCTAGGAATTGTTATTCTGAGGGCTGGTTGGTCATGGTACTTACTAGCTCGTACCACAGGGATAGTTGTTACAGTCAGCACACCCCCTGTGATAGGACCCGTATCTGTCTAGTAAAATCCGACTGAGAAATAATGTTGTACATATTTAAGACGCCGAGGTGTAGCAGAGCCCATATTTATTTAATATAGCTTGTAAAGTATTGTAAATACGGATAGAAGGTAAATCTGTGGGCGCGCATCTAGATTTGTTCAAACGGCTTTAGGAGAATGTTTAACTCGCATCTCATGCAATCAGTGGAGTTGGGAGGGAGGGGAAAACAATCAACCAACCAGAAAAAGGGACTTCTGCTAGTATTGTAACTTCTCCCAGGGACCATTTCGTACTATTTTTAATAAACGTTGAGTATGCAAAAGCTTTGGGTGCTTTTCATTGCGGGGGGCGGAGAAAGGAAGTTGCTGGTTTCTGCCGGTCGGAGCTGATGTTTAGGTGTGATTTGGATGG